>CM059440.1:48734690-49286015 GCA_030390025.1 Squalus acanthias | reverse complement strand
GGGGGGTCAGGGGAGAGGAGGAGGAGGGGGGTCAGGGGAGAGGAGGAGGAGGGGGGTCAGGGGAGAGGAGGAGGAGGGGGGTCAGGGGAGAGGAGGAGGAGGGGGGCAGGGGAGAGGAGGAGGAGGGGGGCAGCGGAGAGGAGGGGGGGCAGGGGAGAGGAGGAGGGGTTCAGGAGAGAGGAGGATGGGGGTCAGGGATCAGGAGAGAGGAGGATGGGGATCAGGAGAGAGGAGGATGGGGGTCAGGGGAGAGGAGGAGGAGGGGGATCAGGGGAGAGGAGGAGCATGGTGGTCAGGGGAGAGGAGGAGGAGGGGGATCAGGGGAGAGGAGGAGCATGGTGGTCAGGAGAGAGGAGGATGGCGGTCAGGGGTCAGGAGAGAGGAGGATGAGGGTCAGGGGAGTGATTCACTGCCGATTGAAATCCCATCATCTAATTGTAGGTTGCGTGTTTATTCTACCGGGTTGTATTTTATTGACGAATATTTCTCGACAGAAACCCAAACTGTGAACCAGTGAACATTTTTAAAAGGGATTTCTAAAATTGAGGAAGTTGGAACAATAAAAATCCTTCTAAATCCTGATGGCTGTTGTGAGGCATAAACACTGGCATAGACCTGTTGGGCCAAATGGCCTGTTTCTGTGCTGTCAACTCTGTGTAAGAAGAACCAAGTCCACAACTAGATCCAGCATCACTTCAGTGGTTTGTGTTTGGATCTGGACCGAAATAAAGTAACTGGTATGAATTTTTTTTTTAAGTTCCGAGTTTTTTCCCTCGCCTCTGAGTCAGAAGGTTATGGGTTCAAGTCCCACTCCAGAGACTTGAGCATGTAATCTAGGATGACACTCCAGTGCAGTGCTGAGGGAGTGCTGAACTGTCGGAGGTGCCGTCTTTCGGATGAGACGTTAAACCGAGGCCCCGTCTGTTCTCTCAGGTGGACGTAAAGGATCCCGTGGCACTATTTTGAAGAAGAGCAGGGGAGTTCTCCCCGGTGTCCTGGGGCCAATATTTATCCCTCAATCAACATCACTAAAACAGATTATCTGGTCATTATCACATTGCTGTTTGCGGGAGCTTGCTGTGCGCAATTTGGCTGCCGCGTTTCCTACATTACAACAGTGACCGTACTTCAGAAAGTGCTTCATTGGCTGTGAAGCGCTTTGGGACGTCCTGAGGTTGTGAAAGGTGCTATAGAAATGCAAGTCTTTCTTAGTGGATGTACAGTACATCTGTTGATCAGTAAAATGGTATCGGGAAGGGGTCGAGGCTACTATAGAACAATCAAAGTAAATTTGAGCAATAATTTATTAAGAAACGTGCAAAATATGCGACTCAAACCAGGCTGAAGCTCACCTCGCAAGACACACGTTGCAATTGAGACGAATCTTTTGATGGTTGAAATCTTTGCTGAGGTCCTTGCAGTTACCAGGGCAATAACTGGTGCAAACTGAGCGTGTCATTGCTTCAAAAGAAATCGTGGAGTTTAGCCGCCGGTGCAGCTTGAGAGCTAAGTGCCGGTGTTTTGAAGGGTTGGCATTACATCAGTCCTTTACATCATGTCTTACGGCCCTTTGTGACATCAGGCACAAGTATCATTTTTTTATTTAAAAAGAAGAAAGTCACTCACAGACCGTAAAAGAAACACCATCGATGATAAAGGTATTTCTGCTCTCTCTGACATGGAAGTGACACACTGAAGTTAGACAATAATGTGATTATATTGTGCAATTATATTCTTCAACAACAGGTCAAGACGATGTAGATTCGAAGGAGACTGGCGGACGGGCTGATCCAGTGGTAATAATGAACTTTTGGGCACATTTGGAAATGTCTGTTTTTCCTGATATCCTTAGCAAAGTTTTTTAATTAATTCAACACAAAATGTAGCAATATTTCTCTGGTGCAAATTATTTGAAAAGTTAAAATGCTACACAGCAGGAAAGTTGCCCGAATGTTTCACTCTGTCTCCATGTGGTTACATTTTATAAAATATTCTGCTTTAAGCACCTTTTTAGTTTTTAGATCATCTTTTTAAAAAAAAGTAAGTGCTTTCTTAATTCGTGCCTTCCAATCTCACTTATACACAGCGACTAGTTTATCTTTAAGTTTGCTCAATAGTCCGTCCGCATCTCTTTCAGCGTTAAAGCGAGTTTTTGGGGGGAGTTTTGAGCTTGCCTTGTGATATTCCTGGTGCATCTTCAGCAAACTTTTAATTTCAAATATTGCCCATTGGCGCATCGCTCGCTGCGCCCTCTAGCGAACAGTCTGTTCCTTGTGTGGAACTGAACCGCCGGCCTCATCAACACCTTCCAATTGTTGCATAGTTTCAAGCATTGTTACATCCTGGGTGCTATCTGAAGCAATTTAAATTCAATAAAATGCAAAATAAAAACCCCAGTGAAACCAGACTTTATTTTTCCTTTTAAAAATGAATGAATATTTTCTACACCAGAATGTATCACTTCATATCAAGAAGTGTTAAATATTTGTGAAGTAAAGATTATTTTCTGTTTACAAGGGACATATCTTTTTTTGTAAAAGAAACATTTTGCAGGAATTCTAAAGTTATTTATAATAGTGGATCTCCCGAGGTATTGCTCATTGTTTTACAAGTACAGGAGCCTCATAAAGTGTAACAATTGTATAGTACTGGCTGCTGAAGTGCATCTATGTTTAAAGTGGCCTGTTCCTTTAAGTCTAATTGTTGTAAATATAGGCACATACTGAGGTTAATTGCAGTTGGGTGTTTGTTAATTCCTGGCTTCCCGGTCAGTCAAACCAGCAGAAAATGAATGACTACCTTTGATACGGCTGTGGCTCAGTGGGTAGCACCCAGTAGGAAGGTTGTGGGTTCAAGTCCCACTCCAGAGACTTGAGCACAAAAATCTAGGCTGACAGTCCAGTGCAGTGCTGAGGGAGTGCTGCACTGTCGGAGGTGCCATCTTTCAGATGAGACGTTAAACCGAGGCCCCGTCTGCTCTCTCAGGTGGACGTAAAAGATCCCATGGCAATATTTCGAAGAGGAGCAGGGGAGTTATCCCCGGTGTCCTGCCCAATATTTATCCTTCCATCAACATCACTAAAACAGATGATCTGGCCATTTTCACATTGCTGTATGTGGGAGCTTGCTGTGTGCAAATTGGCTGCCGTGTTTCCTACATTACAACAGTGACTACACTTCACAAAGTACTTCATTGGCTGCAAAGCGCTTTGAGACGTCCGGAGGTCGTGAAAGGCGCTATATAAATGCAAGTCTTTTTTTTTAAATACTTTTGATACCTTGAAGTGTGCAATTTGAGGTGTAATAGATGAATGCTAGACACTAGACTATTTTTTAAATGATATATATGTATATATATTAAAGGATCTCCTGTACTGTTACTGATGGTGCATCCGAGATTAAGCTGTTGCAAAGCAAATGCTGAGATTGTTGAGGGATGCACTTCCTGATGAACATAAGAACCTAAGAATTAGGAGCAGGAGTCGGCCATTCAGCCCCTCTAGTCTGCTGCGCCATTCAATAACATCATGGCTGATCGTCTACCTCATCTCCACTTTCCTGCACTATCCCCATTCCCTTAATATTCAAAAATCCATCGATCTCTGTCTTGAATATACTCAACGACTGAGCCTCCACAGCCCTCTGGGGTAGAGAATTCCAAAGATTCCCCACCCTGTGAGTGAAGAAATTCCTCCTCATCTCAGTCCTAAATGGCCGACCCCTTCTCCTGAGACTGTGACGCCTGGTTCTAGACTCCCCAGCATGGGGAGTTCCTCTCCAAGTCGCACACCATCCTGACTTAGAAGTATATCGTCGTTCCTTCATCGTTGCTGGGTCAAAATCCTGGAACTCCCTCCCTAAGCCTGTAAGGGACCCACATTTACTTTCGCTAATCTTTTCCTTTTACATACCTATAGAAGCTTTTCCAGTCTGTTTTTATGTCTCTCGCTTTTTTACTCTCATCCTATTTTCCCTTTCTTTATCAATTTCTTGGTCCTCCTTTGCTGAATTCTAAAATCCTCCCAATCCTCAGGCTTACTACTCTTTTTGGTAACATTATAAGCCTCTTCCTTTGATCTAATACTATCTTTAACTTCTCGTTAGCCACGGTTGAACCACTTTTCCTGTCAGGTTTTTGTGCCATAAAGGAATGTATATTTGTTGTAAATTATGCATTAATTCTTTAAATGCTAGCCATTGCTTCTCTACCGTCATACCTTTTTAATGTAGTTTCCCAATCTACCTCAGCCAACTCGCCCCTCATACCTATGTAGTTTGCTTTGTTTAGATTTAAGACCCTAGTTTCGGATTTAACTAAATCACTTTCAAACTCAATATACAATTCTATCATATTATGGTCACTCTTCCCTAAATGCCCATTTACTACAAGGTTATTAATTAACCCTTTCTCATTGCACAATACAAGATCTAAAATAGCCTGTTCCCTAGTTAGTTCCTCAACATACTGATCTAGAAAACTATCTTGCATAAATTCCATGAATTCGTCCTCCACACTATTACTGCAAATTTGGTTTCCCCAGTCTATATGTAGATTAAAGTCCCCCATGATTACTGTATTACCCTTGTTACATGTGCCTCTAATTTCCTGATTTATACTCTGCCCTACATTACAACTATTGTTTGGAGGCCTATAAACAACTCCCACCAATGTTTTCTGCCTCTTGCTGTTTCTTAGCTCCACCCAAACTGATTCTACTTTTTGATTTTCAGAGCTAAGATCCTTTCTCTCTACCGTCTTTATCCCATCCTTTATTATCAGGGCTACCCCTCCTCCTTTTCCATTTTGCCTATCTCTTCTAAAAGTTAAGTATCCTGGAATATTTAGTTCCCAACCTTGGCCACATTGCAACCACATCTCCATAATGGCTATTAGATCAAAGCTATTAATTTCAACTGCGCTATTAATTCATCTATTTTGTTGCGAATGCTTTGCACATTCAGATACAGTGTCTTTAGCTTTGACTTTGACTGATGTCACCTTAGTCACTAATGCCTTATTACCTTTGTTACTCTCTCTGTCCCTTCCAGACCCACTCTGCTTATTTTTACCCAAAGCTCTACTCTGCTCTCGAGCCTTGACATTTCTGTCGCTGCTTTTAAATTTACTCTTTCCTGAATCCTCCCCCCCCCAGCTTCATTAGTTTAAAGCCCTGTCTACTGCCCTAGTTATTCGGTTCGCCAGGACACTGGTCCCAGCCCGATTTAAGTGGAGCCAGTCCCAACGGAACAGCTCCCTCTTTCCCGAGTACTGGTGCCAGTGCCCCATGAGCTGAAATTCCTTCCTCCCACACCACTCTTTGAGCCACGCATTTAAACCTCTAGGGGGAAAAATTCGGTTGATTTGCGCCTCCCGTTAGCGCCATAAGAGGGCGTTAACGGGGCGCAAAGCAACTAGCGTCCGGGCGCGGCGCCGCTAGCACCTCCCGCAAAATTCAGTGGGAGGTTAGCGGCGGCAGTAACTGTTAGTGCCCCGCGGAGCTGCGCCTCCGGCGATGACATCATCACTGTGCGCAGCGCCCCGCTCGCGCCTCGGCCGTGATCTTCGGTAGCGCCCCCTGACTTACCGCCGGACGCTATGTCCGACAGGGTCAAGGAGGGGAGTACGTGCGGCCGTGGTGGCGCAAATTAAAGGGAGGTGCCGGGCGGCCATTTTTGTTGCTGGCCGCCTGCCAGCACCTGTCCCCGTTGCTGTCCCCAACCTCCTGCTCTTTTGCTGGCACCCCAATTTCCTGATGGTCCAGCTGGGCCCCGGGTCGCGCTGCGCAAGCCCCCTCCCCTTTAATAAGGGGAGGGAGGCCTGCAGTACCACAGCACGTTGGCACGTAGCACCGCGATATTCACTCGCAGCCCCCCAAGAGGGAGGGGGGAGCACTTCCAGTAGCGCCCCGCCTCCCTCTTGGGGCGCTACCAGTCAATTTCGGGCGCAGGGCGCTAAAAGTAATGCCCCGGCGAAGTTAGCGCCCCAAAGGGGGCCCGACCCAATTTTGCCCCCCTAATCTGTTTGTCCCTTTGCCAATTTGCGCGTGGCTCAGGTAACAATCCGGAGATTATTACCTTTTGAAGTTCTGCTTTTTAATTTGGATCTTAGCTCCTCAAGCTCCCTCAGCAGAACCTCATTCCTAGTTCTACCTATGTCGTTGGGTCCTACGTGGACCCCGACAACTGGATCCTCCCCCTCCCACTCCAAGTTCTCGTGAGGAGATGTCTTTAGCCCTGGCACCGGGCAGGCAACGCAACCTTCGGAACTCTTGGTCACGGCTGCAGAGAACAGTATCCATCCCCCTGACTATACTGTCTCCAGCCACTACTACATTCAGCAAGTCTTCAGCAAAGACATTTCTTTCCAAATTCATAGACTTTAGCCCAGAGATAGTGAAACTGGAGGAAAGGGCAAGACAATAGAGGGATTTATAGACAAGGGCAAGAATTTTAAATTTAAGACTTTGGGGAATCAGGAGCCCATGTGTGGGTGGTAGTGGGATTTGTTGCAGGGTAGAATATGAACAGAATCTTGGACGAGCTGCAGTTTGCAAGAGGAGGAGGATGGGAGGACAGCGAGGAGAATATCACAGAATCCCCACAGTGCAGATAGAGGCCATTTCGGCCCATCGAGCCTGCACCGACACATATCCCACCCTATCCCCGTAACCCCACGTATTTAATCCCTCTAACACTAAGGGTCAATTTATCATAGCCAAATCAACCTAACCCGCACATCTTTGGACTGTGGGAGGAAACCGGAGCACCCGGAGGAAACCCACGCAGACACGGGGAGAATGTGCAAACTCCACACATACTGGAGTATGGTGAGGTGACAAAGGCATAAACGAGGATTTCAGCAGCGGAGGGGCTGAATTAGGAATGGAGGAGGAAGGTGGATGTAGGTGGCCTTCATCACTGAGAGGATTTGTGAATGGAAATAGTACTACTGATTACGGTATTATGTCTGAGCATGTCTGCTTTGTGCAACTTCTCTTTCAGGTAGAGAATTTCTGCCCTTAATTAAGGGGAAACCCCAGCAAGAAATTTTGACCGTCAAAATCTTGTGGGACAATGGAAACATCACACACGGCGCCAAACATCTAAGGGTTTGCTCGAGCCTCAACAAAATCCGCAAAATGCTTTGTTGGTAAAGCAATGGATGATGACAATGTCCAGGCTCCTTGTTTGTCATTATTTGTGGGTAACTTAAATCCGGATTACTCCAAGGAGCTGCTGAGTTACATGCTGAAAGATTTACTTGCTGCTATCGACATTGTCCTGCAAAGACATGACATAGAAGTCTTCAAGAAGCACAAACGAGCCCACGCATTCATCCGCCTGAAGACAGAGAGTGGCATTCAAAACATCTTGAAACAACTTCAAGACCCTGCCATTTTGGATCACAACGACATGAAGGGGTTAGTAGTTAAAGGGAAAACGTTAAAAGTTGCCAAAGATATCCGTGACACTTCAGAATACACCTTCGACAAGGTAAGGGGAATTTCATGATTCCGTTTGCATTCATATTCCTTTAACTCTTCTAATGTACATTTTAGAGACACCGGAAATGTGGAAAAGTCACCTATTTGGATTGGGAATTGATGCCAAAAGATTGGAGGGTGGCAAGCGTTTACAACCCCGCCCAAGAAAGGGGAAACGGCTAAGCCAGGAAATAATAAGCGATTCAGTTTCCCCTCAGTTGTGGGTAAACTTCTGAGCCTTGATTTTCTGGTCAACATTATTGCTTGACCATCGGTAACCTGTTTATTTTATAAATGGCCACATTTAAATAACTCCAATTAGGAAAATCTAGGTTCCAGAGTCTGTAATACAGGATGAAATCAGTCCAGGAGAGAGGTTAGTGTGGGCGGTAGCAGTGTGAAGCTCTCTCTCAAAAAGCAGTGGACGCTAGCTCAATTAATTTTAAATCTGAGATCGCTAGATTTTTGCTGGCCCAGGATATTAAGGGATATGGAGCCAAGGCGGGTGGATGGAGTCAGACTACAGATCAGCCATCATGATCTCTTTGAATGGCAGAACAGACTCAAAGTGCTGAATGGCCTCCTCCTGTTCCTATGGCACAGGGTAATCAGGCACAACCAACACGGTTTAGTAAAGAGCTGGTTCTGCTTGACTAATTGAATTGAATGTTTTGAGGAAGCCACGATGTGTATAAATAGCATGGACATAACTTTAATCAAACATCATACAATAGGATTACATCGGATATACGGCACAGAAACAGGCCATTCGGCCCAACCAGTCCATGCCGGCGTTTATGCTCCGCATCTAACTATCAGCATAATCCTCTATTCCCTTCTCCCTCATATGCTTGTCCAGCCTCCCCTTAAATGCATCTATACTATTCGCTTCAACCACTCCCTGTGATAGCGAGTTCCACATTCTCACCACTCTCTGGGTAAAGAAGTTTCTTCTGAATTCCCTATTGGATTTCTTGGTGACTATCTTATATTGATGGCCCTGAGCTTTGCTCTTCCCCACAAGTGGAAACATTCTCTCTGTATCCACTCTATCAAAATTTTTCATAATTTTAAAGACCTCAGCCTCCTTTTTTCAAGAGAAAAGAGACCCAGCCTGTTCATCCTTTCCTGATATGTATACCCTGGCATTTCTGGTATGATCCTTGTAAATCTTCTCTGCACCCTCTCCAGTGCCTCTATATCCTTTTTATAATATGGCGACCAGAATTGTACGCAGTACTCCAAGTGTGGTCTAACCAAGGTTCGATACAGGTTTAGCATAACTTCCCTACTTTTCAATTCTATACCTCTAGAAATAAACCCTAGTGCCTGGTTTGCCTTTTTTATGGCCTTGCTAACCTGTGTCGCAACTTTTAGTGATTTGATAGGAACTTGTTTTACTGCCATCAGACCCAGGCAGTTGAAAATAAATCATCGTTTAATCAATTTTGCAACATGAAACCCAGTTTATTGTTCCTTAATAAATTAAATTTACTGATGATTCCGCCCAATTTAAAAACATTTTTGTCAATTTCCACTTAAGCTGCTTTTAATTTTGGTCATTTCTGTGTCCACGCTACTTCTTCACACAAGCTGTCTGAGTTCATTAATAATTCTGCAGTTTAAATCTCCAACCCTAGGCCTCCATTTATGTTTAACTTTGCTCAGTTAGTTGTGGAATTGGCTAGGTGCATTAGATTTTGCCGACAGCTTTAAATAATTCACAAGCGCGACTTGTAAGCAGTATAAATAATTCAAGCTTATTAAGCCACGATGTGGCAAATCCATCTCCGATATTGGTTGTGAGGTTGTTCACACAAGCCTCGGCAGCACAGTCCTGTTGTACGGATTTTTCTTCTGCTGTACTGTGAAAGGTTCCCATTGTGTATACACACGAGAGAGGTAGTGATTTAACAAGGACTTTCGCTTGGAAAGAGAGACAAGACTAGCAGACGAACCATCCCAAGCATTGCCTCACGCTTGCCAGAGGACAAATCAATACTAGGATTGGCAGAAAGGGCAGAGCAGATTGGCTGCCCTCTCACCTTAGAAAATGGTTGGGGTGCGCGGATAATCTAAAATAGGTGAGAAAACAACAAAAAAAATGGACAGAAAGTATACATATATATATTTTTAACTAGTTTAAGCAGGCCCTGCCGAACAGACAGACCAGAGAATAACTACTTAATAATAATGTCACTGTATTTGTGAAGACTAGTGCAAGGTTATAAAAAGACAGACTTGCATTTCTATAGCGCCTTTCACAACCTCAGGATGTCCCAAAGTGCTTTACAGCCAATGAAGTACTTTTTGAAGTGTAGTCACTGTTGTAATGTAGGAAACGCAGCAGCCAATTTGCGCACAGCAAGCTCCCACAAACAGCAATGTGATAATGACCAGATAATCTGGTTTTCGTGATGTTGATTGAGGGATAAATATTGGCCAGGACACCGGGGAGAACTCCCCCTGCTCTTAATGCCATGGGATCTTTCACGTCCACCTGAGAGAGCAGACGGGGCCTCGGTTTAACGTCTCATCTGAAAGACGGCACCTCCGACAGTGCAGCACTCCCTCAGCACTGCGCTGGAGTGTCAGACCTAGATTTTTGTGCTCAAGTCTCTGGAGCGGGACTTGAACCCACAACCTTCTGACTCAGAGGCGAGTGCTACCCACTGAGCCACAGCTGACACATTTACATTACTGCCTGCATCTAGCCATTGACATTTCCAAACACTACTTTGGTTTGAACAGATGAGGTCTGAAATCGCACTGTAATATTAAACTGTATATGATAAATCACATAGACAAACCTATAGGAAGAAGCTTTAAATCCATGTGCCCCATCAATAGTTCAGAATCCAGTTGTATGGAATTAGCAAATCCCAGTTCTATTCCAGTTTCCCTCATGCCCTGATTACAGTAATGCATAGACAGGCTTCTTATATTTCCATTTATTGTTCCTGGCTCTACATACACATGTAACAAGTTATGGATGAAATTTACCCTGAAAGTCTACATCCATACATTTATGCTAAACAGCATTTGAGCAACATTAAAGAAGATTCCAATATTTCTCCTCCAGCCGCACAACCCTCCGAGATCTCTGCGCTCCTCTAATTCTGGCCTCTTGAGCATCCCCGATTTTAATTGTTCCACCATTGGTGGCCGTGCCTTCAGCTGCCGAGGCCCTAAGCTCTGGAATTCCCTCCCTAAACCTCTCCGCCTCTCTCTCCTCCTTTAAGACGCTCCTTAAAACCTACCTCTGTTTTGGTCACCTGCCCTAATTTCTCCTTATGTGGCTTGGCGTCAAATTTTGTTTTATAATCGCTCCTGTGCAGCGCCCTGGGACGTTTAACCACGTTAAAGGCGCTATATAAATACAAGTAGTAACATCCATCAACCTATGCTTGGGTTGATATCCTAAAACTGTTACTACTTGTTTCGTACGGCGGGAAAAGCTTATAATGGGATGTCTAGTTTGGCTCTCTATTCGATGGCCTCCTGAGATGCCGAGTGGGGAAATGAGGTGCCTCCCGCAACAGATCTCAGTGGGCAGGTTGATGTGATGTGTTCCGTGGTCTGGGACTCACGGCCACAGTCGCTCTTCGGGTCGTCCCTCCTCTTCCACTTGTGGAGCAGGTGGCCGCACCGTCCGCGCCCTGTGCGGATTGGGTTGAGCGCCGCCCACTGTCTTCGAGGGAGGTCGGAGCCAGGGACCTCTGCTGTTGGGTCAGTGATGAGGTGTCGGTTTCTTTATGGTTATGTTACTTAAACTGCAGGACCTGGAAGGGTATTGGACCTGCAACTTACTTGTGCATTTTGACTATTCCCAGAGCAGTTCTGCAGATACATCAAAACAGGAATCCCAGAGTCAACCACAAAAGGACAAGAAGAGACTGGAACAAACACAAGAAACGTTAGGAAGCCCCACAGTGAAACCCATCCACCTGGCAAACAAAGTCATTGACCATTTAACCACCCCTCTGAGCGGCACAAAGTCAGACAGTGCCATAACCGGTGGGGAGATTGCTGGACAGGAGCGTTTGTTTTATGGAGCACTGATGGGGAGTGAAACGAGGAATGTTGAATTCAAGCGAGGTGGAGGAGAATACCTAAATATGGCTCTGAAGAACCACGTTAGGAAATATGTCTGCGCGTTTCTGAATAGCGAAGGGGGCAGTCTGTTTGTGGGTGTGAATGATGACGGCACTGTGTGTGGAGTGGAATGTAATCACAAAGATGAAGATCGGGTTAGACTTCTGATAGATTCAATTGTGAAAGGGTTTAAACCGCCGCTCTTCCCAAATTCCTACTCCATCACCTTCCTTCCAGTTATCAAGGATGGGGACACCGGGATGTTTCTGAAGGTTGTGAGGTTAACTGTGCATCCGCCCAGGAAAGATGGCGATATTCTACTCTACGAAACTGACCAGGGTGAAGTGTACATACGCAGAGATGGCAGTATCCAAGGTCCACTATCAGGAAGTTCCATTCAGGAATGGTGCAGGCAGGTAATACACAAGCTTCAAACAATCATTAAAGGAGCGCTCCACCCTCACTCTGCCGACCCATTTGGGTTTGGCGATGTAATATCTTTAAAAAAATGAATACTTATTCCTCCTTTAGGTTTAGAGTTTAGATTGAGTAGACTAAACTCTCTGGAGTTTAGAAGAATGAGAGGTGATCTCATTGAAACATGTACAGTTCTTAAAGGGCCTGCCAGGGTAAATGCTGAGAGGTTGTTTCCCCTGGCTGGGGAGTCTAGAACCAGGGGTCACAGTCTCAGGATAAGGGGTCGGCCATTTAGGACTGAGATGAGGAGAAATTTCTTCACTCAGAGGGTGGTGAATCTTTGGAATTCTCTACCCCAGAGGGCTGTGGAGGCTCAGTTGTTGAGTCTATTCAAGACAGAGAGCGATAGATTTTTGGATATTAAGTGAATCAAGGGATATGGGGATAGTACAGGGAAGTGGAGATGAGGTAGAAGATCAGCCATGATCTTATTGAATGGCGGAGCAGGCTCGAAGGGCTGAATGGCTGACTCCTGCTCCTATTTCTTATGTTCTTATGTTCCTAACAATGAAGTCTGAGTTGAGAATTAAAGCCTGCCAAACAATCACAGTCTGAACGTGAAGGATGGCAACTTGGGTGAGAAACTG
This sequence comes from Squalus acanthias, assembly GCA_030390025.1. Lineage (NCBI taxonomy): Eukaryota > Metazoa > Chordata > Chondrichthyes > Squaliformes > Squalidae > Squalus > Squalus acanthias. The sequence continues at coordinate 49,273,372 of CM059440.1, read as the reverse complement.
GAGGGCAACCAGCACATGTTTAGATTGAGTAGACGAGGCCTGTATTCCCTAGAGTTTAGAAGAATGAGAGGTGATCTCATTGAAACATATACAATTCTTGAAGGGCAAAAATCTAGTTGTACACTTTTACATGTGAATTGATTTGTGCCTATAGTTTGGAGGAAATGGTTATTATCTTAAATGTGACCATTAATTCCAGTATATAAATAGCAGCTGGTTAAGAATGTGGCATTTGTTTTTGTGATGCTACTAGGTAAAGTTGAAATCTTTCTTGAAGTTCTTTTACAGAAAGATTGCACCCTTTGAAATTGTCTAATCCAAAAGACGGCACCTCCGACAGTGCAGCACTCCTCAGTACTGCCCCTCCGACAGTGCGGCACTCCCTCAGTACTGACCCTCCGACAGTGCGGCACTCCCTCAGTACTGCCCCTCCGACAGTGCGGCGTCCCTCAGTATTGCCCCTCCGACAGTGCGGCACTCCCTCAGTACTGACCCTCCGACAGTGCGGCACTCCCTCAGTACTGGCACTCCCTCAGTACTGGCACTCCCTCAGTACTGCCCCTCCGACAGTGCGGCACTCCCTCAGTACTGCCCCTCCGACAGTGCAGCACTCCCTCAGTACTGCCCCTCCGACAGTGCAGCACTCCCTCAGTACTGCACTGCAGTGTCAGCCTAGATTTTTGTGCTCAAGTCCCTGGAGTGGGACTTGAACCCACAACCTTCTGACTCTGAGGCGAGGGTGCTACCCACTGAGCCATGGCTGACTGTAATGTTATGCGATCACAGTGAGTTCAATATCAGTACTGTAATTGATCATCACAATCGCTGAGATACATTTTTGGTGTTACATTTATGTTCTCCAGTTAAATATTTGGTCATTATTATTTATTCGTTATTACTCCAGATTTTAAAAATGAATCCAGTGGCAATCATGAATTCCAAGACACATTGTGCCTTCGTGCTCAATGAATGTGCTTTCCATTTTGTGAATATACAAAAAAATTACCATGACATGGCTTACAGGGAAAAAAAGAAATACATTGCGTATCTAAGCAAATATTGTGCCCCTCACCTATTACATTTGGATAAATCCGTATCATTTAAAGTCTTGAGCCACACATGCAAAGTTTCCATCTTACTATTATCTGATTTAGGTCAAATAAGCATTAAAGTTAACTACTGATTTGCTCAAAGGTAGAAAGGTAAGAAAACTGCCAATAATAAACCATGATGTGGAGATGCCGGCGTTGGACTGGAGTGGACAAAAATGAGAAGTCGCACAACACCAGGTTATAGTCCAACAGATTTATTTAAAATTACAAGCTTTCGGAGCTGTCGCCCCTTCCTCAGGTAGAGTTACTCATCTACCAGAATTCACAGAATGTAAACACAGAGAAAATGCATTCAATCTTTCCCTACATCAAAGACACACCAAGAGCACAGCCAAGACAATGAGATGTGTCCCAGGGGGGTCCAACGTGTCAAAACACCTGCTGGCTGCATATCCTCTCCATTTGGGTTTGTTTCTTGTGTTTGTTTCTTGTGTTTGTTTTTTTAAAAAGCTGGAAAGACCGGCAACGATGTCAAGTCACGTTCTGTATCGTGACATGAACCCGATATCCCGATTGAGGCCGTCCTCATGAGTGCGGAACTTGGCTATCAGTTTCTGCTCGATGATTTTGCGTTGTCGTGTATCCCGAAGGCCGCCTTGGAGAACGCTAACCCGCAGATCTGAGGCTGAATGCCCTTGACTGCTGAAGTGTTCCCCAACTGGGAGGCAACCCTCCTGCCTGGCGATTGTTGCGCGGTGTCCGTTCATACGTTGTCTCACTGTGTGCATGGTCTCGCCGATGTACCATGCTCTGGGGCATCCTTTACTGCAACGTATCAGGTAGACAACGTTGGCCGAGTCACATGAGTATGTACCATGTACCTGGTGGGTAGTGTCCTCACGTGTGATGACGGTATCTGTGTCCATGATCTGGCATGTCTTGCAGAGGTTGCCGTGGCAGGGTTGTGTGGTGTCGTGGTCGCTGTTCTCCTGAAAGCTGGGTAATTTGCTGCGAACGATGGTACTTTTGAGGTTAGGCGGCTGCTTGAAGGCGAGTAGTGGAGGCGTGGGGATGGCCTTAGCGAGGTGTTCGTCGTCATCGATGACATGTTGAAGGCTGCGAAGAACATGGCGTAGTTTCTCCGCTCCGGGGAAGTACTGGACGATGTAGGGTATTCTGTTGGTTGTGTCCCGTGTTCGTCTTCTGAGGAGGTCTATGCGGTTTTTCGCTGTGGCCCGTCGGAACTGTCGATCGACGAGTCGAGCGTCATATCCCGTTCTTACGAGGGCGTCTTTCAGTGTCCGTAGGTGTCCATCGCGTTCCTCCTCGTCTGAGCAGATCCTGTGTATTCGCAGGGCTTGTCCATAGGGGATGGCTTCTTTAACGTGGTAATAATAAACCAATGGGCAGGTTAGGAAAAACTCCTGATTATTTTTACGGTATTGGTCCAATGCCTACAGTGCCTTTTCTGAGGTGCTGCTGCATCTTAAACGTGACGGTGATTCACGCATCGCTGCAATATAGCAATTGTACTGAAGCAATATATCACACGACTGACATCAGGCAAACATCTTACTGATACCAAAGATACAGGGCCTCGTGGTCCCTTTTTTTTTGAACAGAGGGGTCACATTTGCTAGCCTCCAGTCCTCTGGCACAATTTTTCTCATGCATAGGAACAGGAGGAAGCCATTCAGCCCCTTGGGTCTGTTCCGCCATTCAATTAGATCATGGCTCATCTGTACCATTTACCATTGACACCCATACCTAACAAAAATCTATCAGTCTTGAAAATTTCAACTGACCATGTCTTTTGGGGAAAGCGAGTTCCCGATTTCCACTACCCTGTGTGTGAAAAAGTGCTTCCTGATTTCACTCCTGAATGACCTAGCTCCAATTTTAAGATTATCCCCCCCCCCCCCCCCCCCTGTTCTGGATTCCCCACCAAAGGAAATAGTTTCTCTGTATCTACCTTATCAAATCCCTTAATCATGTTAAATACTTCAATTAGATCACCCCTCGACCTTCTAAACTCAAGGGATTACAAGTCAAGTTTTTGCTGCCTGTTCTAATAATTTATCCTCTTTAAGCCCCGGTATAATTCTGGTGAATCTGCACTGTACTACCTCCAAGGCCAATATATCCTTCCTGAGGTGCGGTGCCCAGAACTGAACAGTTACTCCAGGTGGGGTCTGACCAAGGCTCTGTACAACTGAAGCATCACTTCCTCACTTTTGAATTCCAGTCCCCTTGAGATAAAGGCCAACATTCCCATTAGTCTTTTTGATTACTTTTTTGTATCGGTGCAGTAACTTTTAATGACTTGTGTACCTGGACACTTAAATCCCTTTGCTCCTCCACAGCTCCTTGTCCCTCACCATTAAAACAATATTCCAATTTGTCTTTCTCAGATCCAAAGACCCTCACACCTCCCCACACTGAACTCCATCTGCCATAGTTTGGCCCTCTCACTGTCTACGGCCCTTTGTAACTTCCTGCTCCCATCCACACAACTTACTCTGCCTCCTAATAGTGCCATCTGCAAACTTGGATATACAATTCTCTATTCATTCATCCAAGTCATTGATATAGGTGGTAAATAGCCGAGGCCCCAGTACAGATCCCTGGGGAACACCACTTGTCACATCCTGCAAATCAGAGAACAAACCCTTTATCCCCACTCTGTCTCCTACCTCCCAACCAATTACTGACCCATGTCACAAGGTTATCTGCCATTCTGTGTGCTTTTATTTTTCCATAATCTCTTGTGCGGAACCTTATCAAATGCCTTCTGGAAGTCCATATAGACAACATCCATAGACACTCCACTATCCACCACATTGGTGACCTCCTCAAAAAAATCAACTAGATTCATCAGACATGACTTACCCTTCACAAATCCATGACGACTCTCCCACATCAGCTCTCAATTATTTCCACTTGAGTATAGTTTTCCTCAACTTTTCTATTTTTATACTGAACCTAATTGTGGCCACAATTTCTCCAATGTTCCCCTACTTTTAGGTCACCTATTTGCTCCATCTCCTTATTCAAAACCAGTTTAAGAGTTTCCAGCATCTGCAGTATTTTGCTATTGTATTAGTGTTTAATTCACTGCCACTTCTCTTCCAGGAATGCCCACCTTGAAGAAGTTCTGCTCTTCTCTCCAACGGGATTTCCGTTTGTCTCTTTTACATTGTTCATCTTCATTGCTTTCTGTTTCTCTCCTGCCTTCCATCCTATCACACTTTCCCTTTTGTTCTTTCCTCCCCTCCCCCCTTTCCCTGCCTTTGCACTTGCTTAACATCGGTTATATCTCTAACTTTTTCCAGTTCTGACAAAAAGGTCATCGACCTGAAATGTTAACTCGGTTTCTCTCAGATGCTGCCTGACCCGCTGAGTGTTTCCAGCATTTTCTGTTTTTATTCCAGATTAAGACTTGCATTTCTATAGTGCCTTTCACGACCACCGGACATCTCAAAGTGCTTTACAGCCAATGAAGTACTTTTTGAAGTGTAGTCACTGTTGTAATGTAGGAAACACAGCAGCCAATTTTCACACAGCAAGCTCCCACAAACAGCAATGTGATAATGAGCAGATAATCTGTTTTAGTGATGTTGATTGAGGGATAAATATTGGCCAGGACACCGGGGAGAACTCCCCTGCTCTTCTTCGAAATAGTGCCGTGATATCTTTTACGTCCACCTGAGAGAGCAGACGGAGTCTCGGTTTAACATCTCATCCGCAAGACGGCACCTCCGACAGTGCAGCACTCCCTCAGCACTGCCCTGGAGTGTCAGCCTAGATGTTTGTGCTCAAGTCTCTGGAGTGGGACTTGAACCCACAACCTTCTGACTCGGAGGCGAGGGTGCTGCCAGAGAACAGAGTGCTGTCTTCTTTGTTGGAGAAGCATTATTTGACTGAGAAAACGACCCTGTAACACAAGAGCCTACATATTTCATGAAAAATATTTTCCTTATTCCAGCGTACCTTTGGATTATTAAAATCTCCTCGTTATAAATGTTGTGAACACATGCCTGCCTTTCTAATTTGTCTGCAAATTATACCTTTTCACTGTTCAGCACTCTATAATATTGGATATACAGCACAGAAACAGGCCACTCAGCCCAACCAGCCTATGCTGGCGTTTATGCTCCGCTCGAGCCTCCTCCCGTTCTTCCTCATCTAACTCTATGTAAAGTTACAGTTTTTTTTTGTTTTCTCCTAAGAAATGGACAACAGAAATAAAGAAACTGCAGGATACAATTGACAGCTTAGTTAAGGAGGAGCATTGTTTGCAGGGAGAGCTTCGGCAACACCAACAATCAATCCTGGAATTGCAACACCTGCAGCAAGAACTACAGACCATGAATTCAGACAAGGTCACCATGTCGAATCTCTGCTGCGTAATCTAACACCGAGGGACAGCAGGCCAGCCCAGAGGAGGGCAGCTACCAACTCCAATTGAAAATCTTACCTCGAGTCACCAGGGGATACGATCACAAAGCAAGCAGCTCGGGAATGACGGTTTAATAAAAACTCTGCCGCAGAACTGAAATTCTCAATCAGCCTCAAAGGATTAATGTGGTGCTACAGATTTTAGTATTTGTATTCAACTTTGTCATTATTGATCATAGGGATCGTGAGTCCAAAATGGGCTGTGATTGGGACTTTATTAACTTCCTGCTCCCCACTTTAATGCACCCTACACCAGTACCTGGTACAAAGTGGTTCATTTAGTTGCACCTCAATTTAATTATTGCCCAGAATGCCAGCAGTGGAAGCGAATGCTGCAGCATGTTAGAGGACACATGACATTCTGGCTAAGTCAAGGTGTATTCTACAGCACACCAGCTGAATTGAGCTCTTTGGCAATGAAACCAAACAAAAACAACACCTTGCATTTATACGGCGCCTTTAGTTTAACGTAGTAAAATGTCCCAAGGCACTTCACAGTAGTGTTATCAGATTAAATTTGACCCCGAGCCACATTCAGATATTAGGACAGGAGACCAAAAGCTTGGCCAAAAAGGTAGGTTTTAAGGAGTGACTTAAAGGAGAGGCAGGGAGGGAATTACAGAGCGTAGGGCCTCGGCAGCTGAAGGCGCGGCCGCCAATGGTGGAGCGATTAAAATTGGGAATGCGCAAGAGGCCAGAATTGGAGGAGCGCAGAGATCTCGGAGGGTTGTTGGGCTGGAGAAAGTTACAGAGAGAGGGAGGGGGGTGAGGCCATGGAAGTACTTGAACACAAGGATGAGAATCAAGGCGTTGCCAATGTAGGTCAGCGAGCACAGGGATGATGGGTGACCTGGACTTGGTGCGAGTTAGGACACGGGCTGCAGAGGTTTAGCTGAGCTCAAGTTTACAGAAGGTGGAATGCAGGCGGCCAGCCAGGAGAGCGTTGGAATAGTCAACCAGGCCACATAAGGAGAAATTAGGGCAGATGACCAAAAGCTTGGTCAAAGAGGTAGGTTTTAAGGAATGTCTTAAAAAGGAGAGAGGCGGAGAGGTTTAGGGAGGGAATTCCAGAGCTTAGGGCCTAAGCAGCTGAAGGCACGGCCACCAATGGTGGAGCGATTAAAATTGGGGGATGCTCAAGCGGCCAGAATTGGAGAAGCGCAGAGATCTTGGAGGAGATTACGGAGATAGGGAGGGGCGAGGCCATGGAGGGGATTTGAAAACTTGGATGAGAACCTTTGATGAGAACGTTCCCATTGCTCACCAAGCCCTTTTTGTTCAACAGGTGTCCCTGACACTCCTCCTAAAATGGTAGTTATGTGATTGTAAAGTAGGGAAAGTCACATTAACACATTGTTTGCATGTTGCCATTTGAGACACGTCAGAAATGAATGTGCAACAGCACAAAATCCAGCCTGGTCAGTTTGCAGCTTCATGAACTTCTTCGGCAAAGAAGAACTGATTTGCATCAGAAATAGAGGATACAACAATACGTACGATTATTATACAAGTGAGCTCTACTGATTGTTCATGCAATAAACTATTGTATTCCACGGGCTCCAAGCAGGATTCTTTTTATAACTCAAGTTGTGTGTCTGTATGGTCACGTGCAAATGGTTTTAGAGCCTTTGTAACTTGTAAAACTTTTTAGCAACCCCCTTTATGTATCTGATTGAAGTCTAAGCCCTCCATACCTAATCGCCTGAGAAAAATTGGATCGGCTGGGGTTGTTTTCTTTGGAACAGAGGAGGCTGAGGGGAGACTTAATGAGGTGTATAAAATTATGAGGGGCCTGGATAGAGTGGATAGGAAGGACCTATTTCCCTTAGCAGAGGGGTCAATAACCAGGGGCATAGATTTAAAGTAATTGGTAGAAGGATTAGAGGGGAGTTGAGGAGAAATCTTTTCACCCAGAGGGTGGTGGGGGTCTGGAACTCACTGCCTGAAAGGGTGGTCGAGGCAGAAACCCTCATCACATTTAAAAAGTACTTGGATATGCACTTGAAGTGCCGTAACCTGCAGGGCTACGGACCAAGAGCTGGAAAGTGGGGATTAGGCTGGGATAGCTCTTTTTCAACTGGCACAGACCCGACGGGCCGAATGGCCTCCTTCTGTGTCCTAAATTTCTATGATCAGTTGTTCAAGATATAGATAGAAAAAGGCACGGACCAGATTAGCACCTAAACATCGTAAGTGTACTCGATTGGAATCTAGAACTAGGGGGCATAGTTTCAGAATAAGGGGTCACCCATTTAAGACAGAGATGCAGAGGAATTTCTTCTCTGAGGGTCGTGAATCGTTGGAATTCTCTACCCCAGAGAGCTGTGGAGGCTGAGTCAGTGAATATATTCAAGGCGGAGGTAGAGAGATATTTGAGCTACAGGGGAGTCAAGGGTTATGGGGAACAGGCAGGAAAGTAGAGTTGAGGCCAAGATCAGATCAGCCATGATCTTATTGAATGGCGGAGCAGGCTCGAGGGGCCGAATGGCCGACTCCTGCTCCTATTTCTTCAGAGACTACTTCTGAGCAACATCGGGTCTGATGAAAGGGAGGAACTGAAAGAAATTAGTATTTGCAGGGAAATGGTGTTAGGGAAATTGGTGGGATTGAAGGCCAATAAATCCCCAGGGCCTGATAATCTACATCCTAGGGTACTTAAGGAAGTGGTCCTAGAAATAGTAGATGCACTGCTGATCATCTTCCAACATTCGATGGAATCTGGAACTGTACCCATGGATTGGAGGGTAGCTAATGTTACCCCACTATTCAAAAAGGGTGGTAGAGAGAAAGCAGGGAATTACAGACCGGTAAGGCTGACATCGGTAGTGGGGAAAATGCTAGAGTCCATTATAAAGGATGTAATAGCTGAGCACTTGAAAAAGTGACAGGATCGGACAAAGTCAACATAGATTTACAAAAGGTAAATCGTGCTCGACTAATCCACTGGAATTTTTTGAGGATGTAACTGGGAAAATAGATAAGGGAGAACCAGTAGATGTGGTGTATTTGGACTTTCAAAAGGCTTTCGGTAAGGTCCCACATAAGAGATTAGCGTGTAAAGTTAAGGCACATTGGATTGGGGGCAAGGTATTGACTTGGATAGAGAACTGGTTGGCGGACAGAAAGCAGAGAGTAGGAATTAATGGGTCTTTTTCCGAGTGGCAGGCAGTGACTAGTGGGGTACCGCAGGGATCGGTCCTTGGACCCCAGCTATTCACAATATACATTAATGATCTAGATAAGGGAACTAAATGTAATATCTCCAAGTTTGCAGATGACACAAAGCTGGGTGGGAGTGTGTGCTGCGAGGAGGATACTGAGAAACTCCAGGATGATTTGGACAGGTTGGGTGAGTGGGCAGAAGCGTGGCAGATGCAATATAACGTGGATAAATGCGAGGTTATCCACTTTGGTGTCAAAAACAGAAAGGCAGACTATTATCTGAATGGCAATAGATTGGGAGAAGGGGAAGTGCAACGAGACCTGGGTGTCCTTGTGCACCAGTCGCTGAAGGTAAGCATGCAGGCGGTGAAGAAGGCAAATGGTATGTTGGCCTTCATAGCGAAAGGGTTGGAGTATAGGAACAGGGATGTCCTGCTGCAGTTGTACAGGGCCTTGGTGAGACCACACCTTGAGTACTGTGTGCAGTTTTGGTCGCCTTATCTGAGGAAGGATGTTCTTGCCATGGAAGGAGTTCAGCGAAGATTCACAAGGCTGATACCTGGGATGGCAGGAATGACATATGAGGAGAGATTGGGTCAATTGGGCTTATACTCACTGGAGTATAGAAGAATGAGAGGGGATCTCATCGAAACATATAAAATTCTGACAGGTCTGGACAAACTAGATGCAGGAAGAATGTTCCTGATGGTCGGAGAGTCCAGAACCAGGGGTCATAATCTAAGGATAAGGGGTAAGCCATTTAGGACAGAAATGAGGAAGAATTTCTTCACCCAGAGAGTGGTGAACCTGTGGAATTCTCTACCACAGAAGGTAGTTGAGGCCAAGTCATTAAATATATTCAAGAATGAGTTAGATATATTTCTTAAAGCTAAAGGTATCAAGGGATATGGGGAGAAGGCAGGTACAGGGTACTGAGTTTGGATGATCAGCCATGATCTCATTAAATGGCGGAACAGGCTCGAGGGGCCAAATGGCCTACTCCTGCTCCTATCTTCTATGTTTCTATGTAACATCATGGGACATCAGAGTTTAAATATAGAAACCATGACTGAACGTGACCTAGATACTGAACCCAAGTACCCATTCAGAAACACCCATGGCCAGTAAAAGAAAGTGTTCTTAAATGAAAATGGGCAACAGTTGCACAAAATGGGCTTTCCCAGTCTGCAGAGTAACCGACTGAAGAGTCATGAACCCACAGTTTGCAAACACAGCTCACAAACACAGCTCATATAGGAATATTTGATAGTTTTATTTAAAAAAGTGGCTCCTTAAAACTAAAAGGCATAATTCACACATCTGGAAGCGGTACAATATTTCCATTCATCTTTATTTCAAAACTATATCAAGAGTTTGTTTCCATGATAAAATATAAAAAGCAGGCACAGTTTAATTTCAAGTTGGGTGCTGCCATGGGGGACACCATCAATACCTGCCTACTTTTCCCAACACTCGCCCTCGCGCTGTGGCTTCTCTCACGGTTAAAATCAAATTGCAATAAAATGAGGCGAGGGGCAAGCCCAGTGATGCAGGATCTTGTTATATGGGAATAATGCGTTGATAAGATTCAGAATCTTTGCTTTTTTAATACAGCGAGGCAAAATGGTGAGAGTGAGAAGAGTGCTGCGGGAAAGGGGGCGGGAGCCGTGGACTGGATACAGTTTTGTTCTGCCATTGCAGTTTGCCGGTTAGAAGCTTCGGAGTGTTGCATATACGAATAAACAAAGCTCGTTAAAAGTTTGGCTTCCCGTAATCTATAACCTTAGTTTGTAGTATCATCACGGAGCCAAATGGACTGCTCGTTGTTAGCGATTCCACTCTCGTGACCAAACCAGGCATTTAGTCACCATCTTAACTCCAGCCTCAATATAAAGTTACTCGTCAGTTTAAGTTGGGGGGGCACAAAAAAAGGCATAAAATGTGTCTAATGTTAGATTTATTGAAAGCCTGTGGGAGTGTGGAAGGGAGGGGCGTCTCAAAGGTTCTCACTCCAACTACAAAGAGCATTTGATCACGTTTTCATCACGACCTGGCCTTAAATGGGAGTTTTGTGCACCATTCTGTTTGACCTGTTCCTATCCATTTCCAGCCTCGAATCCAAAGAGAGAAGGCCAGTGGAGAGTAGGTGAGGCGACAGGGTCGATCCGCCGCTCCCAGGCAGGATCGCGGCTTAGCGAGTGGCCAGCCGGCCTGGGAGCGGCGGCGAGGAGCCTCGGCCGATTTTTAAACGGCCAGCCCTCGTTTGCACGCCGCTTGCCGACGAGATGTCAAAAAATGTCTGGGAGCAGTCCGACGGGATTCCGACCACCTTTTGGGATTGGGGAACGTTTGAGACCACCTTTTGTAATACTGGTTTTGCTCGGAGCCATTCTCAGATTTAGTCACTTGAAGAAGGCCGAGGTCCTGAGTAATTGTGCTTTTAAAAAAAAATGTTCCATATCTGCTCTCGGAGCGATAAAAATCAGCTGTAGCTCACTTGATTGGAATGAATGGAAACATGAAACAGACTGCACTACAACCCCAATTACAGCCTGGTTTTATTTTTGTATGGCAGTACTTGGATTGCATTTTCTGAACAAAAATCAAGTGTTTTCACCCTTGTGTAAAAATAAAAATGTTAAATCTTTCATCAACGTAAAACGAACTGTCCCAGTTTCACCCCGAGTGAGACAGAATGATGCAATCGTTCTGACCCTACATAGACACCTGCAACATATTGAGGTATAAAGAAAATACGTCATGAGGACCTTAAACTAATCACACAAGTCTAAATAAAAATAAAGTAGTACATTGTGTAGGTCACGTTTTGCAGAGGTAGTGTTGGGAAGAAAAAATACCATCATTTAAAATGGAGTTTGGGGAGATTGAAACTTTTCAAAATGAACTGGCGTAACATAGCGATGTCCCAAATGAATGCCACATGATCAGCTTACTAATTCCAATACAATGTCTCACTTTGATTTTATGTGGCTGTAGAAAAAATACAAGATTCAAAACTTAACTCTAAATCTATGCGGGCAGTCCAGAGCTACGAACAAACCGCAATTCCTTTTATAAAACAACTGAATCGAATTTTCGCTGATTAACATCACACCGCAAACAGCAACACTAAATTAAACAAACAAAAATGATGGCTCTCTGACAGCGCGATGAGTGGACAAGACCAATAGACCGGAGAATCAGCACGGATATGTAATACTGTAAAATTAAACAGATGTTGCTGCTCAGACACCAACTGTTCAGATCTGTCGAATTAACCGGCACCTGGATGGAAAGAGAGAGATATTGAAGATTTAGGAGGGTCCAGAACTAGGGGTCATAGTCGTGTCAGCTGTGGCTCAGTGGGTAGCACCCTCGCCTCTGAGTCAGAAGGTCTGTGGGTTCGAGTCCCACTCCAGAAAACACAAAAATCTAGGCTGACACTCCAGTGCAGTGCTGAGGGAGCGCTGCACTGTCGGAGGTGCCGTCTTTCGGATGGGACGTTAAACCGAGGCCCTTTCTTTTTTAGTCTCAAGATAAGGGGTCGGCCATTTAGGAATGCGATGATGAGAAATTTCTTCAGAGGGTTGTGAATCTTTGGGCTGTGGATGCTCAGTCGATGAGTGTAGTCAAGACTGAGATCAATAGATTTTTGGGCACTAAGGGAATCAATGGATAGGGCAGGAAACTGGAGCTGATGCAGAAGTTCAGCCATGATCTCATTGAATGGCGGAGCAGGCTCGAGGGGTTGTATGGCCGACTCCTGCTCCTATTTCTTATGCTCTTGTATAATAACTAAAATTTAGAATTTTTTCCACCTATTTTCTCCTTCCGCTCTTGAAGGTGTTGAGTCCTTGTTGGAGAATTTCACAGGTGCCATTCTCCAGTATTTCACCCAAGTTTCCATCCTTCGTGAAAATCTGGACAGTGTCAGTAGGCTATCTCACAATCGAGTCCAATCTTGTCCTCATCCAACGTCCACACGCACACTTTCTAGGGATCACTTGATAGCAATTAGGGACAGGAATCCTGGCATAATTGTCCCCCCCCCTCAAACCCAAGGGCAGAGGCCCAACAAAGCATTTCCTGCCGCCCTGACTGAGATGCAACCTGCTGAGACCTCCCTTACCTGTACAGCTCACCTGCTCAATACCTTTACCAGCTGAGCCACCTGGGGAGCAGATTGATGGTTCTTAAGGTTCAGCAGTCTCCAATTTGTAGTAGTAGCTGAAGATTTGAATCAAGCGTTATCAGTGGCAAAATAGGATGGATGGAATACAAAGTTCCACTGTCCAACGTGGACACCAACGTTCCCTCTAATTTTTTTTCCGGCCCGCGCGGCCCCTTTAACGGGCAGTTTTTCTATTTAAAGGCCGGCTCACCGGCTGCGTGGGACCCGTAGAGTTCTGCCCGGCCGCGCAGCTTAAAGGGAACATTGATGGACACTGATCAACTTAGTGAGCACAGAAGAAATTACACCTCTCGAAAAGAAAATATGGAAACGCTGCCAAACTCAATCCCAATGAACGAAGGAGGGTTTGGCATGGACGTAAAAGATCCTGTGGCACTATTTCGAAGGAGGGCAGGGGAGTTATCCCCGGTGTCCTGGGGCCAATATTTATCCCTCAACCAACATAATAAAAACAAATTACTTGATCATTATCACATTGCTGTTTGTGGGAGCTTGCTGTGCGCAAATTGGCTGTTATACTTCAAAGTGCTTCATTGGCCGTACGGAGCGGCTTTAATAAATAATAACCGTAAGACAAATATTTAAAAACTCTCTCCTTATATTGCGCAAGTTTTTTTATTTCTTTTCCTTAAAGGAGCACCATCCAAAAACTTCTTGTGATCTATGCAGACTTACGCTGTTAACCATGGTAGAGGCTACCAGGACAGTTTCCAAATCTAAGACCAGTCACAAAACTTACCGAGTGTTACTCATGTGGTGGAATAGGTAGGTGGCAGCTTTAAATCCACAATCTCAGAATCTGGTGAACTACCTCCACTGTGATCACTGTACGTATCCCTGGAGGGAGCAGAATCACAGGACAATTTACACACACACACACCTCCATCCCGAGCACAGCTGACTTAGAGATTAAGAGTAGGAGCCCTGAAGGAACTGTCCTTTCGCTAGCCCAGAGCAGTGCCAGTGCTCCAACTGCTGCCATGTCTGAGATCGGCAGAGAGCAGGAATCAACTCTGGGAACCTCCTGCTCTGAATGGCCTTTAAGCCTCTCCCAATGACTCAGTGGGGCCATACTAAAACACATTTTCAATCTGCAAGCATGTGCCTCATTAAAAGCCTTGTTAAATTCTACAAGCTGCAGAATACGAAAATTTAAAGTTCTCTGCTGTCACTGCCATTCAAATCCGACCAGATAGGCCAGCCGTGGCTCAGTGGGCAGCACTCTCTCTCGCCTCGCAGTCAGAAGGTTGTGGGTTCAAGTCCCACTCCAGAGACTTGAGTGCAAAATTCTAGGCTGACACTCCCAGTGCAGTGCTGAGGGAGCGCTGCACTGTCTCGGATGAGACGTTAAACCGAGGCCCCGTCTGCTCTCTCAGATGGACTTAAAAGATCCCACGGCCACTATTTCAAGGAAGAGCAGAGGAGTTATCCCCGCTGTCCTGGCCAATATTTATCCCTCAACCAACGGTTTTAATCGCTCCACCATTGGTGGCCGTGCCTTCAGCTGCCTGGGGCCTAACTTTTGAATTCCCTCCCTAAATCTCTCCGCCTCACTCTCCTCCTTTAAGACGCTGCTTAAAACCGACCTCTTTGACCAAGCTTTTGGTCACCTGCCCTAATATCTCCTTATGTGACTTGGTGTCAAAAGTTTATTTGATAACACTCTGTGAAGCACCTTGGGACGTTTTACTACGTTAAAGGCGCTTTATAAATATAAGTTTTTGTTCTTTGTTTCTGTATGTTTGCTGGGCTGGCTGTCATCAATTACATAGAACTTACAGCAAAACAGGCCATTCGGCCCCACTGGTCCGTGCCGGTGTTTACTCTCCACATGAGCCTCCTCCCACCCCTCGTCATCTCACCCTGTCAACATATCCTTCTATTCCTTCCTCCCTCATGTGTTTATCTAGCTTCCCCCTTCAATGTGTCTATGCTATTCGTCTCAACAATGAAGTGGGGAACTATCATGGCAGCTGCATCTTGAGGACAAGTTTTTCCCTGAACCAACCAGAAACGGTAGAAGCACTGCCAAATGAGAAAGCTCAGCCATGACCCTACACTGAACCGATTAGAAAGCTCACACGCCAGCCTATCTATATAAACACACAATGAAACAGATAAACACGCATCTTGCGTTACCTAGGCGACAGTCTGCAACCCCTTTCCAAGTAACGTTGAAGCTTCCCAGCAGCAGCCAACATAAGACCAAAGTAAGGCGGAGAAGGTTTCATGGGCCTGGAGGTGAACTCTGGGTGATACTGGACACCAACAAAGTAGGGATGATCTGAAAAAGACAGCAGTCAGAACATTTCCGCAAAGTCTCCATTCAGTTACGAAGCTGCAGTTTTCTTGAATCAGAGTCAATTAATCTCGAAGGAAAAAAGATCTCAGCAAGAGCCACTGGGCGGAACCAATCTTATCCTCAAACAACAAACTGAGATGAGGAGGATCAGCCATGATCTTACTGAATGGCGGAGCAGGCTCAAGGGGCCGTATGCCCTATTCCTGCTCCTAATTCTTACGTTAACAAACATAGTCAGGAAATGGTATATATCATCAGAAAACCAAGACACTTCATTAAGATACAGGTTGAGCGTCCTGAATCCGGCAACCTTGGGACCCAAGCCGAGCCGGTTTTCGTGTTTTTCCGGACTTCGGAACGTGTTTCTGATGTCCGGAAATATCACAACCTGCACTCAGGCGTTTCCGGACTTCGGACAACAGAAACACGTTCAGAGTCCGGAAATGCCTGGGCCGCTCCGCGTAGCGCTGATGCGTTTCTCCGCCCCTCCCCTTCTGTTAAAGGGGAGGGACGCTGCGAGCTCTGCAGAGCATCCGATGGCCCACACTAGGCCACCAGGGTGCCGTGGCTGCAGCCTGGCGGAAACACTTAGTGGAGCTGTGCAGATTAAGGAGGATAAAACACAACACTAAAAAGTTTTATTGAATCACTCGCATTTTTCATAGGACTTTTCAAAAAAAAAGACAACAAAAGTTAATGGCTTTTTGAAGTACAGGTTGAGCGTCCAAAATCCGGAGTTCCGGATTCCGGAACATTTTACGGATTCCGGACGACCCTGCCACCAATCCTCCCGGAGTTCGGATTCCGGAACTCCGGATTTTGGACGCTCAACCTGTACTACAATACTTTGATCACTATAAATGCTATGGCAATATCCCGAGAGTCAGCAGCCACGAGAGCTTTTTTTTTCTTTACTAATCAAGCACACCATAATTAGTGACACCGTCATGCAAATTAGATAGTTATGTGACAAGAGGCTGTGTCTAAAAGGATGCCCAAAACTAAATTGACTATAAAACTAAAAGAGGTGTCATTTTAAATTGACGGAATGTTTTCCCAAGATAACATTTAAGCAGTGAATTTTTCGGGGTTGCCCATTTAAAACTATAGTCAGCAGCTTGGGGATATGTTCAAAATGTTACTACTGCACGTACGACAACATTTTATCCAAAATGTTGATGCAGATAGTCTGGGCACCACACTTTAGGAAGGACGCGAAGGCTTTGGAGAGGGTACAGAAGAGATTTACTAGAACGGTTCCAGGGATGAGGGATTACAGTTACATAGATAGACTGGAGAAGCTGGGGTTGTTCCCCTTGGAGCAGAGAAGGTTAAGAGGAAATTTGATAGAGGTGTTTAAAATAATTAAGGGTTTAGACAGAGTAAATAAAGAGAAACTGTTTCCAATGGCTGAAGGGTCGGTAACCAGAGGGCACAGATTTAAAATGATTGGCAAAAGAACCAGAGGTGACATGAGGAAAAACTTTTTTACACAGAGAGTGGTTAGGATTTGGAATGCGCTGCCTGATAGGGCGGTGGATACAGATTCAATAGCAGCCGTCAAAAGGGAATTGGATAAATACTTGGAGAAAAAATTGCAGGGCTGTGGGGGAAGTGGACTGACTGGATTGCCCTTTGAAAGAGCCGGCGCAGACGCGATGGGCCGAATGGCCTCCTTCTGTGCTGTACTATTCTGTGATTCTATAGTAAACTTTACAAAAGGACTGCGTGATCACTGATACGAAATATTTTCGATAGAAGAAACAGCAGAGCGTTCTATCTCAGTTTCTAGCCGCTTTCTATGATTACGGACTCTCCTCACTTACCATCGAGTTCTATTATTTCCATTCGTTCTCCCTCCACGTCCTGACCAACAAATTGAAATCCCTTTTCTTCAAAGCTGCTTTTCATTTCGGGATTTACCTGAAACACATCAACAGATCGGAGGAATTTTTTTTCTTTGCTCCAACGTGATTGGGTAGAATATTTGGGTGGAATGCGATTGGGAATTCTCTGCCCCAGGGGGCTGTGGATGCTGCATCGTTGAGTATACAGGAATCCCGCCCCAACCACGGTTTTGCCATACGCTGATTTCAAGTATACACGGTTTCCTCTCTGTGACAACTTTTGCCAACCGCGGCAGTGAATTTTGCGTATACGCGGTTTTTAATTTAGGATTAAGGTAAATAACATGATTTTATTGCTTTTATATTCTTTTTTATTGTGTTATAGAAACATAGAAACTAGGAGCAGGAGTAGGCCATTCGGCCCGTCGAGCCTGCTCCACCATTCAATACGATCATGGCTGATCATCCAAATCCAGTACCCTGTCCCTGCTTTCTCACACAGAATCCCCATCGAGCCTGCACTGACACATATCCCACCCTATCCCCGTAACCCCACGTATTTAATTCCCCCTAACATATCCCATCCTATCCCCGTAACCCCACATATTTAATCCCCCCCTAACACTAAGGGTCAATTTATCATAGCCAAATCAACCTAACCCGCACATTTTTGG
This sequence comes from Squalus acanthias, assembly GCA_030390025.1. Classification (NCBI taxonomy): domain Eukaryota; kingdom Metazoa; phylum Chordata; class Chondrichthyes; order Squaliformes; family Squalidae; genus Squalus; species Squalus acanthias. The sequence continues at coordinate 49,255,685 of CM059440.1, read as the reverse complement.
ACTGTGGGAGGAAACCGGAGCACCTGGAGGAAACCCACGCAGACACGGGGAGAATGTGCAAACTCCACACAGTCACCCGAGGCCAGATTCGAACCCGGGTCCCTGGCGCTGTGAGGCACCAGTGCTAACCACTATGCCACCGTGTTGCCCATTTGAACATTTACACTGTATTTGCCAACCGCAGTTTTACTAACCATGGGGGTTTTCAGGGACGTATCCCCCGCGGTTGGGGAGGGATTACTGTATTCAAGGCTGAGATTGATAAATTTTTGGACTCCAGGGGAATCAAGGGCAGGAAAGTGAGTTGAGGTCGAAGATCAGCCATGATCTTATTGAATGGCGGAGCAGGCTCGAGGGGCCATATGGCCGACTCCTGCTCCTAATTCTTATGGAAGAAAGGTTTGGCATAAAAGGATTAGCGTGCAATTAGAAAAGCAGAAAAACGTACACTTAAAACTGTAAGAAAATTGAGACACAACACAGACAGACTTGATGCTCACAACAGGCTCGAGAAGAAATTTTTACAATAAAATTGCTGCACGTTTTTATGGACACATTAAAGAAACTGAGTTTTCCAAACTATAACTATAGAAAGCGCTAGGAAAAGCAAAGCTGTTTGTACCTCGTATCGATGCCTGTGTCGTTCTTCAACATAGTCACGATCCTTATACAACTTCCCTGAAAGTCAAAGAAAGCAAACATTGAAGGTTTTGAGAATATAGTGATTTAAAAAAACTAACTGGCCAGTTCTGACAAAGGGTCGTGGACCTGAAACGTTAACTCTGTTTCTCTCTCCACACATGCTGCCTGACCTGCTGAGTATTTCCAGCATTTTCGGTTTTTGGGTCAACTTTGGTTCAGGCAAAACATTTTTTAGAGCAAAGACTTCAACAAACTGGGCTGATGCCTGAACATTTTGCCCAAATCCTTATCGAATTATATTCATTTTTAATTTTGGAAACGAGAATTTTTTTATGCAGTGAGTTGTCTTAAGGGCGGTGGAAGCAGATCCGATAATAACTTTCAACAGGGAACTGGATAAATACTTGTGGCCGGGGAGTGGGGAAGTGGCAGGGCTCTGGGGAAGAGAGCAGGGGAAGTGGGACTAATTGGAGAGCTCTTTCCACAGGTACGATGGGCCGAATGGCCTCCTTCTGAGCTGGACCATTCTATGGCGTGGTTGTGCAATTTTGTCAGCGCTGCGGACATTCCTGCAGCAAAATGCAGGATTATAATTCTGAATTTCAATACGGTTAAGAAATCCTTCAGAGGGCAGCGGCAGCGAATAATAACAATCCCACATTTTAGGTCTCTGCACTATGGCAGGGGTAAGGAAGCTAAATGCATTTCCACTGAGAAGAACACAGGAAAGAAAAGCAGATGAGAAAGACTCAAACCATGATTTTGAAGTGAATCAATACGGTGACCTTAATATCCAAAATACACCAGGAGAACCACAGAATATAGAACTTTAGGTTCAATAAACCACATTCTAAACTTAAAGAACTTCATGTCTAAGAGTTGTTGAGTTAAGAACCAGACGGGCTCTCAGCTTGGTGAACATGGACTTAAACAATGCAAAAGAGAACTGCACTGATTCCTATAAATTTCCTACATTACAACAGTGACTACACTTCTAAAAAGTACTTCATTGGCTGTAAAGCGCTTTGAGACGTCTGGTGGTCGGGAAAAGCGCTGTAGAAATGCAAGTCTATCTTTTCTTTTAAAAGGGGTAACGAGATTTGTTCTGGGGTTAGAATAAATACAAGAGTCCGATTGATCTTGAAAGTGATCTGCGTGGGCTGACTGGTCTTTTCCCATTCCTGCTCTCTACATTTCTCGAATTTGACTTCAGATTACAGATTACCAGTAAAATATTGCAGAATTTACACAAATTATAAGATTGATCTTGCAGCATTCCAATGAATAAACGAAATGCAAACAAAGTTAATGTCTTCCGCAATTGTGTCTGTTCAAATGTTTTTAAAAAAGTGACGAAAGGGCCTGGATCATTTAAAAACTTTCTGGGATTCAGCACTAAAAGATACAAAAAGAAAACCAACATTACAATCTTTATACATTATAATATTTGTGGTATTCAGATGATATCCTATATCTTGGAGACTAACACTGTTAAACACACTAGTACAACACATTAGCTCTCTTAGTAGATTATGAACCACCTTTATAAAACAGCCTCAACTGGAGTTTGTATCCAATTCTGGGCACCGCACTTTAGGAAGGATGTGAAGGCCTTAGAGAGGGTGCAGAAAAAGATTTACAAGAATGGTTCCAGGGATGAGGGACTTCAGTTACTTGGAGCAGAGAAGATTTGATAGAGGTGTTCAAAATCACGATGGGTCTAGACAGAGTAGATGGAGAGAAACTGTTCCCATTGGCGGAAGGGTCGAGAACCAGAAAACACAGATTTAAGGTGATTGGCAGAAGAACCAAAGGCGACATGAGGAAAAACTTTTTTACGCAGCGAGTGGTTATGATCTGGAATGCACGGTCTGAAAGGGTGGTGGAGGCAGATTCAATCGTGGCTTTCAAAAGGGAATTGGATAAGTACCTGAAGGAAAAAAATTTGCAGGGCTACGGGGAAAGGGCAGAGGAGTGGGACTAGCTGAAGTGCTCTTTCAGAGAGCTGGCACGGGCTCGACAGGCTGAATGGCCTCCTACTGTGCTGTAACCATTCTATGATTCTATGAGTTCCACATTTTACCCATGTTCAGTCCCTGCTCTTGCCACTGCGGTAAGGTTACTATCATGTACACATTAAATTAAGTGATTACATATTTCTTTGGCAGGGATCAATTATTGCCATGTGTGCTCCTATTTGCGGGCACCATCCCATTAATTCTTTAGAACAAATTCAAGTAGAAAGATTGCTGGTTCAAGTAATTTGTATCTCAGCTTCAACAACAACTTGTATTTATATAGCACCTTTAACGTAATAAAACATCCCAAGGCACTTCACAGGAGCGTTATCAAACAAAATTTGACATCGAGCCACATAAGGAGATATTAGGGCAGATGACCAAAAGCTTGGTCAAAGAGATAGATTTTAAGGAGCGTCTCAAAGGAGGAGAGAGAGGTAGCGAGGTGGAGAGGTTTAGGGAGGGAATTCCAGAGGTTAGGGCCTAGGCAGCTGAAGGCACGGCCGCCAATGGTGGAGCGATTAAAATCGAGGATGTTCAAAAGGCCAGAATAGGCGGAGCGCGGATGTCTAGGGGGATTATAGAGCTGGAGGAGATTAGAGATAGGGTGGGGCGAGGCCATGGAGGGATTTGAAAACCTTAACGGGATGAGAATCTTAAAATCGAGGCGTTGCTTAATCTGGAGTCAAAATAGGTCAGCGCGCACAGGGAGAGTAATTTCCCCACAGAAGCCAAACCGGATCACATGGCCAGTCTGGGACAATGCCCCATCCCAACTGGGCGAACCAAAAGAAAATTGCTCCACGGTATCAAATCGAAGTAGAAATTGATGACGTGTACAGACAAACAACCGGCTCAGGCACTTCTCTGGGCAACAGAAGATAAATCTGCAGTATTTCTAGGTTAGCATTACGCACACATTCGACTCTCTGAAATAATGCTGGAGAGCAAGTAAATATGCTCAGCAACATTCACAGCTTTAGGTATTGTTCCCACTGGGCCGCATTACCCAAGAAATTCAAATATTATTCCTTTTACCACAGCTGTAATATTCAGACTAGTAACCTACACCGATTGTGTCACATTTAATTAGACTCACACACAGCAACCACAACCGGTGAGGCCATGTTATTAAAAACTTCCTGCCAACGGAAGGCAGATCACAACCAATGTTCCCTGTCAGCTGCGCTTCGTTCTGCGCGGCCTGTTACTTTTAGTGCGCGGCCCCGTTAAATTTCTGCGCACGCGCGGTATCTGCAGTGTAAAAGCCAGTGAGCGGCCCACGCGGGATCTTGCCCATCACCGCGTGGCCTGCGCAGCTTAGAGGGAACATTCATCAGAACCACAATCTGGGCCACTTTACTACAGTGTTCTGCACTGTGAGGTAAATCCTACCAGTCAGTATTTCTCAAACAAAAATCAACAAAATCCGCTTGGGGTGATTCCCATCTCATACTGGCCTCTGGTGATGAATTAAACAAAGCAACGGAACACCTCGCATCAAACTCAATTGTCGGGCTTGAGAACAGAGAATATTGCCTCCCATTTCTTTCAGAGATTCCTTCACTGCACCGACCGGTCTTGGCAAGGATAGTTTACCTAAACTTTTGAGCTGTCATACCTCCCTCATAGCTATCAGAACGTTCTGCCGAATCAGCCTAATTAGTTAAGGAGGTCCCAGTGTCTGATAAAATCCTAAGTACGAAAGCACACTGTTGGCCTGTACAGGTGGGCAGACAGTTCAGCCCATCTACAATCAGACCTCAAAAGGGAGACCCAAGCTACCTGGCAGTTTGTGGTGTTTCTATTTTCCCTCACGGTAAACCCTGTTCCAAGAGGTTTGAATCATAGAAGTTTACGGTACAGAAGGAGGCCATTCGGCCCATTGTGCCTGTGCCGGCCGAAAAAGAGCTCTCCAGCCTAATCCCACTTTCCAGCTCTTGGTCCGGAGTCCTGTAGGTTACAGCACTTCAAGTGCATATCCAAGTACTTTTTAAATGCGATGAGGGTTGCTGCCTCTACCACCCCTTTCAGGCAGTGAGTTCCAGACCCCCACCACCCTCTGGGTGAAAAAAGTTCTCCTCAACTCCCCTCTAATCCTTCTACCAATTACATTAAATCTGTGCCCCCTGGTTATTGACCTCTCTGCTCGGGGAAATAGGTCCTTCCTGTCCACTCTCAGTTTTGCGGCTACCATTGACGGCAGGAGCTGAATATCACAGGATCGCTGCGGGCAGCGCCCTTACCAGCCGAAGGTAACCCTGCAGTACGGGAGGGAGAGGGAGGGGAAACAGATGTCTTGAAATAAAAGCTGCAGAATCCATGCACACATTGAAGTTTAATTATTGCAGCGTCCTCAAAATGCACCCTCTCGTCGCATTTCTCAAGGTAGTCAATTGCATCCAGGACCATTTCTACGCTCCTCACACTCTGAGCTTCTCTGATGTAGATTACACTGGACCTGGCATTGGCTCCACTTACTTACAAAGTTGGCATTTCAAACCAGCCGGGAGACCAACCAGTGCCAAAACCGCAGAAAAAATATTACAGCTGCACCAAATATCCAGGACAGTTTGTTGGATGACGTGAATCAGGGACACTCAAGCCGTCCGTGCAATCTACATCAGTGGCTCCAGGTGTGAATTGAGGCCTTAAACAGCGAGAGGAAAAAAAAGACAAAACCAATGCAACGGTCCTTAATTTTCTGTTGTTGTTATACAGATTGCGGGCGGTGGGTGGGGGGGGGGAAGCACTGTGTACTTTACACCTCCACCAGGGCTTTCTTTCTCCTTAAAGAAGCCAATACGCACATGCACTCTTCTTATTATCACAAGCTCATTAACTGGTTAGGATCTGTAATCTCCTCCAGCCCCACAACCCTCCAAGATCTCTGCGCTCCTCTAATTCTGGCCTCTTGAGCATCCCTGATTCTAATCGCTCCACCATTGGTGGCCGTGCCTTCAGTTGCCTGGGCCCAAAGCTCTGGAATTCCCTGCCTAAACCTCTCTCTTCCTTTAAGACGCTCCTTAAAACCTCCCTCTTTGACCAAGCTTTTGGACATCTGCTCTAATATCTCCTTCTGTGGCTCAGTGTCAAATTTTGTTTGATAAACGCTCCTGTGAAGCGCCTTGGGACGTTTTACGACGTTAAAGGCGCTGTATCAATGCAAGTTGTTGTTGCTATGTGGAGAGGCCAGGCAGTTAATTTTATAGCGAGTGTCACGGTCACGTAGCAAATAAACATTTTGCTTTCACACAGCTCGAGTCCAATGGTTTGGTTGTGTTTCCAATAATAACAGGCAATTCAGACCCGCTAACCAGGGTCTCACCCCAAGGCGCGAGTCCGCAGCCCAATTGCTGCACTTTCACCCATCGCAGCTTCTGTGAAGCAGCAGCTGGAAGGGATGGGAAAACAAGGACCAAAACAAGAGAACCAAAGATGTGCAACTCAAAAATATAGAAGCCAACTCCTACTTAGTACTGAATTCTTCCCCTTGAGTATTGTTTTCCTCTTGCCGAGTCTCATGGTTCCTCCCATATCCCCGGAATTGTGTTCCGGCATGTCAATCACCTGCACAAAATGCGAGACAGAATTTAAAAATCTTCAAGTAGTACAAGACACCAGCACTGAATTCACTATTTAGAATTAATTTTCCTTTCCCTCGGTGTTAAATGACCCGCAGCATGGTGCGTTATAGGTGTTAAGACAACATGGGCTGGATTTTGATACTGGGGTCGGGTTGGTGTCGTGAATCCCACATTTTGGGTTGTAGACCCGCCTCCATCGAGATGTGGCCAACCCACTGTATTTTCCCTTGATTGACCTTGTTGAGCCCGCCCAGTGGGCTCAGCAGGCCAATTAAGGGCCACCCGGCAACAGGTGACGTCACAGATTGACATTTCGACTGTCAAGAGCTTTTGACAGATGAAATATCAGCGTTTGACAGCTCTGTGAAGCTGTCAAACACTGACAATATGATTTCTAACTTGAGTCCTTCCTCTCAGGCTGAGTTAGAAATCATTCCACCACAGAAAACAGAAGGCTGCAGTTTTTGACAGCACCACGGCTTTTCTGCTTTCTGTGCCGGTGAGATTTCTGACTCCCGAGAACTGAAGGGCTGACACCTACCTGCAGGAGGAAGTTAAGGTAAGTAAAACTTTTTCCCACACTTAGCACTTACCTTACACACTTACCTCTGCACACATGCACCCATCACTCACCTGCCCACCGGACATATCGACCCCTCCAACCCCTGCAGACCCACGGTCCGCCCCGATAATTTGGCGCGGTTGCCACCTGTCGGGAAGCCCACATTTCAGCCGTCAAAATAGGGATTAGGCAAAAAACTGCCTGTTAACTACCTGTTAATAGGCAGTTAATTGTCACTAATCCCTTCCCGCCTCGGGAGTCGGGTCCCAGCACAGGTCAGGTACCCGCCGCCAGCGAAATTGGCATGGAGGCGGGTTGGAGGTGGGATGGGGTCGGGACCCCCGAATCTGCAACTTTAACCCCCCACACGCCTCCAAACCCGACTCCACGGGTCATTGAAAATCCAGCCCCATGACTTCAATTGTACATATTCAGCATTCCATTTCAGATACCTTGATGTTTCGGACCTCCTAGAGCAGGGCGAATTATTAAGGACACGTAGCCCTAAGTATTAAGGTTCCGTTTCCTTAATCTCTTTCTCAATCTTGCACTGGTAATTTACTGAACTTCCCCCCCTTACATAAGGAGGCTCAGGGCATCTCGTATGACTGTAGGATAATCAGAGTAAAACAAGCTCTTCTTACAGTTTTATTTTTGAAAATGGGGACGACACCTCAACAGCCCAACTGCACCCTTTGGCATATCCGTATCTCTCCAAGGTTAGTAACAAACAGTAACACAAGTCAATTTTACAACAGACTGAAGTAAGTATGATTCTGATAACTCTGATGCACTACACAATCTGTTAGACCAGTTCCCCATCCTTCCGCCATACCAACCATGCTCACTGTGGATGGCAAGCGAGACAATCAACATACTTCTTTAGATAAATTCTCCTTCCAGTACTGGCAGGAATGAGTGAGACCAGTCCACCCTATCTCAATCAATGTGTCCACCATCCCACTGATGAAGAGGACACACCTTAAAATTGCTAATCTGCCTTACAAGTAAACAGTTGTTTGACAATCAGCATTTGGATAAGCTCTAGTCAACACTCATATATTGCTCATATAACCTAGATACTCTGTCCATGCATCACTTAGCCCAAGCTCCTCGATAAAGCCCTGGGCTCCTCTCTTTCCCCCTCTCTGCTCCCCCCTTTTCCTGCAATTCTAGAATTGGATTTAAACCTCCGAGGAGAACAGAAGGAACGAAAAATTATTTAAAAAAACTAAAACAATGCTAGGTTACAACCTGTGATGCGATACAGGACATGGGGATGGAATTAAAAAAATTAAATCAATTTTAAAAATCCGTATACGAGATCAGGATTAGCAATGAATGAGGCAATGAGCAAAAAAGAGAGAGCATTATATCTTCTAAAGGCTGTAGCAATGGGAGAGTACAATGCCAACCAGCCCAGAGACAGGCTGCACATGAATGGGCATTTCACAGCTGGGTCACCAGATGACCAACTCCAGAGAAAATGAATCAGGTCATGACTGGTGGAAACAAAGCACGGTGCTTTTTTGGCATGTCCTGCGCAAAGGCAAGTGGACCTTCTGTTAAATAGCAACGTGACTAAAAGTTGAAAAGAAATAGGAAGGACCTATTCCCCTTAGCAGAGGGGGTCAGTAACCAGGGGGCATAGATTTAAAGTAATTGGTAGAAGGATTAGAGGGGAGTTGAGGAGAACTTTTTTCACCCAGAGGGTGGTGGGGGTCTGGAACTCTCTGCCTGAAAGGGTGGTAGAGGCAGAAACCCTCATCACACTTAAAAAGTACTTGGATATGCACCTGAAGTGCCGTAACCTACAGGGCTGCGGACTGAGAGCTGGAAAGTGGAGATTAGGCTGGATAGCTCTTTTTCAGCCGGCACAGACACGATGGGCCGAATGGCCTCCTTCTGTGCCGTAAATTTCTGCGATTCATTGTTCAAGAGGCACAACACAAAGATAGGCAAAACTGAAATTCCTATTTGTTTCGTGGGAAACGATCAACCAATTCAGCCTGAAATGTAGGAAGTTAAAAAAAAAACGCATAAAGTTAACGGAGTAGATACATTGCATACATACCACAGGGTAGTTTGTATTCGGGTCAAATTCAGTAGAATTGGCATCTGTGAAAGCAAATATGAAACTACAATAAAGCGCACGGTATGTAAATCACAACTTTTATATCTTTCTTACCCCTGCTGAATAAACCTAACCACAGAATTGGTGATGATATAGCAACACTGACTGGAGGAAAAAGGGCTGATTTTTGGAAAACATGTTACATCCGCACCGCGCTATTTTGAGAGCGCATTTTTCCCCATTTAAAAAAAGAGACCATTAGAAAATAAATTTCCTCGATGGGAAAAGTAAAGCAATGAAAATGATCATCTTGAAAGAAATGTTTGCCAGATGCACTGATTCAATTGAAAAAAGCACAGTGCACATTTAAAGCGGTAACATTGATAAACGAATATAAATGACAACATGTTTCAGTCACAGTTGAAAATGGGCTCTTGACATCGAGTGATTGCCGTCATCCAGAAATACAAATGGAAGTCGCCAGGAAAAAAAATCACCTGAGCCAACGTTAAAAATCATGAAATCACACCCCCCGCCCCTCCGATATTTCAAAAATTGATCAATAGCAAAATGATAGTCGGAGCCACAATTTAATAAATGCCAATTTATGTTTCTGCGGCACTGCTCGTCAATGGGGATTTAAAAAATATCAATTTGGGATTGAGTGGCCTCAGCAATTGCAACCTGCGATTGTGCTGGTTCATAAACTTAGTCCCAGGTCTGTCCTCAGTTAAAAGTTTAATCTTTACAGTTAGTGCAACTTTCAAATGCTTGGTCTTTATTTCAGCTTAAATTTTTAAGTTTCTGCAATGAAGCATAATAATTGTGTTCTCTCTGTTGTAATTCTCTGTTCTGATTGCTCCCCGCTGATCACTTGACTGATACCACATGGCTGGCATGGGCCCAATGTTCCCTGTTAGCTGCACGGCGCTCCAGGGCTCCCGAGCAGCCGGTTCGCCGGCTTTTAAATTGAAAAAAAAAAACGGCGCATGTGGGACTTTTGAATGGGCCGCGTGGCCCCTTTACCGGGCCAAAAAAACACAAATTACGGGGAACATTGCATGGGCCCCCATCAGAAAGCAATGCAATTAACACTACACTCATACATTAGTACAAACACTAAATATTTCAATAAATAGATGGGATATGTCCGTCCATACCTGACCAGTTAAGCTCATTCCGTGCAAACTCCACAACTGCTAGCTGCATCCCAAGGCACACACCTAAAGAAGATAGACCGATTCAATTATAACACAGCATAAAGCTGGTGAGTCTGTAGCCATTTAAGAATCAAATGTGTGTTTGGGGGAGGGGCGGTTGAAATTTTTCTTTAAAATAGCGTGAGGCATAGATGGAAGATATTTCACTTAACACAGAACGAGATGTAGCGGTTTACAATTTACAACCCTTGAGCAAGACCTCCGATTAGAAGATATCCTCCTCTCAGCCCATCCCGCCACAGGGTCGTGGATATGTTTAATTCACTCCCGGCATAGTTGTGTCAACTCCGATCAGTGTCAGCTGTGGCTCAGTTGGTAGTAGTACCCTCGCCTGAGTCAGAAGGTTGTGGGTTCAAGTCCCACTCAAGAGACTTGAGCACAAAAATCTAGGCTGACACTCCAGCGCAGTGCTGAGGGAGTGCTGCACTGTCGGAGGTGCTGTCTTTCGGATGAGACGTTAAACCGAGGCCCCGTCTGCGCTCTCAGGTGGATGTAAAAGATCCCACGGCCACTATTTCGAAGAGCAGGGGAGTTCTCCCCGGTGTCCTGGTCAATATTTATCCCTCAATCAACATCACTAAAAACAGATTGTCTGGTCATTATCACATTTCTGAATGTGGGAGCTTGCTGTGCGCAAATTGACTGCCAAGTTTCGGGACGTCCTGAGGTCGTGAAAGGTGCTATAGAAATGTAAGTCTTTCTTTTTTATAACAGTGGTCGCACATTGCTACTTTTTAGTAAAATTATTCAAAACTTTAACTTGGAACAACTTGTGCTACAATTAGAATGATTTCAGTATTTATTAATATCCAAGGTCCTGTGGTAGAACATTTATAAAATGATCTGAAATTAAGCAAAAGACAGACTTTAGTTTATTCATCAGTCTAACTGCAGCAACATAGGACGAAGAAGCCACAACATCTCTGTATAGCAAGCGATGCTTTTAACTCGGTGCTGTATTTGTTCATCTGGGAGTGTGAAGTTTTTAATGATTCCACGCTCCCAGTCAGCGGGTCAGGAAGTTAGCAATCCACCCCACGATTTTCCAAGTAACATCTCGGGGAATCAAGGGATATGGGGACCGGGCGGGAAAGTGGAGTCGAGGTCGAAGATCAGCCGTGATCTTATTGAATGGCGGAGCAGGCTCGAGGGGCCTCGTGGCCGACTCCTGCTCCTAATTCTTATGTTCATATTACAATTAACGGGAGCGCCGGATCAAAGAATCACCCAAGTTTTTTGTTGTCATTAGGGTGTAACTGAGTTGTAAGAATACTGCATAATACAACAACAACTTGTATTTATATAGCACCTTTAACGTAGTAAAACGTCCCAGGGCGCTTCACAGGGAGCGTGATCAAGCAAAATTTGGCACCGAGCCGCATAAGGAGATATTAGGGCAGGTGACCAAAAGCGTGGTCGAAGAGGTAGGTTTTAAGGAGCGTCTTAAAGGAGGAAAGAGAGGCGGAGAGGTTTAGGCAGGGAATTCCAGAGCTTGGGGCCTCGGCAGCTGAAGACACGGCCGCCAACGGTGGAGCGATTAAAATCGGGGATGCCAGATGGAAACTAGAAATAGACAAAAAGAATTAGATTTATCCTCCTACCCAAAAAAGGTTTCTTCTGTCTTCTGGCCCAGGCAATAGCGAGAATCTTTCCTTCTGTACCTCGAATACCAAAGCCGCCAGGAACCAAAACTCCACTGTAGGAAGAGACGATGGGGATCGAGTGACCACAACAACAAAGATGCACACAAATACAGCAATTCTGTTATTAGGTTTGCTTGTTATACTGGGCTCTTTAAGAACCCCAGGGACTTTGAAGTTGGTGATGTACCAACCTGCTCAGTCGGGAGGGACAAAAAGTAGAATTCTTTCTAGAGTCTTGAACTAGGGGGGCATGGTCATAGGCTAAGGGGTCGGCCATTTAGGACTGAGATGAGGAGAATTTCTTCACTCAGAATCTTTGGAATTCTCTGCCCCAAAGGATGCTCAGTCGTTGTGTTTATTCAAGGCTGAGACAGATAGATTTTTTGGACTCTAGGGGGAATCAAGGGATATGGGGGATTGGGCGGGAAAGTTGAGTTGAGGTCAGAGATCAGCCATGATCTTATTGTAGGCGGAGTAGGCTCGAGGGGTCGTATGGCCGACTCCTGCTCCTAATTCTTAAGCTTCTGTTTTCTCTTCCCCAGCTTTCTGATCTTGTATTGCTCTACATTACGTGACATCTGGTATTGCTCCATTGCCTTTTCAAAGCACAATGTCTTCCTGGGTTTACTTATTTAGATCTTTACCAAAAGCAAAATTGTTCTTGAAACAGAAAATTTACCCTGAATATTTAATAATTGCAAGTTTCTACTGAGGGGGCACTTTCCGAGTTCAAGGTCTGCAATATGCCACTTCAACACCTTTCAGACATTCTTCATTACTCTATCAACTTTTCTCAGGCAGGTAATTTACTACTGGTGTCCAAGAAACGATGGCGTTATAAGCAAGGCGTGCTGATTCAAACAGCTAATTTGTATTTATTCTTAACTGGGCCAGCCACATAAATACTGTGGCTACGAGAGCAGGTCAGAGGCTGGGTATTCTGCGGCGAGTGTCTCACCTCCCAACTCCCCAAAGCCTTTCCACCATCTACAAGGCACAAGTCAGGAGTGTGATGGAACACTCTCTACCTGCCTGGATGAGTGCAGCTCCAACAACACTCAAGAAGCTCGACACCATCCAGGACAAAGCAGCCCGCTTGATTAGCACCCCATCCACCACCTTAAACATTCACTCCCTCCACCACCGGCGTACCGTGGCTGCAGTGTGTACCATCTACAAGATGCACTGCAGCAACTCGCCAAGGCTTTTTCGACAGCACCTCCCAAACCCGCGACCTCTACCACCTAGGACAAAGGCAGCAGGCGCATGGGAACACCACCACCTCCAAGTCACACACCATCCTGGCTTGGAAATATATCGGCCGTTCCTTCATCGTCACTGGGTCAAAATCCTGGAACTCGCTCCCTAACCGCACTGTGGGAGCACCTTCACCACACGGACTGCAGCAGTTGAAGGCAACGGCTCACCACCACCTTCTCAAGGACAATTAGGGAATGGGCAATAAATGCTGGCCTTGCCAGCGACGCCCACATCCCAGGAACGAATAAAAAAAAAAAATTCACCTCATCAGAAAAGTGCAAGAAGAGCATTTTACTGGGATATTTATGTGGTATTATGGGACAAATGGGTCAGAGAGAATTATTTTAAGTACGTACTTGGCACTACACAGGTTCTGCCAGGCCTCATGGTACTTGACTGGATCTTCCTGTTGCCTACCAGGCTCCAAATCTGCAGAGTCAATATACTGTGAAGAAAGAGGTTACAAATTAAGCTGATCTTTTCCTCACTTTGAGCCTTACACACTACACGAAAACTAGCAGACAGATCAGCAACATTTAAAAAATCTGTGGTACTACATTGTGACCTTTCCAGAAAAGACGACAACCTTCATATATATTATCCTCCTACTTAGGGGTCTCCGTACAACAAATAATCGAAAGGCAGATCTCCTCGGGCAGATCTCCTCGGGCTTCTGCCAAAGCATGGCTGATCTTATACATCAACTCCACTTTCCCGCCCGATCTCCATCTCCCTTGACTCCCCTAGAGTCCAAAAATCTATCGATCTCAGCCTTGAATATACTCAACGACTGAGCATCCACAGACCTCTGGGGCAGAGAATTCCAAAGATTCACAACCCTCGAGTGAAGAAATTCCTCCTCATCTCAGTCTTAAATGGCCGAACCCCTTATCCTGAGACTGTGCCCCCTAGTTCTAGACTCTCCAGCCAGGAGAAACAACCTCTCAGCATCTACCCTGTCAATACCCCTCAGAATCTTTCATGTTTCAATGAGATCACCTCTCATTCTTCTAAACTCCAGAGAGTATAGGCCCAATCTACTCAATCTCTCATCATAGGACAACCCTCTCATCCCAGGGGCCAATCTAGTGAACCTTTGTTGCACTGCCTCGAAGGCAAATTTCACCTTAACACTAGTGTGAAGAACATACAACCACCCAGTAATGTACAGTTTGATAAAAATCTGATTTAGTTTTAAAAGATTTGAAGGACATCTATTTTTATCCGTTCAACCCAATTTGTTACCGTTAACATACGAACATAAGAATTAGGAGCAGGAGTAGGCCAGTCAGCCCTTCGAGCCTGCTCCGCCATTCAATAAGATCATGGCTGATCCGATTACTCCACATTCCCGCCTACCCCCGATAACCTTTCACACCCTTGCTCATCAAGAATCTATCTACCTCTGCCTTAAAAATATTCAAAGACTGCTTCCACCGCCCTCTGAGGAAGAGAGTTCCAAAGACTCACGACCCTCTGCGAGAAAAAATTTCTCCTCATTTCTGTGTTAAATGGGCGACCCCTTAAGAATTACAGTGATGACTCGTAATTCAAGAAATACAACTATTCAGTTATTGCACTGCAAAGTAATTAGCAAATGCATCTTAGTAAAGAGTTACTTAGCTCACCTTGACTTCCAGTTTCTGGTTAATAGCCAGAGCAGAGTGTTCCATGGCCTTGATGACAGAGGCATACGAGTCAGAGAGTTTGGTATATTTACCAACCAACGCAATGGAGCAAATTTCTAACGTGCGATCATATCTGCTTTTAGTTTTTGCAATTAGAAAGGAAGGGAATAGAACAGTAGTCACAGAAATGGCAAAGCTGAATAAAACGTACACCTCAACATGAATAAATAAATCTTGTACTGGATCTTTTGCGAGGAGTTCAACTATTCAAACAGTGAGTTTCACCATCAGACTAAAAGAAAGGATTTGCATTTCTATAGCGTCTTTCACAACCTCAGGACGTCCCAAAGCGGTTTACAGCCACTTAAAATACTTTTGAAAGTGTAGTCATTGTTGCAATATCGGGAAATGCAGCAGCTAATTTGCACACAGCAAGGCCCCACAAACTGCAAAGAGATAAATGATCAGATAATCTGTTTTTTTTTTAGTGATGTTGCTTGAGGGATAAATACTGGTGAACTCTCCTGCTCTTCTTCGAAATAGTGCCGCGGGATCTTTTACACCCACCTGAGAGAGCAGACGGGGCCTCGGTTTAACGTCTCATCCGAAAGACGGCACCTCCGACAGCGCAGCGCTCCCTCAGCACAGGCACTGGGAGTGTCAGCCTGGATTGATGTGCTCAAGTCCCTGGAGTGGGACTTGAACCCACAACCTTCTGACTCAGAGGCAAGAGTGTTACCCACTGAGCCATTGGCTGACACAAAAAAAAAGGCACCCCAATTTTTATATCCTTTTATTCAAATAAATTATACGTTCAAACAAAGCGAGTGACGAGAACATTGGCAGGAGGTTAGGCCAGCGTCATTACTGATTCTGCGATGGAGGTAAATTAATTCACAAGGCTGCTGAAGAATCCTGGCATGATGCAGGCGACAGGGTAACAAAACCAAGTGTGATATATTGCACCAGATGATTGGAATAAGTAGTTTTCTGGCAGCAGATCACCATGGAATATGACGCATGTTTATATTTCATTTAAACTCTGGTTGTGTAAAGCTGGAAAGAAACAAAATCTCAGACGGGACCATTTCTGAAGAGTTTGCTCACGAAGCACTCTTCGAAGCTTGGTTAATCGGTCACGTGCTGCAGCCCCAACTCCAAACCAAATGAATAAGGGGTCATAGAAAAACATAGAAACACAGAATCTAGGAGCAGGAGTAGGCCATTCGGCCCGTCGAGCCTGCTCCACCATTCAATACGATCATGGCTGATCATCCAAATCCAGTACCCTGTCCCTGCTTTAATCCCCACAGTACACATATCCCACCCTACCCCCGTAACCCCACGTATTTAATTCCCCCTAACATATCCCATCCTATCCCCATAACCCCACATACTTAAATTGACCCTTAGTGTTAGGGGGGGATTATCATAGCCAAATCAACCTAACCCGCACATTTTTGGACTGTGGGAGGAAACCGGAGCACCCGGAGGAAACCCACGCAGACACGGGGAGAATGTGCAAACTCCACACAGACAGTCACCCGAGGTCAGATTCGAACCCGGGTCCCTGGCGCTGTGAGGCACCAGTGCTAACCACTATGCCACCGTGTCGCCCATTTAAAACGGAAATGAGGAGGAATTTCTTCTCTCAGAGGGTCGTGAATCTTTGGAATTCTCTTCCCCAGAAAGCTGTGTAGGCTGGGTCATTGAATATATTTAAAAAGGTGGAGATAGACAGATTTTTGAATGGTAAGGGAGTCAAGGGTTATGGGGAGCGGGCAGGGAAGTGGAGTTGAGGTCAAGATCAGATCAGCCATGATCTTATTGAATGGCGGAGCAGGCTCGAGGGGCCAAATGACCGACTCCTGCTCCTACGTCTTATGTTCTATGAACACTGTGATCAACTAAATATCTGATGTCCAAAAAAACATTTCCGAGCACCTTTCATCAGCTAGTTCCTGCCACAGCACAGATTGTCTCTGAGCAACAGTAATCTCCTCTCCAGACCTCCATCCATGCCCCGAACACAACATGCACCGTGTCCACTGCAGTACGCAACTAGAAAAGAGCATCATCACCTCATTCCATGTGTTAAAGACTGAGGCTCAGGTTGATGCTATCTATATTTAAAAAAAATGCACTCTTACCCACAAAACAAAGAATTGCATTTTCTTTCCCACTATAGCCAATCCAAACAAAGATGGCAGCCACCCACGGTGGTAGGTCATGTCAAACCTTCGCAGAATGAGACAGCGCAGAAGGCCATTCGGCCCCTCGTGCCATTTGCAACCCTAACCAGTAAAACTAATTCATCACTTATCGTTCCAAGAATCGAACCATTACCAGCACAAAACGTTAAATCAACAATGCAAAAAGAAAATCATATCGCGATTGCAGCAGCATCCTTTTTAAAAATAAAAGTAAAAATACTGCGGAACTTGGAAATCTGAAATAAAACCAGTAAATGCTGGGAGCACTCAGCAGGTCAGACCTGTGGCGAGAGAAACAGAGTTAACGTTTCAGGTCGGTGATCTTTCAGCAGTTCTGACGAAGGGTCACAGACCTGAAACGTTGACTCTGTTTCTCTCTCCACGGACGCTGCCTGGCCTGCTGAGTGTTTCCAGCGCTTTCTGTTTTGATTTCCAAAAGTTGTCCCAGTTTAGTGCTCGGAGCTGAATGTTGATCATTAGGAGGTTATTGCAGGGAACACAGGGAACGTTCTGTAGGTAGCTCGGTACTACGCGAAACCCGGAGAGAGGCAAAGTCTGGAGACAAGCTACCATCGTCAACTCAATGAGACAGAGACCGCATTGAAAGGTGGCTGCTGAAAGGTAGGTATTTGGAGGCGCTTTTTCTGTGAAACCCTTCCGTACTCTCTGTGGGTAGCACACTCGCCTCTGAGTCAGAAGGTTGTGGGTTCAAGTCCCACTCCAGGGACTTGAGCACATAAATCTAGGCTGACACTCCAGTGCAATGCTGAGGGAGTGCTGCACTGTCGGAGGTTGGCGTCTTTCGGATGAGACGTTAAACTGAGGCCCGTCTGCTCTCTCAGACGTAAAAGATCCCGTGGCACTATTTTGAAGAGCAGGGGAGTTATCCCCGGTGTCTTGGCCAATATTTATCCCTCGATCAACATAACAAAAACAGATGATCTGGTCATCATCGCGTTGCTGTTTGTGGGAGCTTGCTGTGCGCAATTTGGCTGCTGCGTTTCCCCACATTACAACAGTGACTACACTTCAAAAAGTACTTCATTGGCTGTGAAGCGCTTTGAGACGTCAGGTGGTTGTGAAAGGCGCTGTAGAAATGCAAGTCTTTCTTTCTTTAACAAATAACCTGGCATTTATTTCTCATAAGGCAAGCCCACCCAGCTCACTTAGAGACAGTCATCTATTTATAGTCCCTATCACCCACATTAGTAGAATAGTTTTCCAAGCTTAAAAGTAACAAAGTGTAAAGCACACATGATTAGAATGCCGATACCAATTCAAGATCAAGACAAACCCATCACTGACCCAATGGTATTCCCTCTTTCTACATCAATTCTTACCCCACACTTCTGCTTCCCCAGGGCATCACCCACTCATTTAAGACAAAAAGCCTCTCTTTGACACACAGTCGGGTCACGAGCATTGTCCCCTAGCTATTTTTTTTTGGCCGCGCGGCCCATTCAAACTTTTTATTGCACTGTGAAGCCAGCTCACCGGCTGCACGGGACCTTGAGACCGCTGCACGGCTGGGCAGCTTAAAGGGACCACTGGTCACAAGCCCATGGTCCCAGACCACCGAGTCACATTAATTCTTAGCCACCAACAGATTTCCTTCAACCACAAAACACAAACAAACTAAGGAACGAGCAAAGTTGCAAGACGGGGAATCCCATATCCTGGACAGATGGCAAAAAAGAAAATGGAAGCAAGGAGTTGATTTCCGTCAGACATGAATTCACTTTTTCCTTATCGTCAATGAGATGGAACCAAGGCTCAAATTGCAACGCTTGTGTGTTATATCTCGTCATTCAAAATTTAGCAAAGCCAAACTTGGCAAATTTAATACATTTTCTGTTACCTGTGATCTGGAAGGGGCTTATTCTGTCTTTGTGTGGGTGCGCGCATGTGTTTTGAGCAAATACATGCAATCCTGTCTGGAAGCTTTAGGCATTAATGATAATTCAAACTGGCTTCTGTTAACTGCACTCTCCAAGGAATTTCAGCTGGCTTTGCGCGTGCGCAGGAAGAGGCAAATGTATGCCATACAGGATTCGTAAGGATTGTCAGCCTCTGCTTATATTAATTAACTGAAGACAGATTCCTACTGGGACAAAATTGGTTTAATTCCTCGCACAACGTTTGCCATTGTGAGGGGCCATTATCTGTAACGATTGTCCCATCCGGGGGGGGGGGGGGGGGGGGGGCAGATAACCTGCTAGGAAAACAGCGCTCTTATCAAATTCGCACCTATGACATGAAAGGTTTCTTTTGGCATAAGGGACCCAAGATTGGTTCTGATCTTTAAGCCACGCTTACAAGACGTCGCGACAAGACAGAACTCCCCAAGTGTAACGGCAAGTGGCCACATGAAGAACATCAAAAGAATACATCTTAAACAGAGAAAGAAATTTCAGAAAAATTGGTTATGCTGAACTCAGAAAACAATTCAGTGCACCGATGAGTACCACATTTCCGCTGATTCCCTCAATGTATATTTTTTGTAATAACTTAAAGCTGAGCCCAAGTTTGTGGTGTGTCAGTACAGTGTTTTGTTTGCCTATTGAAGAGATCTGGTGGGCAATTTGTTCTACGTTACTAGTCCCGAGGAACACCACATCCCACTGAGCACACACGCAAGGTTAAGCTTCAGTTCACAAGGAGGTTTGCTTATGGAGGCTGTCTTCCACACCAGTAAATATTTGAGGACGGCCCAAATTGTAACTATTCAGAAAACGGTTCTTCATCAGCGTCAGCACCAATGTTCCCGCTGATTTAGTTTTTTTGGCTGCGTGGCCCATTCAAATTTCCGCACCTGATGCGTGGTTTTTCCATGTAAAGCCGTCGAGTGGCCTGCGCGGGACCTCCGGACTGCGGCGCAGTTTAACGGGAACATTGGTCAGCGCTCAAATTCATAAAACACAAGAAATATTAAAAGAACGTCAAGAGATACTAATAGTGACTCAATGCAGTGACCCTAGAGCATCAAATAATCAGAGTATTAAACAGCACTCTTTCTCTCCCTAACCGTCAAAAATCTTTGCCATTAAGCAGTAAAAAGCACTTGCTATTGTACCAACTTTCCTTTACAGTGGGGTACAGGTTAAATCTTATATTTCCTCGAAGTCCGCTAATCACATACATGATTAAAAAGCAAATTAATAATATCGAAGTATTGTAAAAAATATCAAAAGGTAAAAAGTTCACATAATTAAGCCCTGGATTCCTGCACTTAACATGCAAACTCAGGATTCACAAGTCCATTTACTATCAGGAGGAAATCATCCCGAGTTACTGTCTAAAATTAAATTATCCTTTTACCGTGAATGTTAGAGACAGAGAGAGAGAGATACACCGTACCTATCTGCCATCTCTATCCACTTGTTTAGTAGTCTTCTAGGTTTAGCTTCATAATGGAGGTTGAGTCTTTCCTTAAAATATCCCACTACACCTTCTGCTTCTAGTAACAAGGGGACTCGGTAGAGGGAACAGACATCATACACACAAATAACCTGAAATCAAACACAGCTATTTAAGTCATTTAAAAAAAGAGTGCAAGTATTAAGGTTCAATGACCCACCCTCAAAACGTTACACCACTCGTATGAGCAATGGTACTGTAACACAAGTCATTAAACTGATGGCTGCTTGTAATTTTACCTGTTCAGGTTCTACGTGGCAGAACATGGAGATCTTTTCTTTTACAGACTTCTCCATGGGAGTTGTACACCGACAGACAATCTGCAGAGACAGGTACGGCAACATTACCAACACAGCTTACTGAAGGTCAAATACTTACCCCTCAAACAAAGCCTCTTACCAAAGGAGGGCCTTTGCTGCTCTCACTGATGCATCTGTGGGGGTGGATGGCAAGTCAATGGTGGGCATCTATTGTCTCGCTGTTAATTCTTGTTAGGTGACGAACTACAAACAACACTGTCTTGCTCAGACAGCAGAGCTAGGCAGACCACATCCAGCTAAAGGGATCACAAAGGAGTCTCTCTCTCGTTCGTGTAGCATGTCATCATGTCGCTTATACATACGCAGTTTCCCTTAACAGGAAGCATTCCAGAGCCACTATTACCACTCCATGCTGAAGGAGGTTGATCGGCCAGACAGATTGCCCTGCACCCAGTGCCCTTGTAGACGAGTCCACCATCACACCAGGTACGCAGGCATCATTAACTGTGGGGACAGCTAATACAGAGGAATCCTTTTCAGATATTGCTCTCCTGCAACCAGCTTGAGGCTGCAAGCAGAGGTCTGGCCAATCTTCACTGGGTGGGGCACGGGAACTGATTGAGCTACAAGGTCCTCATAACAAGGCGTGCATTTGGCACCATGGAAATGGGCAGGACCTTCAGACCCAGTACGTGTAGGTAAAGCATGGTTGGCCGAGGTGATCGCTGCCTTTACACCGAGAGGGAAAGCCGACACGAGCCATGACCAAGAACTGAAGTGAACAATGCTGGGGGCGGAGCGGAACAAATACTGGGGGAAAAATTAACGGGTTAAAAACAAACTAACGAACCAAAGAGAGACAGCGATTGCCTTCACAAGGTGCGGGAGCAAGCAGCAGCTCGAGTCTCAGCATTTATACATAAGATAGTTTTCTTGTGCGCTGTCCATGTTTCTCAGGGACCCATCAAAAGAGGGTCAAACTCTTGTAGTGTGGATAATAAGGAATGAAGAATGGAATTTGTCAGCAGTGGCTCAGTGGGCAGCACACTCACCTCTGAGTCCAAGGTTGAGGGCTCAGGTCCCACTCCAGAGACTCGAGCAGAAAATTCTAGGCTGACACTCCAGTGCCGTGCTGAGGGAGTGCCGCACTGTCGGAGGTGCCGTCTTTCAGATGAGACGTTAAACTAAGGTCCCGTCTGCTCTCTCAGGTGGATGTAAAAAATCCCATGGCCACTATTTCTAAGAGGAGCAGGGGAGTTCTCCCCGGTGTCCTGGCCAATATTTATCCCTCAATCAACATCACTAAAACAGATGATCTGGTCATTATCACACTGCTGTTTGTGGGAGCTTGCTGTGCGCAAATTGGCTGCCGCGTTTCCTACATTACAACAGTGACTACACTTCAAAAAGTACTTCATTGGCTGTAAAGCGCTTTGGGACGTCCGGTGGTCGTTTTTTCCCTCTCTTTGCCTTCCTCACCTTTCCATTCAACTCCTCTTGAATACAAGCAGCAGGACCATGCGGTACTACTGTCCTTCATTTCTGAGTTTGAATCCACCTTCGACTGTCAAAATGAAAGTCTTCCCTTCCTGCAAGCTGCAATGTCCCAAGTGAAGTGTATTTGAGCAGTTTTAGCCCACTTCCTGCAGGCTATTTAGAGCAACCTCACGCAGGACGCGCAAGGATGGCCTGGTGTTCACGCCGATGGAGAAAAGGTGCCCCTTTGAGCTTATAGTAGTAGAGAGAACTTTACTGTGGAAAGAACCCACACCACGCAGGAGAGGAGTGTGGCTGATGCTGCCAGTAAGTAATCAGATCAGAAATGTGGTCCAGTCCCCAGCGTACAACTCACCCTTCAACCCGATAAGCACAAAAACGTCAAAGCAGCAAAATAGCTCACACAAATCATGTGTCGGATAGTTCAATGTGTATATCGGATGAATGTTATTACTGTTACAGTATAAAAATGTTACTCGAGGACAAATATTTTCGAAATCATTGCGACCCAGTGGTTATGTTCCCCTTGCCCATCATGAAGAGAAAGGTTTTGACTCTCCGTTCCCATTTCCCATGACAGCCCCCTCACTGAACCTGACTGTTACGAAGCCCAGAGTTATTAAAGAAACTTCTGATTTTGCTGCGCTAATTTTTTTCGGGATGGTGACCAATGTTGCCTCTTTGCCGCGCAGCCGAATGGGAAAGGTCCCGCGCAGGCCGCTCGCCGGCTTCTGCATTGTAAATACCGAGCGTGCGTGGAAATTTAAAGGGACAGCGCACTTAAAGAAACAGGCCTCACAGAACAAAGTGCAGCTTACAGGGAGCATTGATGGTGACAGATTCATCAATAAAAAATGTCAAGTCATAGTAATGAATAATGAGAAGTCAAATTCTGTACCAAACCATCTTTGCTTGGCTAACCTTTCTCCCTCCTGTTTCACTTCTTTGCACGCCCCTCTCACCTCCACTTATCCGTCCGTGTCTCTCCCCCCCTTCACACCTGCATCTCTCTCTCACACACCCCTTTCTTTTCTGTGCGCGGCTCTCCTGTGTTCCCCTTTCCATCTTCACCTTCAATTCGGTCTCCGTCTCTGTTCCCCTCTACATTTCTGCCTCTTTTTTCTCTCCCCGCTCCTTTACTTCTTTTTCTCTTTTTCCTCCCTTATGCCTTTCGCATTCCCTTTCTCACATTCCCGTTTTTAACCTCTGTCCTGCTTGTCTCTGAAAACTGACACATCCATCACTTGGGATTTTCCAAACCAACATTTTTGCAGGTAGGGAGAAAGATGAAGCTTTGCCAGATCTTCTGCTTCTGTGAGGGCTTGCCGTGATTTTTTTTATGCGTTCCTGGGATGTGGGCGTCGCTGGCAAGGCCAGCATTTATTGCCCATCCCCAATTGCCCTCGAGAAGGTGGTGGTGAGCTGCCTTCTTGAACCGCTGCAGTCCGTGTGGTGAAGGTGCTCCCACAGTGCTGTTAGGGAGGGAGTTCCAGGATTTTGACCCAGCGACGATGAAGGAACGGCCGATATATTCCCAAGTCAGGATGGCGTGTGACTTGGAGGGGAACTTGCAGGTGGTGGTGTTCCCATGCGCCTGCTGCCCTTGTCCTTCTGGTGGTAGAGGTCGCGGGTTTGGGATTGATACAAACTCGAGCCAATAGGGAGTGGCCTGCCCTCAGTGGACTTTTTCTTCTGCTTAAAATAGTAAAATCATCGGATCGATGACAAAGGTACAGTCTTCATTATGAGTCAACAAACAGCTCATTTCTGTTTGTCAAAGGTCAAACAACTGGGTTAGAGACAATACCACACTGAACTCAGTAACTTTGAAAATAGTTAACTTATTTTGATTAAGGAGGTCAGGAAGATTAAGTCAAGGAGCTGACGCAATTGAAATGGTATCTGCAAAGCTGAAGCCCGCAACTTTGCACCAATCCCTGACCCACTCTGTGCAGTAACTGGCTCCCGATTACGTTAGCGCAAAGTATTGCTTTCCACTTACCAAGTCTGGCGACAGTCCAAGTCCGCGCAGCTCCCGAACGCTGTTCTGTGTTGGTTTTGTTTTTTGCTCCCCTGTGGTACTTGGCTGAAACAAATTGACATAATCAAGTGGTGCGTGCGTGTGTGTGTGCAGGCAGTATGTAATCCACAGCAAAGTCAAGAACGCACGTGCTAACTGAACAAGAATCTAGCATTGGTTGGTTGGAAGTTGTAACGTAGGATGCAATTAATTTCACATTTAACAATGAAAATAGCCAAAGTGGACTGAGCAACGAGTTTTGCAACCTCTTTATTTAACAAGTCATCGCAATCAGATAACTATGGATAACACTGCCCTTTGTGCTTCAAAGCACAGAGAACAGCCACATCACATCACTTCATTACACACACACACAGCGTATTAGAACACATACTGCACTCAGCCCATCCAGATCCCCGGTTTTATCACTGGTTTCTGCCACGTTAGCTCAGGCACCAGCTGAACTCAGTGTCCTCGGGATAGGGAGGAGCGGCAAAATAATATCAGTCAGGGCAGCTGCCTTTGATCAAGATCGAACCCCCAGTAGAGTTGCTCGTGGACAGAAATATCTGAAATGTGATAGTCCCCGTGGCCAGAAACCCCACTGGCATCCGCTTCCTGGCTCGTCCTTTATGTAGGACTTGGAATCGCAACTGGTAGACCATTACTGCCTGTGGAACGTTACCTCGGCATGAACTGCCGTCTTTAGGAACATACAAAATTCACGGGCAGGAAAAGACCAACTGGTCCATCAAGATGGTTGGAGCATAAGGACTAGACACTTCCCATCCCCCAGCCATGCAATCTCCGAGGAGAGGTTAAAAAAAAAAAACGGAGCAAAAAATACCGGGGCCACCAAAGGGGAAATACTCTGGAAAATTCAGGAAAGGAGACAAGGGGGAAAATAAATGGAATAAAAGTGCGATTTGAATTATGGGGGGAATTTTCCCAGCCCCGAGGAGGCGGATCTGCTGGGAAAATGGTAGAAACTGGGAGCGGGTACCGACCTCGCTCCCAACCCGCCTCCGTGCCATCTTCCCAGGAGGCGGGTCCCCGAGTCGAGCAGGGATCCGTCTCCTCGAGGCGGGAAGGGGATTACAGCCAATTAACTGCCTGTTAACAGGTAGTTAACAGGCAGTTTTGAGGCTTATCCCCATTTTACGCCAGCAAGTGCAGGCTTCCCACAGCTGCGAACCTCGTCAGGGTCAGCGAGGAGAGCAGTGGGCCTGCGGGGGTGAGAGGGATCGAAAAGTGCGCTGTGGAGGTGAGTGACGGGTGCAAGTGTGGAGAGGCAAGTAGGAGAGGTGATTGTAAAGTGTTGGAAAAAGTTTAGTTACCTTTGTTTCTTTCTGCAGGCTTCAACCCTTGGGGATCCGGAGGTGCCTCATCTCAACGGCAGAGATGACAGAATGGCTGCTGCATTCTCAGATGCAGCAGCCATCTGCTTTCTGCTGAGAGGGATTTTGGTGAGCCTTCTGTGCAAGGGCTCGCCTTAGAACAAAGATTGTCAGTGTTTGACAGCTTCTCTAAGCTGTCAAACGCTGACAATTCATCTGTCAAATACTTTCGACAGATGAAGCGTCATACGCTGACGTCCTCGGTCACCGGCTTTTCCTTAATTGGGCGGGCTTACCAAGGTCAATCAAGGGAAAAAGAGCGTGGGTTGGCCGGACGTCGTTGGGGGCGGGACTAAAACCCAACAACCACCAGTCCCGCCCCCAACGATAAAATCCAGCCCTATGTTTCAGTTGAGTTTTACGTGCACTGGAGGGACCCGAGAAGCTCTGTTACCAAACGAGTGGGAAGACAGGGGATGTAAACCCCACGGTACGTTTATGTACCTAATGGCCATACCTGCATCAGAAAGGCATTACCAGGAACCTGGAAGCAGATTGCCCACCCTCAGTCAGTCGGGGACAGTGTGCGGAAAGGAAAAAAAAAAATTACAATCAAACTGGAAAAATTAAAACTTTTTTTTCCCAGTACATCAAAATAATCCTTTAGGAAAACAGAGTGGGACGGATTTTGCGGTAGAAATAAAGAGCGAGGCTAACAGCGCTCACCGTTACTTATGTGCAAATCGGACAGCAAACTTCCAGGCGAGAGCACACGCACAGTTAAACGGGAAAATCTAGAAGTTGCTGCCCGAGATGCGCTGCTCCTCCGTAAGCTGCGCGAAAACAGAACCTTGCCGTCTGACTCCCTGTTCAAGTGTATCGCACGGCGCGAAGTTCCTGTACTGACGTCGCAGATACGGACTAAACTCGTCACAAAAAAGTTAGGGCTTGTCCATTCCAGTCTAAGTACCCTTTTAACAGCGTGATAAGTCTTAATTACTGCCAAACAACCTCTCTGGCACTGAAAATTAACTTTTACAAGCGTGGAGTCTCATTCCATCAGCTTTGAATTATTGTTGGAGATTTTCACTTTTTCTTTCTGTCTCTTAATCCAGTCTTTCTTTCCCTCTCTTTATTTCATTGTCTGTACCTGATTTGACGCTGAATTCACTATTCTAACTGACACTTCCTGGTTCAGGCTCTGCGCTGCTCATTAACGATTCTTCAATCTGATTGGTTAAGGAGATACACAGTTGCTTGCCCTGTTCGCACAGGTCCCAGATGGCCTGTAGAGGGCGCTGCGCTTTTTGGATGGTTGGCTGACAGCAACTTGCCATACGAAAGACCACAGAAAGTCTCTGGGCAAGGGCAAATCTAGTGCTGCTCAGAGCAAAATCCAGCCCAGTAACAACGTACAGGTTCTCCAAAGTCTCAAATATCTGCAGCTCAGAAATGCTGTTCTACCTTGACAAACAGTTAGATGCAGCATGAATACTAATGTAGTGTGACAATCGGAGCACTCACCTGAGGCACTAGACTGACATGAATATTGCAGAAATTCTCTCTTTTGGCTTTAAACTGGAACTGTCGGAAAGCTTCAATGAAAGGCATGCTTTCAATATCTCCCACCGTACCACCCAGCTACGTACAGAGAAGATATAGTTAGAAGAGTCACATGCTTAGAAATCACAAGACACACATTTTACACACTAATACAATAGCAAAATACTGCGGATGCTGGAAATCTGAAACAACAGACAATGCTGGAAGCACTCAGCAGGCCAGGCAGCATCCGTGGAGAGAGAAACAGAGTTAACGTTTCAGGTCAGAACGTTCTGACGAAGGGTCCCAGACCTGAAACGTTGACTCTGTTTCTCTCTCCACGGATGCTGCCTGGCCTGCTGAGTGTTTCCAGCATTTTCTGTTGTTATTACATATTTTAATCAAGTCTGCACTGGTTCCTGACCTAGTTAGGACCACAACCGCTATTGCTGTTATTTGCAAGTCTCTTTCGTTTGTTTCTAAGCATTCCATCTGCAAGACTACCTTGGCATCTCCGATCCCCATTCTCTGACCTAAAGGACCTATTCCCAGGCCTCTGCCGATCCCACCCTGGGAAGAGCAGCCTTCTGAAACAGCTTGGACTTATTTTCTCTCAATTTGCAGAAAAGCACCTGGCGCCCGCCAACCTAAGCTGGAAGGTGTGAGTGTAAACAATAGACAGAACATCCGTATGTACTCAGAAATGGGGCTGAAGCGCCTCTCAGCTATTTTGGGGGGGGGGGGGGGGGGGGGGGGGGGGGGGAGGGGAAAGGGAAAATCAGCCAGCACTCCTGCTCCTGGTTCTTATCCAGTCATCCCTGCTGAAAACTGTGCATTTGTGGATTTTGGGTGGGAACAGAATTGGACAATGGCAGTGATGCCTTCCACAGTCGCACAGCTTGCCAACAACCACTGTCTGGACCGCAAATAATTTCCATTTGAATGAGGCAACACAGGGCTAGTGGTGCGAATACATGTGTACCCCACGTGCATGTCAGTGTCTACCATGAGGAAGGAGGAAATAATAGTGGGTGAAATTATAATTCAATCACTTTAAGTTATCTTTACACAAACTTCAACTTTATAATAATTTCAAGCTCCGAGGTTCAAAGCCAGCTTCGTAATTACCCATCATCTTGGCTGAGTTGGGAGCGCTCTGGCCTTGGAGTCAGAAGGTTGTTGAATCAAGTCCCACTCGAGCACAAAGTTTAGGCTGACACGTCAGTGCAATACTGAGGGAGTGCTGCATTGACGGAGGTGCCGTCTTTCGGGGGAGCTATATTTGCCTGTTCAGGAGCATCCTCAGTTTTAAATCGCTCCGCCATTGGCGGCCGTGCCTTCAGCTGCCGAGGTCCTAAGCTCTGGAATTCCCTCCCTAAACCTCTCCGCCTCTCTCTCCTCCTTTAAGATGCTCCTTAAAACCTACCTCTTTGACCGAGCTTTTGGTCACCTGCCCTAATTTCTCCTTATGTGGCTCGGTGTCAAATTTTATTTGATAATCGCTCCTGTGAAGCGCCTTGGGACGTATTACCAAGTTAAAAGCGCTGTATAAATACAAGTTGTTGTTGGATGCAAAAGATACCAAGGCACTATTCAAAGAGCAGGGAACACCACCAAAAAAACAATTAACTGGTCAGGAGCAGGAGGGTGTGCTAGAGGCTGCGGTGATCGTTACTCTGAATGCTGTGTAATTCACTAACAACTTGAAGTTATAAAATGTTTTTTAATGTAAAAATGCCCCGCGGTACATTACAATGGAAACGATTAACTGGTCAGGACTGTGTATGCAAATTGCCTAGACAATACTTCAAAAAAGTAAATCGGCTGGTCACAGAGCATTTGGAAATGTCCAGAGTGCGGTGAACGCGACAGAATGCACGTTCGTTCTTTCTTACCTCAATAACACACACTTCGGGTTCTACCCCATCACAATCAACCGGAATCCGCGCTTGCCGCACCACCCATTCCTGAATGGCGTCCGTGATGTGCGGAACAACTACAAGACGACGACAAACGGAAACGTCAGTCACATAACCAGTTCCAAAATGCATCGAATCAGTTACTGCTCTTGCTCACTCGACAATCTAAGTTCTCAATAGGGACCGCCGGATTCAATAAAAGTTTCAAAAAGGCAAAAAAAAATACACCTAATCAGAAAATTAAACTGCAGCCAGCAACCCGAGTCTACCAACCATACTTGTAATAAGTACTCACGCTTAAGAACACTCAAAAGTAGCAGAAACACTGTGTGTGGGGGAGAGGAGGAAAAAGTTGCAAGAGAAGGAGAGAAAGAAGCTGGCTGATTCAATAGAGGCTACAGAAAATTAGCAGCCCCTCAAAATTCATTCTAGACTGATGGGCTAGACGCCGAGATGAGCTTCCGACCACATGTCCGCACCATCGGCAAGGCCGCCGATTTCCACCTCCATAACATCTCCCGTCTCCGCCCTTGCCTCAGCTCATCCGCTGCTGAAACCCTCATCCATGCCTTTGTTGCCTCTAGACTTGACTATTCCAACGCACTCCTGGCCGGCCTCCCACATTCCACCCTACGTAAACTTGAGGTCATCCAAAACTCGGCTGCCCGTGCCCTAACCCGTTCACCCCTGTGCTCGCTGACCTACATTGGCTCCCGGTTAAGCAACGCCTTGATTTTAAAATTCTCGTCCTTGTTTTCAAATCCCTCCATGGCCTCGCCCCTCCCTATCTCTGCGATCTCCTTCAGCCTGCCCCCCCCCGAGATATCTGCACCCCTCTAATTCTGGCCTATAGCACATCCCCAATTTTAATCGCTTCCAAATCGGTGGCTGTGCCCTCAGCTGCCAAGGCCCTAAGCTCTGGAATTCCTTCCCTAAAACTCTCTACCCTCCTGTAAGACACTCCTTAAAACCTACCTCCAAGACCAATTATGGTCATCTGCCCTGATACCTCCTTATGTGGCTCGGTGTCAAATTTTGTTTGATAATCGCTCCTGTGAAGCGCCTTGGGACGTTTTACTACGTTGAAGGTGATATATAAATACAAGTTGTTGATGTTATGGGAGGAAAAGCTCTTTGCTAATTGTAAAAGGTTCAAAGTAAAATATGAGTTCAGAGTAGCCTCAGCCCAGGTTCTATTGAAGGCAAAACTGCCCAGAATCTGACTCAAGTTGGCAACCACAGTCAGAGGGGCCTGAAGGATGTCAGATGTGGGAAAATGAAAGTGATGCACTGGCGCATAAGAACATAAGAATTAGGAGCAGGAGTTGACCATACGGCCCCTCGAGCCTGCTCCACCATTCAATAAGATCATGGCTGATCTTCAACCTCAACTCCACTTTCCCGCCCGATCCCCATATCCATAGATTCCCCTCGAGTCCAAAAATCGATTGATCTCAGCCTTGAATATACTCAACAATTCACCATCCTCCGAGTGAAGAAATTCCTCCTCATCTCAGTCTTAAATGGCCGACCCCTTATCCTGAGACTATGCCCCCTAGTTCTAGACACTCCAGCCAGGGGGAACAGCCTCTCAGCATCTACCCTGTCAATCCCCTTCAGAATCTTGTATGTTTCAATGAGATCACCTCTCATTCTTCTAAACTCCAGAGAGTACCAGCCCAATCTACTCAATCTCTCCTCCTAGGACAACCCTCTCATCCCAGGGATCAATCTAGCGCAGGAGAAGGATGGTGCGCTAGAGGCTGTGGTGAACTTTACTCTGAATGCTGAGTAGTTCACCAACAACTTAAAATTATAAAATGTTTTTAACATAAAAATGCCTCACGGTTTGTTACAATCGAAACAGACATGAAAGGTAAAATTAGGAGGGGAACGAAAAGCTTGTTTAAAAGGATTAGGATTTGAGTGGGGTGTTTTTTTTTAAATAAAAAAGGTGCAATGAGAAACAGCGGGGTTTAGAGAAGGAGTCCCAGAGAGCAGGGCTGTGGAAGCTATAGGCTCTACTAGCACTGATAGCGAGAAGGGAGGGGTGGAGCTGCACATATAGCCAGAATCAGATGACTGCAGAGTGTGGGAGGGGTACAAGGATGGAGAGGCTTTACAGAGATAGGGTAGGGCGAGGCTGTGACTGTGGAGAGATTTGGAGATAAGGACCAAGAGACTTAATGTGTTGGGGAACAGAAAGCCAACAGAAAGTAATGAATTAGATAAAACAACTGCGAGAAGAACCCTTTATATACTTGGCAATATTTGAAAGCTATTTACCTTGTACGGTTTTGCCCAGGTAATCCCCTTTTCTTTCCTTATTAATCACCGACTGGTAGATCTTCCCTGTCGTAATGTTGTTGTCTCTTGTTAAACGGATGTCTAGAAATCGCTCATAGTTGCCCAGATCCAAGTCTACTTCACCACCATCATCCAACACAAAGACCTCACCTGTGGAACCAAAAGGAGCATTACTTCATACTGTTCACACAGGTTATTGCAAATTCACTCAAGTTCTGCAGATACTCTTCGTAATGCTACTTCTAGTGACTATACATTGCTTTGAAACACTGGAGAGGAGTCGCTGTAAAACCAGGTTTGTAAGGGAAAGAAAAATGATTACATTGCATGTCTTTTTAAAAGTTGCTAAACAACAAGTTCTGACTTTGTCTCTTATGCCCTTATCCTGGGATACTGTTGGCAGTGTCATGTTGCTCCATTCCCCACCAGCACCTTTGGTGGGCACGGCTAGAGTCGCTGCAGCATCCTCGCCGCCACCCAAGTACGCAACATGCCTTTAACTACCCTTATTTGTTATAGATCCTTACTTTTCATTCTTGTAAAGTGGTTGCATCCTACAAGGTACTGTACAAACTGCTTTAAAGCTATTCAAAGGCAGTACACCAATCCCTTGGATTGGTGGGCAGTAGGCTGCTCGGTGCAACATTGCTTACTGTGTCTCATTTCCACAAATAAAGTTAAAGTCGCTGCCGCGCCCACTGCCGCCAAAGTTTCAAAATTCATGCTGGGTTTTGGTTAATGTGAATACATTTTCATCAATGCCTCTGTGGTAGCAAACAAGAGTCAAATTATCCAGATACAGTAAACTCTTGTTTAAACGGCACTTTATCATCCGGAATACTTTTAATAACCGGCAAAATAGATATATCCCAATACAAAACACCTCAATAACCGGTAATCTTGCCGAATCCATCCAGCACTCGTTTTGCCGAGTCCAAGTCTCCCGCGGTGGCCGAGTTAGTCAGTGGTGATGGTGATGGTGAGTGGAAAAGCAGCACCGTGGTAGGTATACCTCTCTGTTATCCAGAATTTTTCATCAACCGGCACCATCCTGGTCCCATAGGTGCCGGATAAGAAAGAGTTTACTGTATTTCATGGATTCAGTGCCCATACATTACATGCAACAAGGGACGGTGCATCTACTGTTATACAAATACAGCAGTGTACTGTGCTACTGATCAGATAGAAAAATAGAGCAGGAGTAGGCCATTCGGCCCTTCAAGCCTGCTCTGCCATTCAATATGATCATGGCTGATCCTCTATCTCAATACCATATTCCCGCTCTCTCCCCATACCCCTTGATGCCTTTTGTGTCTAGAAATCTATCTCCTTCTTAAATATATTCAGTGACTTGACCTCCACAGCCTTCTATAGTAGAGAATTCCACAGGTTCACCACCCTCTGAGTGAAGAAATTTCTCATCTCAGTCCTAAATGTCCTACCCCGTATCCTGAGACTGTGACCCCTCATTCTAGACCCCCAGCCAGGGGAAACATCCTCCCTGCATCTAGTCTGTCTAGCCCTGTCAGAATTTTATACATTTCAATGAGATCCCCCCCCTCATTCTTCTAAACTCTAGTGAATACAGGCCTAGTCGACCCAATCTCTCCTCATACGACAGTCCTGCCATCCCAGGAATCAGTCTGGTGAACCTTCGCTGCACTCCCTCCTCTATGGCAAGTATATCCTTTCTTAGGTAAGGAGACCAAAACTGCAAACAGTACTCCAGGTGTGGTCTCACCAAGGCCCTGTATAACTGTAGCAAAATTGAGAGGTCGCACAACACCAGGTTATAGTCCAACAGTTTTATTTTAAATCACAAGCTTTCGGAGTTAAAACTCCTTCGTCGGGTGAAGTGAGGAGATACAGAATCGTCAAAGCATAACTGTAGCAAGACATCCTTACTCCTGTACTCAACTCCACTTTCCTGCCCGATCCCCATATCCCTTGATTCCCCTAGAGGCCAAAATTCTATCAATCTCAGCCTTGAATATACTCAACGACTGAGCATCCACAGCCCTTTGGGGCAGAGAATTCCAAAGATTCACAACCCTCTGAGTGAAGAAATTCCTCCCCACCTCAGTCCTAAATGGCCGACCCCTTATCCTGAGACTATGCCCCCTAGTTCTAGACTCTCCAGCCAGGGGAAACAACCTCTCAGCATCTACCCCGTCAATCCCCCTCAGAATCTTTCATGTTTCAATGAGATCACCTCTCATTCTTCTAAACTCCAGAGAGTATCGGCCCAATCTACTTAATCGCTCCTCATAGGACAAGCCTCTCATCCCAGGGATCAGTCTAGTGAACCTGACTCCTCGATATAGAGATGGTGCAATCTGAGCTACTCTACTCTAGCTTCGCAGGTCACAAGAGGATGTTGCAAGACCGTTAAAGCAAAGTCACCATGCAAAGTAATGTAGCCTTCTACCCAGGTCATATGGTGATACCCTCCCGCCCAGAAAGATGCACTACCCCATGTGAAATATCTGATACTGAAAAGTCTCAATCATTAATTATTTAACTTTGTGAGAAAACACATGAGTGGCTCCCTCAAACAGAGCTTAAAGAAAAGACTTGCATTTCTATAGCGCCTTTCACGACCTCGAGACTTCCCAAAGCGCTTTACAGCCAATGAAGTGCTTTTGAAGTGTCGTCACTGTTATAATGCAGCCTAATGAATGCGATTAGTTGTTACCCTGTTTTACCGACTGAATAAATTTCAACTGTTCTATAATTGAGATATTTACCACAATTAAAATGCACCGTCGTCATGTAGGATAAATGTTTATCTGTTCAAATCCTTCTACCTACTACATAGAGTCATACAGCACAGAAAGAGGCCCTTCGGCCCATCGTGTCCGCGCCGGCCATCAAGCCCTGTCTATTCTAATCCCATTTTCCAGCACTTGGTCCGTAGCCTTGTATGATATGGCGTTTCAAGTGCTCATCTAAATGAGTACAGTAATACTACAGCACAGACTTCTGACGGCGAGAGCTCAGGCTGGAGATGGACATCAATTAGGAATGCAAAATTCTTTACCGTGCTCATATGGCGAGAATGTCCCAGCATCAATATTGATGTACGGGTCGATTTTGATTGCGGTGACGTGCAGCCCACAGGACTTCAGGATGGTTCCAATACTGCTGGCAATAATTCCTTTGCCAATCCCCGAGATCACCCCGCCAGTCACCAAAATGTACTTCATTTGTGCTTTGATGTCTAGTCAGCACACAAAAAAATCCCAAGAAGAGCTGTCAATTCTTAAAATCTAACACACGACAAAAAATATCAGTAACATATTCTAATCTTTCACACCTGATACTTATATTATAGAAAGACAAGAGAGAAAGACTTGCATTTCTACAGCGCCTTTCACGACCACCGGACGTCCCAAAGCGCTTCACAGGCAACTAAGTACTTTTGAAGTGTAGTCACTGTTGTAATGTAGGAAACGCAGCAGCCAATTTGCGCACAGCAAGCTCCCACAAACAGCAATGTGATAATGACCAGATAATCTGGATTTTTTGAGAGATCAACCAGCCATGACCTTCACTCTCCTGTCTCCACAACTGACTAACAAAACTTCAGGATTTATACAAACTAACAGACCACTTAGTTGCTCGGGAAGTGTGAAAACATTATCTCAATGTGTTGTTGGTGCCCAGTTTTCTGTCATTATTGCTATTGGAAGTATTTTAATATACAGCACATAATCTAGGCTGGCAGTCCAGTGC
This sequence comes from Squalus acanthias, assembly GCA_030390025.1. Classification (NCBI taxonomy): domain Eukaryota; kingdom Metazoa; phylum Chordata; class Chondrichthyes; order Squaliformes; family Squalidae; genus Squalus; species Squalus acanthias. The sequence continues at coordinate 49,220,804 of CM059440.1, read as the reverse complement.
AGTACTAAAGGAGTGCTGCACTGTCGGAGGTGCCGTCTTTCCGATAGCATAATAGGAGCAGGAGTCGGCCATACGGCCCCTCGAGCCTGCTCCGCCATTCAATAAGATCATGGCTGATCTTCAACCTCAACTCCACTTTCCCACCCGGTCCCCATATCCCTCGATTCCCTGATGAGATGTTAAACCGAGGCCCTGTCTGCTCTCTCAGGTGGACGTAAAAGATCCCATGGAAGAGCAGGGGAGTTCTCCCCGGTGTCCTGGCCAATATTTATTCTTCAACCAACATCACTAAAATAGATTATCTGGTCATTACCACATTGCTGTTTGGGGGAGCTCGCTGTGTGCATATTGGCTGCCGCGTTTCCTATGTTATGACAATGACGGCACTTCTCAAGCATTTCTGTAGCTGTGAAGTGCTTTGGGATGCCCTATGAAAGGCACTATATAAATGCAGGTTCTTTTTCTTATATTTTCCAAATTCAATGGAAGGAAATGTGATACCATGCTAATTAGTGTTAATCATGCAAGAAAACTTTCAGTTTTAAAAAAGAGTAAAACATACAGTACTCCTAAATTATTTCAAGAGTATAAAATTCTGCATTAAAACAAAGCATTTCCAATGTTCTCTCCTGGAGACACAACCTACAACAACAACTTGTATTTATACAGCGCCTTTAACGTAGTAAAACGTCCCAAGGTGTTTCGCAGGAGCGATTATCAAACAAAATTTGACACCGAGCCACATAAGGAGAAATTAGGGCAGGTGACCAAAAGCTTGGCCAAAGAGGTAGGTTTTAAGAAGCGTCTTTAAAGGAGGAAAGAGAGGTAGAGAGGCGGAGAGGTTTAGGCAGGGAATTCCAGAGCTTGGGGCCTCGGTAGCTGAAGACACGGCCGCCAATGGTGGAGCGATTAAAATCAGGGATGCGCAAGGTCAGAATTGGAGGAGCGCAGATATCTCGGGGGGTTGTGGGACTGGAGGAGATTACAGAGATAGGGAGGGGCGAGGCCATGGAGGGATTTGAAAACAAGGATGAGAATTTAAAAATCAAGCCCTGCCGCAGTGGGGAGCGAATCCTGTTCACACGTGTCCTTCCTGTAGAGATTCAGTCCAGGAATAGAAACACTGATCAGTTTTCCCTTCCGTAACAAACAATTGTAGTGACCTTACCATTGCCAGGAATACATCGACTAACTCAACACTTATCAGGGATCAGACCTGCGTCTCAGAGACAGAAAGTTTATCTCTGAGTCACTGGGATGACTAAATCCAGCATTTTTGCTGTAGTACCACAGCATTAATCCCAGAAAAGCAAGTGTTGCAACCTGACAGTTTCAAACTGCTGGACAACCATCAGGAACACGCTAATCACCTTATGGGAGGTCTGGGAAAGTGCACGAACTCACCATGATACAAAAAAAAGGCACCAAAAAATAAAGGGAAGATTTAAAAGTGCACCGATTTAAGACAGATAAACGTTCCCCAATTTAAGAAATACAGATAATAAATCAGTTGCCATTTGTTTGCCTGGAAATCCATCGGAGCAGCGGTGCAGGAGGTTTATGAGCGAGGTCTCCGGCTGATTGATCGGCTTCCAATTATAATATCCGCAATTGGGTAAAATGTGGGGCTCAGATCGAGACCCCCAAAATAACCCTGCAAACCCCCCCCCCCCCTCAAAATAACCCCCAACTTAACCCGGGACCCCCCAAAATGACCCGGGAGACTACAAAACGACCCGAGACCCCCAAAACAACCCGAGACCCCCCAAAACATCCCAGGAGACCCCAGATTAACCCGGGAGACCCCAAAACATCCTGAGACCCCCCAAAACAACCCGGGAGACCCCAAAACAACCCGAGACCCCCCCCCAAAACTACCCGAGAGACCCCAAAACATCCTAAGACCCCAAAACTACCCGAGACCCCCAAAACATCCCGGGAGACCCCAAAACTACCCGAGACCCCCCAAAACATCCTGAGACCCCAAAACTACCCGAGACCCCAAAACTACCCGAGACCCCAAAACTACCCGAAACCCCAAAACTACCCGAGACCCCCAAAACGACCCGGGAGACCCCAAAACAAGCCGGGAGACCCCAAAACAACCCGAGACCCCCCAAAACAACCCGAGACCCCCCAAAACTACCCGAGAGACCCCAAAACATCCTCAGACCCCAAAACTACCCGAGACCCCCAAAACATCCCGGGAGACCCCAAAACATCCTGAGACCCCAAAACTACCCGAGACCCCCAAAACATCCCGGGAGACCCCAAAACAAGCCGGGAGACCCCAAAACAAGCCGGGAGACCCCAAAGTGACCCGAGAGACCCCAAAACATCCCGGAGACCCCAGATTTACCCGGGAGCCCCCCCAGTCAGCTGAAGCCGCTCCTGGGCCGGGTTCCCGCGCTAATGTCCAGTTGCAGGATAGGCCGCCTGGCCGCTCAATCCCCCCTCACCCTTCACCCCCCGGCCAGCGGCCAATGCGGAGCCGGGCTCAGGGCAGGCGCGCGGCCCCGGGGATCCGGGCTCAGGGCGGGCGGAGTCTGTGCACCGCGAGCCGGGGCCGGGGGTTTGCACCGAGCTGAAGGCCGGCAGCTTTGTCTCTCTCTCTCTCTCTCAATGCAAAGATTGCAACAACAAAAATAACCCACTCCTTCCAAAAAATAAAAATAAAACTCCCGCCCAGCACTCACCGCTTGGCGCCGAGGGGAAGCGGTTGTGTTGCTGCAAAGGGAAGCGGCCCCGGTACCTGCGGCAGAGCGAGCCCAGCACTGCCAGCATCCGTTCCCGGCACTGCTCAGCACACGTGGAGACAGAGCGCGCGCGGGGGAGGAGCCTCCTGGCTGCATGGGGCTGCACTGCTCTGCATGCATGTATGCGTGTATGTGCTGCACTTCCCAAAATATGCAACATTTTTCTATTACTTCATTTTCAATTACTTCCAGAGCAGGGAGGCTCCTGCTGCATGCATGAGTGCTGCACTTCTCTTCGTGTGCTGCATGCATGGGTGCTGCACTTCTCTTCGTGTGCTGCATGCATGTGTGTGTGCTTCTCTCCCCCCCCCCCCTTCCCAATCCAGCAGGGAAAACTCAAAATATGCAACATTTTCAATTACTCCCAGAGCAGGGAGTCTCCTGTTGGCTGCGTGGGTGCTGCACTTCTCTTCATGTGCTGCATGCATACATTTGTATGTGCCCCCTTCCCTATGTAGCAGGGAAAACTCAAAATATGCAAAATTTTCAATTACTTCCAGAGCAGAGAGTCTCCTGCTGGTTGCATGTGAGCTGCACTTCTCTTCCTGTGCTGCATGCATGTGTGCATGTGCTCCCCCCCCCCCCATCTAGCAGGAAAAACTCAAAATATGCAACATTTTCAATTCCCCTTCCCTGTGCCATCAAGACAGAAAGCTTCCCTAAGTTACTGTCTTTAACAACAACTTGTATTTGTATAGCTCCTTTAGCGTCCCAAGGCGCTAACAAGCAAAATTTGACATTAAAACCAGCCTTTGTGTGGAGTGAAAGACTTGCATTTATATAGCGCCTTTCACGACCACCGGACGCCCCAGAGCGCTTTACAGCCAATGAAGTATTTTCTTGAAGTGTAGTCACTGTTGTAATGTAGGAAACGCAGCAGCCAATTTACGCACAGCGAGCTCCCACAAACAGCCAGAGACAGAGCCAGGCACAAACCCAGCTCCAGCGCAGAGAGTCTCCTGCTGGCTGCATGTGAGCTGCACTCCTCTTCCTGCGCTGTGTGTGCGTGTGTGTGTGTGCTTCCGCCTCCCCTCGCCCATCTAGCAGGGAAAACTCAAAATATGCAACATTTTCAATTCCCCTTCCCTATCCCATCAAGACAGACAGCTCCCCCAAGTTACTGTCTTTAATAACAACTTGTATTATTATATAATATAAAAGCAAAATACTGCGGAAATCTGAAATAAAAACAGAAAATGCTGGAAATACTCAGCAGGTCAGGCAGCGTCTGTGGAGAGAGAAACAGAGTTAACATTTCAGGTCTATGACCTTTCGTCAGTGCAGCGTTCTGAAGGTCCCGCGCAGCCAGCGAGCCTGCTTTTAAACGGAAACACCGCACATGCGCGGAATTTTGAATGGCCCAGGCGGCCCGTTAAAAGGGGCCGTGTGGGCCTTTAACGGGCCTTTATAGCTCCTTTAATGTAGTAAAACGTCCCAAGATGCTATCAAGCACAATTTGGCATTAAAACCAGCCTTTGTGTGGAGAGAGTATGTTCAAGCTGTTTTCTTTGGTATCTAAAATTCTCAAAAGTATCTAAAATTTGCAAAAGTAAAGGGTTTGGGGCAATGTTTCCTTTAATTCTTTTTTTGCCCGCGCGGCCCCTTTAATGGGCTGCACGGGCCATTCAAAATTCCGTGCATGCATGGTTTTTCTATTTAAAAGCCGGCTGCGCGGGACTTTCAGAGCACTGCACAGCCGCGCAGCTTAAAGGGGTACATTGGTTTGGGGTAGAGTTTGCGCTAGTTTTAGCAGTGCAATATCCTGGTGAAATCAGCTGAACTAGCGCGAAAGAACGTGGAATTTTAAACGGAAGTTACTTCAAGTGTAAATCAAGTTTCCGCGATCTTTAACGCTGGTTTAAAAATCATAATGTAGCTATATTTCTGTGCTGCCTTCCTCTTGTTAAATCTAGAGAAGTCGCACAACACCAGGTTATAGTCCAACAGATTTATTTAAAATTACAAGCTTTCGGAGCTATCGATCGCTCCTTCTTCAGGTAAAGGTACAATGAGTGAATCTACAATATTACACAGTATATAAACACAGAAACTGCAGAGATACAATCTTTCAGGGAAGGTGTCCTTACATCAAAGACACACCAGAGCACAGCCAAGACAATGAGATGTGTCACAGGGGGTCCAACGTGTCAAATCCTGCTGTCTGCAGTTGAGCTTTTTTTTTTTGGGGTTTGCTTTTTTTTGTGTTTTTTTTTTAAAAACTGGAAAGACAGACAACGATGTCGAGTCACGTTCTGTAGCGTGACATGAACCCAATATCCCTATTGAGGCCGTCCTCATGGGTGCGGAACTTGGCTATCAGTTTCTGCTGAGGGAATCAAGGGATATGGGGATAGTGCAGGAAAGTGGAGTTGAGGTAGAAGATCGGCCATGAGGGGCCAAGTGGCCTACTCCTGCTCCTATTTCTTATGTTCTTATGTTGTTGTTGTTTAGTAAGGTGGGATGAGGTTTGTGTGGAGCATAAACACCGGCACAGACTTGTTGAGCTGTAAAATTCGACGTAATTTCGCCCAAAGGCGGCCCCACCCACAAGACTAGCCGCGACCAGATCGAAATAATGAGGATGGCGAGTTTCCGCCGCTTGCGTCCGTTCGAGGAGGGTCTTCAAATCAAGCTCGGTTTTTTAGGCTCACAGGCACAAGTAGGTAGGTACGTTTTAAAAATTAATACATATTAAAAAAATATTTAATTTACTAAGAAACTGACCAGCGTACACCAATGAGACTCAGAAATGGTTTCGTATAGTTCTTTTAAGTCGTTTTTAGTGATTTAAAATCAGGTTACTCACAGGTGGAGGACTAGACACCTTATTAAAAAAATGCTTATTTTTTGTGATAAAGCAATTTTCAGCTGTATTAATAAAAACTGCACTAGGTTACTACCAATGTTCCCATTGAGTTGCACGGCCTCGCGGCGGTCTGGAGGTCCCGCGCAGCTGGCTCACCGGATTTATCATTGAAATAATTGCGCATGCGCGAGAAATCGAACGGGCCGCGCAGCCCGAAAAAAATGAGCGGGAACATTGGCAATCACTCTTAAACACATTATTTTTTTAATGCAAGTAAATAAATACTCAATTCCAGTCTATTACACTGACCATTTTGGCACTGGCTCATGACAGATTTTTCGTTTGTGATTATGCAAATTCACTTCAGCAGAAGTTGAACTGTAATCTAACCAGTGCAATTTCAAGCACAATTTGCACCCAATTTCCGGCTGTGCTCGAAGCGGAAACACCACCCTTCCCCCCCCTCCCGCCTTTATCTTTAAAAAAAGAAGTGTTGATTTAGGGCAGGTCAAGAAAGTTGTGACCCGTTTCCTATCTTTATGCCTCCCTCTCGTAAGCCTGGGATTCTGAGGCACACCAAAATGTCCTGCACTTGCATGGACAACTGTTTAAAAAATCCCAAAGGGAATCTGGTCCCATCATTCTACTGGGTAACTCTCAATATTCCTTTCCATAAATCTGAGCCCAAGTTTCCTCAGCTATGAGAACAAAAACATTCATTGGCTTTTCCGTATACTAAAGAAGGAGACTCCATGCAGTACCAATTCTACCTGATATTGGGGACCCTTTCCACCATCTACATACAAGGCACAAGTCAGGAGTGTGATGGAATACTCTCCACTTGCCTGGATGAGTGCAGCTCCAACAACACTCAAGAAGCTCGACCTCATCCAGGACAAAGCAGCCCGCTTGATTGGCACCTCATCCACCACCTTAAACATTCACTAAAATGTGACTAAAAAAAAAATAAAGAGAGAGAAGATGAATTATGAGAGTAAGCTGGCAAGAAACATTAAAACAGATAGTAAGAGCTTCTACAGGTATATAAAAAGGAAGAGGGTAGCTAAAGTAAATGTTGGTCCCTTAGAGGATGAGACTGGGGAATTAATAATGGGGAACGGGGAAATGGCAGAGACTCTGAACAAATATTTTGCATCTGTCTTCACTGTAGAAGTCGCTAACAACATCCCAATAATGGATAATCAAGGGGCTACAGGGAGTGGGGAACTAAAGACAATCACTATCACTAAGGAAATAGTACTTGGTAAAATAATGGGACTAAAAGACGACAAGCCCCCTGGACCAGATGGCCTGCATCCCAGGGTCTTAAGAGAAGTGGCTGCAGAGATAGTGGATGCATTGGTTGCAATATACCAAAATTCCCTGGACTCTGGAGAGGTCCCAGCGGATTGGAAAACCGCTAATGTAACACCCCTATTTAAGAAAGGAGGGAGACAGAAAGCAGGAAACTATAGACCAGTTAGCCTAACATCTGTCGTTGGGAAAATGCTGGAGTCCTTCATTAAGGAAACAGTAGCAGGGCATTTAGAAAAACATACTGCAGTCAAACAGAGTCAGCATGGTTTTAGGAAAGGGAAATCATGTTTAACAAATTTGCTGGAGTTCTTTGAGGATGTAACAAGCAGGGTGGACAAGGGTGAGCCAGTGGATGTGGTGTATTTGGATTTCCAGAAGGCATTCGAGAAGGTGCCACATAAAAGGTTATTGCATAAGATAAGAGCTCACGGAGTTGGGGGTAATATATTGATGTGGAGATGCCGACGTTGGACTGGGGTGGACAAATGTGAGAAGTCGCACAACACCAGGTTATAGTCCAACAGGGGGCACAGTCTCAGAAGAAAGGGTCGCCCTTTTAGAACTGAGATGAGGAGGAACTTCTTCTCTCAGATGGTCATAAATTTGTGTAATTCTCTGCCCCAGAGAGCTGTGGAGGCTGGGTCATTAAATACATTTAAAGTGGAGATAGACAAATTTTTGCAAGATAAGGGAGTGAAAGGTTATGGGGAGCGGGCTGGGAAGTGGCTTTGAGCCCTAGATCAACCATGATCTTATTGAATGGCGGAGCATGCTTGAGGGCCCAAATGGCCTATTCCTGCTCCTATTTCTTATGTTCTTATGTTCTTATGTTCACTCCCTCCACCACCGGCGCACCGTGGCTGCAGTGTGTACCATGTACAAGATGCACTGCAGCAACTCGCCAAGGCTTCTTCGGCAGCACCTCCCGAACCCGCGACCTCTTCCACCGAGAAGGACAAGGGCAGCAGGTGCATGGGAACACCACCACCTCCAAGTTCCCCTCTAAGTCACACACCATCCTGACTTGGAAGTATATCGCCGATCCTTCGTCGTCGCTGGGTCAAAATCCTGGAACTCCCTCCCTAACAGCATTGTGGGAGTACCTTCACCACACGGACTGCAGCAGTTCAAGAAGGCGGCTCACCACCACCTTCTCAAGGGCAACTAGGGATGGGCAATAAATGCTGGGCCTTGCCAGCGACGCCCACATCCCATAAACGAATAAAAAAAAAAGTACAAAAGCAACAAGGTAATGTTGAACCTATACAAAAGTGAGAAGTCGCACAACACCAGGTTATAGTCCAACAGGTTTATTTAAGGAGCAGCCGCTCCGAAAGCTTGTGATTTCAAATAAACCTGTTGGACTATAACCTGGTGTTGTGCGACTTCTCACTTTTGTCCACCCCAGTCCAACACCGGCATCTCCGCATCATGAACCTATACAAGTCATTGGCTGGGCCACAGTGTCAGCTGTGGCTCAGTTGGTAGCACTCTTGTCTCTGAGTTAGAAGGTTGTAGGTTCATAGTCCTGCTCTGGAAGCTTGAGCACCAAAATCTATGCTGAGAATCTAGTGCAGTGCTGAGGGAGGTGCTGTCTTTCGGATGAGACATTAAACCAAGGCCACGTCTGCTCTCTCAGCTGTACGTAAAAGATCCCCTGTCACTATTTCGAAGAAGAGCAGGGGAGTTCTCCCCGGTGTCCTGGGGCCAATATTTATCCCTCAATCAACATCACTAAACAACAGATTATCTGGTCACTATCACATTGCTGTTTGTGGGAGCTTGCTGTGCGCAAATTGGCTACCGTGTTTCCTACATTACAACAGTGACTACACTTCAAAAAGTACTTCATTGGCTGTAAAGCGCTTTGGGACATCCTGAGGCCGTGAAAGGCGCTATAGAAATGCAAGTCTTTTTTCTTTTCATAGTAAGAATATTGCATCCGCTTTTGGGCATCCTACTTTAGGAAGGATGTAAAGCCCATGGAGCGGGTATAGAAGAGATTTACTAAGATGCTGCCAGGATGAGAGGCTCTAGCTATGCTTCTCATACACCCCACCCCAAACTATCTCTCACTGTCCCCACCATTCCACAGCTAAATCCTCCACGTGGATTTGAATGGATAATGATCTATAGCTCGTAGTTGACTCTGGCTATGAAGAGAAGCACAAAGTTAAGGCATAGTTCCCAACTGTACAGTTATTGTGCGGACACCATCCTATACAGTTGTGCTGTTGGCACGGGAGACATGGAAAAAGTTGATTTCCAGGTCCCCGTACAAATTGCGTGAACAGAGACTGAGAAAGTTGATGCCTGTGTGAAAAGCAGATGACAGGTTGACAACGATATACCTTCCCATGAACAATCCAAGTGCAATCAAAATTGCAGCATTTTGTTAAAATTCTAAATGTAATAGAAACTGTGAGGGACAAAGCAGACATGACTATATGATGGAATGTGAAGCAAAATATTTTAATCATGACATTTACACCAAAAATAAGTTTCTCTGTAAAGAGACACTAATGCTGGTAATAGCAGCCACTAGCTGAAAAGGAAATGGCTGTCGAAATTAATTTAAATTGCATAAATGACATAGGTTCATTGTTAGCTGTGTTGGCATGTCGTGCTGCTGTTTCCGTGGCTGGCTCTTTGTACGCTCACCTGTGTCGTGAGCCTGTTTCTTCTGCTTTGACCTTTTGCACGTACCCCTGCCCTGTGGCAAAACCTGAACAGCAGCCCCCCTCCTCGCCGCAGGGCACACACATGAGCCCAGAAGCTCCGTCGCTGCTCCCTCCACAGGCACACATGTCTGACAGTAGCTTGGAAAAAAAAGGACGAGACACATACCATTAATGTCATCATGACCCTTTGGCAACCTAAAGCTATGAATATCATTCAGCCCTCAGTTTATAAAATGACTGCAAATGAACAAAATAATAGCCTAGAATACAGGAAATGTTCATATAAAACGAAGGAGTAGGTCTATATTTTCACCGCATATTGACTCTTTATTTTCCTGGAGTTTCACATGTGCAAAAGGTTTGCAAACCACAGTTACTGCTGCATGATTTGAAGTTTGACAAGAGACAATTTGTTTTCAAATGCTTTGTGGCGCTTGTACAGCCCACACCAAAAATGACCTTTCATTCGGCCCTCATAAAGTTCCGTGAGATATCGTGTTATGAGCAGCTGAATCAAGCGACTTGCAAGTCATGCTCAAACCAAAGCGTGCTGGAGGGAGGGGCAGTTGGCAGGTGGACACCGTCTCATTGTATGGATCACATTTTTATCATTCGACACAGCACCTGCCGGAGCCTCCCAGCCAAAATCAACGGCCGGAATCCCAGACATTTGTGTGTGTTGGCCATGGCTCAGCGGGTAGCGCTCTCGCCTCTGCGTCAGAAGGTTGTGGGTTCAAGTCCCACTCCAGAGACTTGAGCACAAAAATCTAGGCTGACACTCCAGTGCAGTGCTGAGGGAGTGCTGCACTGTCGGAGGTGCCGTCTTTCGGATGAGACGTTAAACCGAGACCCCGTCCGCTCTCTCAGATGGACGTAAAAGATCCTATGGCACTATTTTGAAGAAGAGCAGGGGAGTGTCCTGGCCAATATTTATTTATCCCTCAATCAACATCACTAAAACAGATTATCTGGTCATTATCATGTTGCTGTTCGTGGGAGCTTGCTGTGCTCAAATTGGCTGCTGTGTTTTCTACATTACAACAGTGACTACACTTCAAAAGTACTTCATTGGCTGTAAAGCGCTTTGGGATGTCCTGAGGACGTGAAAGGTGCTGTAGAAATGCAAGTCTTTCTTTTTTACAGTAGCTTTGCTCCCTACACAACATCCATCAGCTTGTGATTTCCCCTTTTTATATTAACAACCCAGAGCATTGGGAGGCAATTTCAGCGATCCCCAAAACAGCTGATTTTCCTGGCTCCCATCTGAACAGGGGCTGCCAACCACACAGTGACACCACTGGTGCAAGGGTGTAATTGCAGCGTGACAAGCTGACATAGGCAGTTTCCATTATAAATGTGAACAGTGGATTTTCTATTGGAAATATATAAAAATAAGGACAGAATATACAGCTTAAAAATGGGGACTGAATTATATTGGTGTATCCTGATTGAATTATACCCTTTTTTTATATTCATTCACGGGATGTGGGCATCGCTGGCAAGGCCAGCATGTATTGCCCATCCCTAGTTGCTCTTGAGAAGGTGGTGGTGAGCTGCCTTCTTGAACCGCTGCAGTCCGTGTGGTGAAGGTACTCCCGTAGTGCTGTTAGGGAGGGAGTTCCAGGATTTTGACCCAGCGACGAAGAAGGATCGGCCAATATACTTCCAAGTCAGGATGGTGTGTGACTTGCAGGGGAACTTGGAGGTGGTGGTGTTCCCGTGCACCTGCTGCCCTTGTCCTTCTAGGTGGAAGAGGTCGCAGGTTTGGGAGGTGCTGTCGAAGAGGTCTTGGCGAGTTGCTGCAGTGCATCTTGTAGATGGTACACACTGCAGCCATGGTGCAGACACCCTGTCCTCTACCTCCGCTTCACCTGAAAAGTACATTTAATCTCGATTCATGCACAATGCTAATTACAGGGTCAATTAATAACGATAGTAATTGAAACAGCATGTTGGCAGAGCATGTTGGTGCACTGATATGGCATCCCTTTACAAAATGGTTCGCCGCTTAACTTGCTCCCATGGTAGGTTTCTGATCTTGGCCATCGTGACACACTCACACCCCTGCTTGTACCCGGCAGGAGTAGCATAGGTAGAGGTCCACCATCTTAACCAAAAAGAAAATATAAATACATTAAACAAATTGTTTTTAATGTTGACACGGCCCTCGACCGTGTCCGTTCTATCTCCCGCACTTCTGCCCTCACCCCTGCCCCTCCCTCCCGGAACCACGATAGAGTTCCCCTTGTCCTCACCTTTCACCCCACCAGCCTCCACATTCAACGGATCATCCTCCGCCATTTCCGCCACCTCCAGCGTGATCCCACCACCAAACGCATCTTCCCCTCACCTCCCCTTTCAGCATTCCGCAGGGACCGCTCCCTCCGCGACACCCTAGTCCACTCCTCTACCACCCCCAGCACCCCTTCCCCTTCGCCCGGCACCTTCCCGTGCAAGCGCAGGAGATGCAACACATGCCCTTATACCTCCCCCCTTCCCACTGTCCAGGGCCCCAAACACCCCTTCCAGGTGAAACAGCGATTTACTTGTACTTCCTGCAATTTAGTATACTGTATTCGCTGCTCACGATGTGGTCTCCTCTACATTGGGGAGACCAAACGCAGATTGGGTGACTGCTTTGCAGAACACCTCCGTTCAGTCCGTAAGGGGGACCCCGAGCTCCCGGTGGCCTGTCACTTTAATTCTCCGCTCCACTCCCACTCTGACCTCACCGTCCTCGGCCTATTACACTGTTCCATGGAAGCGCAGCGTAAGCTCGAGGAACAGCACCTCATCTTTCGTTTAGGCACCCTACAGCCTTCTGGACTCAACATCGAGTTCAACAATTTTAGATCATAACCTCGGCCCCTATCACATTTATATTTTATTTTTTCATCCACCCTTTTGTTTGGCCCCCCCCCCACCTTTTTTTTTCCTCCCAGAAGCTGGCAGCTGTCCTTCATTCTGCCAGTGCATTTCACACTTCACTTAGCCTCAACCTGTCACATTAACACCTCCTCTTGCTGTGATTATCTCTTAATGTCTCTAAATGTCTCTTAATCTCTCCTTTTGTTCTTTCATCCCCACCCCCTTTTCCCAGCTTTATCCTTGCTTTAAATCTATTTCATTTCCTGCTTTTTTCCAGTTCTGACGAAAGGTCTTCGACTTGAAACGTTAACTCTGTTTCTCTCTCCACGGATGCTGCCTGGCCTGCTGAATTTTTCCTGCGTTTTCTGTTGTTATTTTGCTTTTAATTATGTTTTTTTCACATAACAACAACAACAACAACTTGGATTTATATAGCACCTTTAACGTAGGAAAATGTCCCAAGGTGCTTCACAGGACTGTTATCAAACACCGAGCCACATGAGATATTAGGGCAGATGACCAAAAGCTTGGTCAAAGAGGTCGGTTTTAAGGAGCGGCTGAAAGGAGGAGAGAGAGGTGGAGAGGTTTAGGGAGGGAATTCCAGAGCTCGGGGCCCAGGCAACAGAAGGCACGGCCGCCAATGGTGGAGCGATTAAAATCGCGTATGCGCAAGAGGGCAGAATTAGAGGAGCGCAGAGATCTCGGGGGGTTGAGGGGCTGGAGGAGATTACAGAGATAGGGAGGGGCGAGGGCCATGGAGGGATTTGAAAACAAGGATGAGAATTTTGAAATAGATGCACTGCCGGACGGGAGCCAAATGTAGGTCAGTGAGCACAGGGGTGATGGGCGAACGGGACTCGGTGCGAGTTAGGACACAGGGCAGCAGAGTTTTGCATGAGCTGAAGTTTGCGTAGGGTGCAAGGTGGGAGGCCGGCCAGGAGAGCGTTGGAATAGTCGAGTCTAGAGGTAACAAAGGCATGGATGAGGGTTCCAGATAGAAATGTTTGAATATTGTACTGTAAAATATTTGTTCTGTTATTTATATGCCTTTCTTTCTGTGACGTGCAGTATTTTTGAACATAGGAACAGTAGTCCATTCAGCCCCTCGAGCCTGTTCCGCAATTTTATTGGATCATGGCTGATTTTTTTTTACATGCACAACATTTTCTTATTCCTTTCTCACTATTTAAGAACATAAGAATTAGGATCAGGAGTAGCCCATACGGCCCCTCGAGCCTGCTCCACCATTCAATAAGATCATGGCTGATCATGGCCTCAACTCCACTTTCCCGCCCGATCCCCATATCCCTTGATTCCTCTAGAATCCAAAAATCTATCTATCTCAGCCCTGAATATACTCAACGACTCAGCATCCACAGCACTCTGGGGCAGAGAATTCCAAAGATTCACAACCCTCTGAGTGAAGAAATTCCTCATCTCAGTCTTAAATGGCCAACCCCTTATCCTGAGACAATGCCCCCCTAGTTCTAGACACTCCAGCCAGGGGAAACAACCTCTCAGCATCTACCCTGTCAATCCTCCTCAGAATCTTCTATGTTTCAATGAGATCACCTCTCATTCTTCTAAACTCCAGAGAGTATAGGCCCATTCTACTCAATCTCTCATCATAGGACAGCCCTCCCATCCCAGGAATCAATCTGGTGAACCTTTGCTGCACCGCCTCCAAGGCAAGTATGTCCTTCCTTAGATAAGGAGACCAAAACTGTGCACAGTACTCGAGGTGTGGTCTCACCAAGGCCCTGTACAATTGTAGCAAGACTTCCTTACTCTTATACTCCAACCCTCCTTGCAATAAAGGCCAGCATGCCTTATTTAGTTTGCACTAAATACAACCTTAAATAATTTTTGTAATTTATATTAGGGAATTAAAAAAAATATCAACTATATGAGCGAGTTGTTACGATTAAAAAAGAAAACCGTGAATTCTGGAAATTAGAAACTAAAAATAAAGTGCTGCAAGTGTGCAACGGGTTGATTAGTTAGCACCTGTAAGAGAAGGAAAGAAAAGGAAAAGAATGACTTGCATTTATATAGCGCCTTTCACGACCCAAAGCGCTTTACAGCCAATGAAGTACTTTTGAAGTGTCATCACTGTTGTAATGTAGGAAGGGTTAACATTTCAGGAGTGACCCTTGCTCAGAACCCAGGTTTGTAGCTAGCGTTGATCTGAGTTGCATAAATTGAAGAAAAAAATCTGGGTCTGATACTGCGCTTAACTGTAATTTGATCAAAGGTTACGAGTTTGTCCTCTGACTGAAAATCCCAGATGGTTCAACGCCTTTCATGCTGTCGGTGTTTTCAGTTTAGGGACTTTACTCCTCACTTGAGCAGGGCTAACAGGCAGTTGTCATTTCTCAGTTAAGGTACATTTGGGATTTTTTAACCATTTTTTCACAGAAAGGCTTTGGAAAAACGAGTTACATTTAAGAGTTGTGTTTTCAAGCAAAATATATTTACACAAGCTTTCTTTTTTTTTAAATGTCTGCAAAGTGATTTAAATTCTAATCAGCTAGGTTTTGAAGTTGAAAATCTGAAATAAAAACAGAAAATGCTGGAAATACTCAGTGAATTGGCTGAAGACTGGCCTCTGTGGTGGTGGGGACCTCAGGAGGAGGCCGATATGGATCATCCACTCGGCACTTCTGGCTGAAGATGGTTGCAAACGCTTCAGCCTTGTCTTTTGCACTCACGTGCTGGGCTCCACCATCATTGAGGATGGGGATATTCATGGAGCCTCCTCCTCCCGTTAGTTGTTTAATGGTCCACCACCATTCACGACTGGACGTGGCAGGACTGCAGAGCTTTGATCTGATCCGTTGATTGTGGGATCGCTTAGCTCTGTCTATAGCATGCTGCTTCCGCTGTTTAGCATGCATGTAGTCCTGTGTTGCAGCTTCCCCAGGTTGGCACCGCATTTTTAGGTACACCTGGTGCTGCTCCTGGCATGCTCTTCTACACTCCTTATTGAACCAGGGTTGGTCCCCTGGCTTGATGGTAATGGTAGAGTGAGGGATATGCCGGGCCATGAGGTTACAGATTGTGGTGGAATACAATTCTGCTGCTGATGGCCCACAGTGCCTCATGGATGCCCAGTTTTGAGCTGCTGGATCTATTCTGAATCTATCCTATTTAGTACGATGGTAGTGCCACACAACACGATGGAGGGTGTCCTCAGTGTGAAGATGGGACTTCATCTCCATGATGACTGTGCGGTGGTCACTGCTACCAATGCTGTCATGGACAGATGCATCTGCAACAGGTAGATTGGCGAGGACGAGGTCAAGTAGGTTTTTCCCTCGTGTTGGTTCTCTCACCACCTGTCGCAGGCCCAGACTGGCAGCTACATCCTTCAGGACTCGGCCAGTAGTGGTGCTACCGAGGCCACTCTTGGTGATGGACATTGAAGTCCCCCACCCAGAGTACATCCTGTGCCCTTGCTACTCTCAGTGCTTCTTCCACGTGGTGTTCAACATGGAGGAGTACTGATTCATCAGCTGAGGGGGGGCAGTAGATGGTAATCAGCAGGAGGTTTCCTTGCCCATGCTTGACCTGAAGCCATGAGACTTCATGGGGTCCGGAGTCAATGTTGAGGACTCCCAGGGTCACTCCTTCCTGACTGTATGCCACTGTGCCGCCACCCCTGGTGTTCTGCCAGTGGGACAGGACATACCCAGGGATGGTGATGGAGGAGTTTGGGACATTGGCTGAAAGGTATGATTCCGTGAGTATGACTATGCTTGACTAGTCTGTGGGACAGCTCTCCCAATTTTGGCACAAGTCCAAGATGTTGGTGAGGAGGAACTTGCAAGGTCGACTGGGCTGGGTGTGCCGTTGTTGTGTCAGTAGCCGGTGCCGATGCAGGGTGGTCCGTCCGGTTTTACTCTTATTGTGTTTCGTAGCAGTTTGTTACAACTGAGTGGCTTGCTGGGCCATTTCAGAGGGCAGTTAAGAGTCAACCACATTGCTGTGGGTCTGGAGTCACATATAGGCCAGACCGGGTAAGGACGGCAGATTTCCTTTCCTAAAAGGACATTAGTGAACCAGATGGGTTTTTATGACAATCCAATAGTTTCATGGTCACCATTACTGATACTAGCTTATTATTCCAGATTTATTTCATTAACTGAATTTAAATTCCCCAACTGCCGTGGTGGGATTTGAACTCATGTCTCCGGATCATTAGACCAGGCCTCTGGATTACTAGTCCAGCAACATAACCACTATGCTACCGTTCCCGCTATTCAAGACAGAGATCAATATATTTTTTAATATTAAGGGAATCAAGGGATATGGGGATAGTGCAGGAAAGTGGAGTTGAGGTAGAAGATCAGCCAATGATCTTATTGAATGGTGGAGCAGGCTCGAGGGGCCGCATGGCCGACTCCTGCTCCTAATTCTTAGGTTCTTATGTCAGGCAGCATCTGTGGAGAAAGAAACAGAGTTATTGTTTCAGGTCGATGACCTTTCGTCAGACAATAAGCAATTCCCATACCCATTATATTCTGACAGGAGCAATCAGCAGGGGTTGTCCAGGATAGGTTTTCCCTACTGGTTGGGAACACAGAGAGATAAGATAGAGACTGTGTCATTTGCTGGCACTCGGGTTTTTAAACAGGAAATACCTGAGAGAGCAGACGGGGGCCTTGGTTTAACATCTCATCTGAAAGATGGCACCTCCGACAGTGCAGCACTCCCTCAGCACTGCACTGGATTGACAGCCTGGATTTTTGTGCTCAAGTTGCTGGAGCGGGACTTGAACCCACAACCTTCTGACTCAGAGGTGAGAGTGCTACCACACTGACCCACAGCAGACTAGTACAGTACCATACAGTATTACACTCAGGTGTTGAGATTAACTGGCTTGTTTTTGACAAATGGGTTTGAGTGTTTGGCAACAATAGGAGCAAATCTTTCTCTCAGTTTGATCAATTGTGGACAGATCAGTTCACCAAGTATTCAAGTATAATATCGGCCGATCCTTCATCGTCGCTGGGTCAAAATCCTGGAACTCCCTCCCTAACAGCACTGTGGGAGTACCTTCACCACACGGACTGCAGCGGTTCAAGAAGGCGGCTCACCACCTTCTCAAGGGCAATTAGGGATGGGCAATAAATGCTGGCCTTGCCAGCGATGCCCAGATCCCATAAACGAATAAAAAAAATAATAACGTTGTCTCTTGCACGTTCAAATCAAAGGCCATTGTTGTCAACATTTGCGAGGGAGAATGATGGTAATAATCACCAGTGGTATGTGACAGAGACACAAGGGAGAACAGCGATGATACTCTTAGCTTGTAAAAGTAGTCTAAGGGCAGCTGCCTCAAACAGGGTGCTGTGACCTGCCTGCACTGCTGTCCCTATCTATTTCCTCCTCCGCTCCAAACCAAGGCGGTACAGCTGCAATCATTGTTCCCCCTCATTTTTTTGGGGGGGTGCACGGTCCCTTTAGAGGGCTGCACGGCCCATTCAAAATTTCGCTAAATGTCCCATTGAGATGCCGATAGGCTGCCTGCGTGCAACCTCCAGATGGCTGCGCGACTGCGTGACTACGCAGCCTAGTGGGAGCGTTGCCTGCAATTCCCATCGTTAAAATGGAGTGAATCTGACGGCGTGCTTTTTCTATTAGTTGGAGACCAATGACAGCTGCGAAACACACAAAAATATGGTACCCTGATGCTGTTTGTCTCCAAACATTTATATTGAAGGTTGTCATTGACAACGCGAGTACTGATTGGCTGTCACCGATGATGCATGTACTCTGGGTCTCCCATCGAGCACTTCCTATATATGTAAAACCCACTTTTTGACACGCTATCCACAGGCGAGAACGAGCTAACACAAATAAGCTATGATTTGTATGCGAATGGCATAAATTTTGTTTTTGTCATTTGATATCAGGAAGTGTTCTAAATTTTCCCTGGTTTCTGTGAAGTGCACAAGGCCGTGTAATCGGAGAACATGACCGTGGGATGACCTCTTCCCATCTGTGTTTTTCATCTTTCCTCTATGATCTCGGAGATCATCCTTCGCGAGGGCTGTGTGCTTAGCAAAATAAATTGGGCTCTTCACAGCCACATTCCGCTCAGTTCCTTGTGCAACCCTAAATCGCTGCTATAAAGTGAAGGTCGCTCTTGTACTAGAGGGCATGCCAGCAAATCATCAAAAGATTTTGCTGTAATTGCAAGTCATGATGATCATGGGAGGTCTGTTGGAAGAGAGCTCCAATTACCATAAACATGTCCTTTTAACCAAAAAGGAAAGTTATTAACGGCACAGTGCTAATTGTTTTTTTGAGTTCACCCATTTGCTTCCATCTCTCCTGAATTTTATGATTCGAGCGTTTACATGCTGGTAACCTGGCAGTAATTAAATCCAAAATAACCGTGTGGCATTCGTAATCTATTTACAGTATTGAAAAAAAACTATTTGTCAGATACTGAGGGCGCGATCTTGCCAGCCCTGGGGAGGCGGGTATGGAGGAGGGACTGCCGGGAAAATGGCAGAATCTGGGGGCGAGTGTCCAACCCGCCCCCAACCCGCCTCCGTGCCATCTTGCCAGGAGGCGGGTAGCCGACCCGCGCCGGGTCCCGTCTCCTTGGAGGTGGGAAGGGGATTACAGCCACTTATCTGCCTGTTAACAGGTAGTTAACAGGCAGCTAAGAGGATTATCCCCATTTTACCCACACAAGTGCGGGCTTCCCGAAGGCTCCGAACCCCGCCAGGGTCACCGAGGCGAGCAGTGGGTCTGCGGGGGTCGGAGGGGTGCAAAAGTGTGCTGTGAAGATAAGTGATGGGTGCAAGTGTGGAGAGGTGAGTATGTGAGGTAAGTGGAAAGTGATAGAAAAAGTTTACTTACCTTTGTTTCTTCCTGCAGACTTCAAGAGTTGGGGATGCGGAGAGTCTCGCACCTCCGCGGCAGAGATGACAGATGGCTGCTGCATTCTCCAATGAAGCAACCATCTAATTTCTGCAAAAGAAAGAGCTTTGATGAGTCTTGAATTCAAGAACTCATCAAACAACAGAGAATGTCAGTGTTTGACAGCTTCACAGAGCTGTCAAACGATGACAACTCATCTATGAAAAATTTTTGACAGATGAAACGTCATACGCTGACGTTCTCTGTAACTGGCTTTCCCCAAATCGGCCTGTTAAGCCCGCTGGGCGGGCTTAACAAGGTCAATCAAGGGAAAATAGCGTGGGTTGGCCAGAAGTTGATGGAGGCGGGACTGAAACCCGACAAGTGGGAGTCCCGCCTCCAAAAGCTCCCCATTGGCAAAATCCAGCCCATACATTTTACACAGACAGAAATGTGCTGGGAGCCTGGTGCAAGTCAGGACTTTGGGCTGCTTTCATGGTGAACAAGGGTCCAACATTTCTATCTTGCAGGCAGTACATTGAGTGCAATTAGAAAGAGGAAAGAAGAGCAACAGCAACTGTTAATGTTGATAGCACAAAATAGGACAGATCCAAGAATCTGTTTTATAGCTTCCCCATAGTTCGCTGGGAAGCTGAATTATACAGTCCTGGAAGGCCAATTTGTTGTGGTCCTAAATCAGGGCGGAGGAGAAAGGGGTGGAGACCCATTTGATGAGAAATTTGACTTGCACCCAACAACAACAACTTGTATTTATAGAGCGCCTTTAACGTAGTAAAATGTCCCCAGGTGCTTCACAGGAGTATTTATAAATTTGACACAGAGCGACATAAGGATAAATTAGGGCAAATGACCAAGAGCTTGGTCAAAGAGGTCGGTTTTAAGGAGCGTCTTAAAGGAGGAGAAAGAGGTAGAGAGGCGGAGAGGTTTAGGGAGGGAATTCCAGAGCTTAGGGCCTCGGCAGTTGAAGGCACGGCAGCCAATGGTGGAGCGATTAAAATCAGGGAAGCTCAAGAGGCCAGAATTGGAACAGCACAGATATCTCGGGGGGTTGTGGGGCTGGAGGAGATTATAGAGATAGGGAGGGACGAGGGCCGTGGAGACTGGCAACTGGCGCTCCCCATAGTCCATACAAATGGCCCTGGAGGAAGAAATGCACAAACCTTCTTTCTCATTACTGTAATGCATAAAAGCACCTGGTATTTCCATTCTGGGTGTATCAAAAGCCTTTGCAATTAGATTTTAAAATAAAGCAGAACTGGTTCCATGAACAAAGCCTTTAACTATACAACAACAATAGAACATTCTGGCAGTTGTCTCATTTGGTTTGTGTACTAACATGCCATGACAGTTCACGCCTAATTTATGAAATATTTTCTTCTTTTTTTGAAACAAGACAGTTTTTTTTAGCCAATATATTATTTCTCAAGCTCACGATATTTTCATGTATTAACATGTCAGCTTGGCTCCGAGTCAGAATAAAGATACTCTCCAGGACTTGAGTGCATAATCTTGGGAGTATTCCATTTAGGTGCCCTTCTTTGGATGATCTATTCAAACCTTTCTGCCTTCCAGTAGTTCATACGGATGTTAACAGTCCTACAGCACTAATCCTACACCCAGAATGGAAATACCAGGTGCTTTTATGCATTATAGTAATGAGAAAGAAGGTACATGCATTTCTTCCTCCAGGGCCATTTGCATGGCCCATGGGCAGTTCTCCTGGTCGCTGGCCAGAAATGATGAACTGATCATTAATCTCATGGCTGTTTGTGGGATCTTGGTGTGTGCGAGCTGGTTGCCACCTTTGCCGATGGTAACTGTGATTTAACGTGCGTGAAGCACCGGCAGATGTTTCTGAGAGACGTGATATAAATGCTCGTTTTTATTTCAATTTCACAACGCACAGAAGGTGTTGACAGCACGACAAAGAAACCCTTGGAATAAAAACAGAAAATGCTGGAAACACTCAGCAGGTCAGGCAGCATCTGTGGAGAGAGAAATAGAGTCAACGTTTTAGGTCGATGACCCTTTGTCAGAAAGAAACCTATGGCATTGAAAAGAAGAAAAGAAATAATGGGGAAAAAATAAAGTATGCTTTAGAAATGTGAAAATTCCAGGCCTAACATTTCCTACCATAATACCACACACACACACACACACACATGTATATTATATACACACAGAACAACAACAACTTGCATTTATATAGCACCACTAACGTAGTAAAACATCCCAAGGCGCTTCACAGGAGCGTTATCAAACAAAATTTGACACCGAGCCACAAAAGGAGATATTAGGGCAGATGACCAAAAGCTTGGTTAAAGAGGTAGGTTTTAAGGAGCGTCTTAAAGGAGGAGAGAGAGGTGGAGAGGTTTAGGGCAGGAATTCCAGAGCTTAGGGCCCTCAGCAGCGGAAGGCACGACCACCAAAGGTGAGCATTTAAAATCGGGGATGTTCAAAAGGCCAGAATAGGCGGAGCACAGAGGTCTAGGGAGGATTATAGAGCTGGAGGAGATTACAGAGATAAGGAGGGGCGAGGCCATGGAGGGATTCGAAAACAAGGTTGAGAAATAATTACAAATGAAATAATTTTTTTTTAAAAGGTAGAAAGGACTTGCATTTATGTAGCATATTAGCCCATCTTCAGGATGTCCAAAAGCACTTTACAACCAATGGAATATTTTTGAAATGGTAGTCACTGGTGTTAAGTGGGCAAAGGTGACAGACAATTCACACAGGTCAAGGTCCCACAAACAGGAGCTGAATGATCAGATCAGCTGTTTCTGTTGGTGCTGGTCAGATGAGAAATGTTGGCCATGACACCTCTCTGCTCTTCAAATAGTTCCATGGGATTGTTGAGGTCCACCTGAGCAGGCAGACACGGCTTCAGCACTTTCAACCATGGAGCAGTCCCTCAGTATCGCATTGAAGTGTCAGCGTACATTAACTTCCTTAAATCTGTGGTGGGGTTATGAGCCCACAACCTCTGAACTGGAGGCGAGCATGTCACCAACTGGGCCAAACTGACACACACACACAAGAGAAACAGGGAAAAAATTAAAAGAAATGCTTTTCCCCTCAAAGATTAATAAATAGAACAGACATTGCACACCTGACCTGGGATATGACTCTGTTTCAGGTGGCGTTAGGATGTAGCAGACATGGCAGATTGCTCTCCACACAATGACAGACAAGAAAGTGATGTCCACTTTCTGATGCGCTCGCAGTGTTTGAAAGAGTGGATCATAAGAAGATGCTGAAAAGCTGGCCACAAACCAAGCCTCCAGCTTCCCATTCTCCTGTTTCCTACAGAATCCCTGCTTTAGATCTTTTGTGTTGCAAGCACACTCTGTAAATTATGCTGAACCTGGAAACTCAGCTAGGTTCAGCACTCATCGCATTTACACCGGATTTAGGACAATCGCTACTCCGATGGGTATGCAAATGAGCTGAGCCAGGAAACTCTCGTGTAAATACCTCTCCAGACTATTGGTGGGCGATTTCTTTTTCCATTGGCGTAAAAGAGGAGCAACTCATCGCCTTTGTTCTGTTTCACTGTAATTGATCCAATCGTACCCAGGGTATCTCTAGCAATTGCTTCCGATCCCCACACCATCACTTCCAGACTCACCCACCCCCAGCCGCCCACTCCGCCAAGGATCCATCCTTGGTCTTCTCCTCTTCCTCATTTACATGCTGCACTTGGAATATCATCCTACTCCTGCTCCTATTTCTCCTACTCCTACTCCTGCTCCTATTTCTTATGTTCTTATAAAGGCCGATAGATTTTTGGGCACTAAGAGAATCAATGGACATGGGGATCGGGCGGAAAGTGGAGTTGAGGTCGAAGATCAGCCATGATCTTATTGAATGGTGGAACAGGCTTGAGGGGCCGAATGGCCGACTCCTGCTCCTATTTTTTGTGTTCTTATGTTCATGGATGCGGGAGAAGATTTTCACTTTTGGGGTGGCAGAAAATGGACGGTTTTGACTTCGATGGAAAGCAAAATTGGGCGGGGTGTAGAATGGGCGGTTGATCCACTGTCGCCCGTGTTCCACCACCGTGGGAAGTGAAAATCTATCCCAGGGTCAGGCTACATATGTACAACCCTTGACACCCAGATCTACCTCTCCACCATCTCTCTGAACCCCTCCATTGCCAGAAGCACAAACTCCGTACCCTTGCTGCTGACTCCATCCTCTTCCCTGGCCATTGTTGCAGGCTGTTCTAGCCTCCGTAAACTTGAGGTCGTCCAAAACTCTGCTGCCCGTGTCCTAACTCGCACCAAGTCCCGTTCACCCATCACCCCTGTGCTCGCTGAACTACATTGGCTTCCCGGTTAAGCAACGCCTCGATTTTAAAATTTTCATCCTTGTTTTTAAATCCCTCCACAGCCTCTCCCCTTCCTAGCTCTGTAATCTCCTCCAGTCCCACAACCCTCCGAGATATCTGTGCTCCTCCAATTCTGGCCTCTTGCGCATCCCTAATTATAATCGCTCAACCATTGGTGGCCGTGCCTTCTGCTGCCTGGGCCCTAAGCTCTGGAATTCCCTCCCTAAACCTCTCCGCCTCTCTACCTCTCTTTCCTCTTTGAAGACGCTCCTTAAAACCTACCTCTTTGACCAAGCTTTTGGTCACCTGCCCTAATTTCTCCTTATGTGGCTCGGTGTCAAATTTTTTGTCTTAAAATACTCCTGTGAAGCGCCTTGGGACGTTTTACTATGTTAAAGGCGCTATATAAATACAAGTTGTTGTTATTGTTGAACCAGACTGTTCGCAACCTTGGCATCTTGTTCCACCCCCAGCTGAGTTTCTCACTCTATTTCCATCACAAAGACAGTCTCCTTCCACCTCTGTCAAACTGCCTGTCTGCACCGCTACCTCAGCTGATTTGTTGCTGAGATCCTCATTCACGCTTTTGTCACCTCTAAACCCAACTCCACCAATGCTCTTCTGGCCGACCTCCTATGCGGTACCCTCTGTAAATTTCAGCTCATCCAAAACACTCCATGCACATTCCATATACCCCAACATCCATCCTTCTCACACATCACCCCTGTCCTCACTGACCGAAACTGGCTTCAGATTCCTCCAATGCCTCACCCCTCCTGATCTCTACAACCTTCTCCAGCCCTACAAATCCCACACCGCTCTCTCCTGTCCTGCGACTCCATACCTCTTCAACAAACCCCTCCTTTACTCCCACCATTGGCGACTGTGCCTTCAGTTGCCTAGGACCAAGGGTCTGGGATTCCCGCCCTAAATCATCTGCCTCTCGACCTCCCCCTCCTCTTTTAAGACCCTCCTCAAAACCCATCTCTTTGCCCAATCATTTGGTCATCCCTCCTAATCTTTCCTTCTTTGGCCTTGCATCTGTTTTTTTGTCCTAATGATGCTATGGAACTCCTTGAGATGTTTTTCTGTGTTAAAGGTGTGACATAAATGTAAATTTTTATTGTTGTTAACATACAGCAACATTTAGCAGATCCTGTTCACTTACATATTCCCTTTTGCAGACTGATTGACTTGTCTAATCTGGATCTAATTGGTTATATATTTGCAGCACTGATACACCACTTACTAATGTTGAGATAACATTTTTAAATTCTGATGCTGAAATTGATACATCATTACTGTCAAGAATTAATTCTGAATTGTCAGCATCGTTACTTGGCAACTTTTTGCTTTCTGAATCTCATTGGGATTCCAAATTGCCACACTGCACGGTACAAATTCATTTGTACAGAGTTACTGCCACACCATCTGCCAACATGCAAATCCTACGACATTTTCATGGCAGACACTATCTTGCACTCGTTGATCTCCAGGGTAGGACACTGATTGATGTAATTTTAATAAGATACATTTGTTATATTTGCACTAATACCAGCACCGAAGCGTTTTTCCTAAATTAATTTCCGTCCGCCCTGATTTTCTGAATTCTTTTCCTGAAGGCACTGACGCTGCTCCCCACCCCCCCCACCCCCTGCCCCACTTCAACCAAGTGAACCTCTACACAGCGAGTCTTGACCGGCTATTTGATCAAGGGAGACCACAAAACTCAGCCTGTCCTCAACATAGCCACGCACACGCAGCCCAGCCAAAGTTACTGGATAGTGATCAGAAAATTATTTCTTTTCTTCCTAGCCCAGGGGCACTCAAGCTATTTGTAGTGCTTCAATCACTGGCCCAACTGAGATTAGCTTCAGTACAGAACAGGCATTAAAACGTAAGATTCAGAGGGGGATTGACAGGGTAGATGCTGAGAGGCTGTTTCCCCTGGCTGGAGAGTCTAGAACCAGGGGTCACAGTCTCAGGATAAGGGGTCAGCCATTTAAGACTGAGATGAGGAGGAATTTCTTCACTCAGAGGGTTGTGAATCTTTGGAATTCTCTACCCCAGAGGGCTGTGGATGCTCAGTCGTTGAGTATATTCAAGGCTGAGATCGATAGATTTTTGGACTCTAGGGGAATCAAGGGATATGGGGATTGGGTGGGAAAGTGGAGTTGAGGTCGGAGATCAGCCATGATCTTATTGAATGGCAGAGCAGGCTCGAGGGGCCGGATGGCCGACTCCTGCTCCTAATTCTTATGTTCTTATGTTCTTTTTCGATATGACCCAGTCCCACACTGGAAAGTGTGCTTACAACCGAGACATCGGGGGGCTGCCTATAGCTGTATGATAGTTTAGGCTATTAACAGAAATATCCAAATCTGGTTTAAAGCAACAACAGACATTCCATTCGTATTGCATAACGCTTCTGGGAGGAGGGGGGAAATCTCTTTGTGTAATTGGGTGCATTCCATACATGTGGAAAATATTTGTTCAATGTATCTCTCCATTAAGGGATACATTTAACATTGTGCAACATTGCAGCATTGGACATATTGCAGGTTGATGTCGTCGACTGCACATTATAGCAGATACTTTCCACCTCACTTCAACTATGGAACAAAGGCTCAGCTTTACCTCCAATTGCAGCTACAATGGCATGTTGGCACCAGGCAACAGATAATAATGGGCCACAATTTACTGTAAAAGTAACGGTGAGGCTAACAGCGCTCACCATTATTTATGCGCAAATCGGACTTCAACTTCCTGCGAGCGCAGATGCGCGGTTAAATGCGAAAATCCGTAAGTTGCTGTCCGAGATGCGCTGCTCCTCTGTAAGCTGCACGAAAACGGCATCTCGCCTTCTGACTCCCCATTCAAATGTATTGAAGGGCATGAAGTTCCTGTACTGACATCATAGATACAGACTAAACTTGCCAAAAAGTTAGGGCTTGTCCATTCCAGTCTAAGTACCCTTTTTAACGGCGTGATAAGTCTTAATTACTGCCAAACAACCTCTCCGGCACTAAAATTAACTTTTACAAATGTGGAGTCTCATTCCTTCATATATTAATTCATGGAGATTAAAAAAATGTTTTTTTTAATTGTCTCTTTTTTTCTCTCTCTCTTAATCCAATCTTTCTTTCCCTCTCTTTATTTTGCTTTCTGTACCTGATTTGACGCTGAATTCACTATTCCAACTGACACTTCCTGGTTCAGACTCTGTGCTGCTCATTAATGATTCTTCAATCTGATTGGTTAAGGAGACACACAGTTGCTCGCCCTGTTCGCACAGGTCCCAGCTGGCCTGTAGAGGGCGCCGCGCCGTTTCCATCTCCCACTTCTAGCAACTTGCCGTGTGAAAGCTCGTGGAAATTAAACGGGCAAGGGCAAGTCCAACTTGGTTCACCGGTTACAGTAAATTCTGGCCCAATATTTTAAAATATTCTGTCCACTGTAATTATAGAACAGCCATATACATCTGGGAAACATATTTACCTGGAAGCAGGAGAAGTATCAGCTGTATCAGTGCTAGGACACGGACAGCCATTCATATCTTTTTTAACGTGAATTTCAACTGTCTCGTGAAAAATGTATTTCTTCAGCAGCTCGGCGCTTGTTGTAGTAGCAAACAATTTTCAGCAGGTGGCAGCAGAATATAAGACGATGAAACAGCTTTCACCCATTTCCTTGGGCTTGGTCTGATGGTTGGATTTTCTGAGTGGCCTCAGTTATAAACACCGGCGTCAACATTAGAGTAACATCGAACAAAACAAATCTTGATTTATGAGTTACGAAGCAGAAAGCAAAGATAAATCACCAATTAAAATCATGTGAAGTTAGTGAGGTGAACTTCTCTCTGACAAAAAATTGCTAACTGGTGGAAAAACCTATGTTTGGGAGGGGGGCCAATTGTCTGGCCCCACCAATGCCTGGTTGCAGGTCAAGTGGAGAGCACCCAAACTGGTCTGTATTTCCAGGTTCAGCTCAGCTGCAGGGGCATAGCAACCCCCCGTGCTGACCTGCCCCTTGACATGGCGAGATCTCTGCACTCCTCCAATTCCGGCCTCTTGCCCATCCCTGATTTTAATCGCGCCACCATTGGCGGCCGTGCCTTCAGCTGCCGAGGCCCTAAGCTCTGGAATTCCTTCCTTAAATCTCTCCGCCTCGCAACCTCTCTTTCCTCCTTTAAGATGCTCCCTAAAACCTACCTCTTTGACCAAGCTTTTGGTCATCGGCCCTAATTCCTCCTTCTGTGCCCCGGTGTCAAATTTCATTTGATGATCGCTCCTGTGAAGCGCCTTGGGACGTTTTGCTACGTTAAAGGCGCTATATAAATGCAAGTTGGTGTTCTGCTCAGAAATAAGAGGGAAAAGCCAACGACCGCTGCATGTTTGGGAGACCTGCAGCACTAGGAATGAGCCACTGGCTTCAGCACCTTCTGCCCGCTGTCCCAAAACAGCATCCGGAAACGCTCCAACCTCGATGGTCATCTTTCTGGAGCTGTTTAAAGAAAGAAAGAGACTTTTCTGTTTGCTGCCTCCTTGGCGTGGCTCCCAGTCCCTTCTTGGATGCATTGATCTGAGATGATTGGGCCCAAGCAATAAGGTCCACCAGCTGTGGGCACCCCTACATTGGGGCACCTGCCAAGCAGAAACATCTGGAAAATGAAGTGGGTGCTGAGGTGACGTCATTCCCACTTCAACAACAACTACAACAACTTGTATTTATATAGAGCCTTTAACATAGTAAAAGTCCCAAGACGCTTCACAGGAGCGTCATGAAACAAAATTTGACGCCACATAAGGAGAAATTAAGGCAGGTGAACAAAAGCTTGGTCAAAGAGGTAGGTTTTAAGGAGCATCTTAAAAGGAGGAAAGAGAGGTAGCGAGGCGGAGAGGTTTAGGGAGGGAATTCCAGAGCTTGGGGCCCAGGCAGCTGAAGGCACGGCCACCAATGGTTGAGTGATTATAATCAGGGATGCTCAAGAGGGCAGAATTAGAGGAGCGCAGATATCTCGGGGGCTGGTGGGGCTGGAGGAGATTACAGAGATAGGGAGTCATTGCCATATTATTACCATACTTGCGCCTATTCTAGGTGCAAGCATCTCTGGCAGTACGTGGACAATGTGAAGGGGTCTCTGTCCTTTTTCTTCTGCTTTGTACCCTGGGCAAAACTGTCTCCGAATTCTTTGCCGAACTACTTTTGTTCCTGAGTGTCAGCCGTGGCTCAGTGGGTAGCACTCTTGTCTTCTGAGTCAGAAGGTTGTGGGTTCAAGTCCCACTCCAGGGACTTAAGCACATAAATCTAGGCTGACACTCAAGTGCAGTACTGAGGGAGTGCTGCACTGTCAGAGGTGCCGTCCTTTGGATGAAACGTTAAACCGAGGCCCCGTCTGCTCTCTCAGGTGGACGTAAAAGATCCCACGGCACTATTTCAAAGAAGAGCGGGGGAGGTATCCTGGGGCCAATATTTATCCCTCAATCAACATCACTAAAAAACAGATTATCTGGTCATTATCACATTGCTGTTTGTGGGATCTTGCTGTGCGCGAATTGGCTGCTGTGTTTCCTACATTACAACAGTGACTACGCTTCACAAATAGTACTTCATTGGCTGTGAAGTGCTTTGAGATGTCCGGTGTTCGTGAAAGGCGCGATAAAAATGCAAGTCTTTCTTTCTGATATGAATAAACTAGAATATGCAGCGCAAATGCTAAATCCAAGAATGATGCAGAAGAATAGGGCAGTCATCAAGTAACCCCTTGGAAACAGCACTGACGCCAATGAATGTTCTGAAGACTGGGATTTAGGTAAATGTTGATGGTGGTCCCTGCAATTAGATTTTGTGCCTATTGTTTTAAATGGCACAATGGAATATTCTGAGCAATTCCTTCCTCCAAGTGTTCACAAGGGAAGACATGAACAACATGCCCTCCCCCGAAAAGGAATACCAAGTCAAAATTCGAGACTTTGATACGAATTATATGGACGTCCTGGACCAGCAGAAAGGGTCGAAAGGAAATAAATGCTCAGGGATCGCGGTTAGTTATCCCAGAGCTTTGAGAGCGATTAGCAAGGAGATTTGTGAGGTACTGACAATCATTATGAGGGAGTCAAGAACATTGGGAAGGGACCAGTCAGCTGGAAACAGACTAATGTAGTACCTATCTTCAAAAAGCGCGACAAAACAGACAGAGGCAATTACAGACCCATCCGTCTTCAATTCCGTGTGAAATAATGGAGTCAATTATCAGAAATAATGATCAAGCTGAGGGGGGTAAACTCAAAACTAATCTGCAGAAACAATATTTTAGTGCGTGAGTGGTCAATCTGTGGGATGGACTCCCTGGGGAGATGATGGAAGCAGTTAGTATAGATTAATTCAAATGCAAATTAGATAGATTTCTTTCAGAAAATAACATTTTGGGACACAGTATCTGAGTAATTTGAGACATGACGTGTGGTGAGTGTAGCGAGCTCGGGAGGAAAAGATTGACTTTGGATCTCTGGTCCCCAAAACTCTCCACCACTGGGGGCTTTCCTTGCCTCATGTCTGGGTCTGTTGTAGACTCATTGACAGAGATCGCTCGCTGTGATTAGTCAACAACTCCATTATCATTGTCTCATGCGACTACCAGTAGAAGGCGAACTAGATGGGCCTGGGTCTTTTATCTTCTAGCAATTCCGATGTTCCTAAGTAAACTTGCAGATTATCTATACAACAACAACCTAGTAAACAGCTGTCAACACGACTTTATGATGTGGAGATGCCGGCGTTGGACTGGGGTGGACAAAAATGAGAAGTCGCACAACACCAGGTTATAGTCCAACAGATTTATTTAATTTTACAAGCTTTCGGAGCTTTTCGCTCCTTCCTCAGGTAGGTTAGCAGTGAGAGAATCTCCCAGAATTCACAATTTAAACACAGACAAAATCTATTCAAATCTTTCCCTACATCAAAGACACACTAAGAGCACAGTCAAGACAATGAGATGTGTCCCAGGGGGTCCAACGTGTCAAACCACCTGCTGGCTGCATATCCTGTCAATTTGTGTTGGTTCTTGTGTTAGTCTTTTTAAAAAAAAAAAAAACACCTGGGAAGACCGGCCATGATGTCAAGTCACGTTCTGTATCGTGACATGAACCCGATATCGCGATTGAGGCCATCCTCATGAGTGCGGAACTTGGCTATCAGTTTCTGCTCTATGATTTTGCGCTGTCATGTATCCCGAAGGCCGCCTTGGAGAACGCTTACCCGCAGATCCGAGGCTGAATGCCCCTGGCTGCTGAAGTGTTCCCCGACTGGGAGGCAACCCTCCTGCCTGGCGATTGTTGCGCGGTGTCCGTTCATACGTTGTCTCAGTGTCTGCATGGTCTCGCCGATGTACCATGCTCTGGAGCATCCTTTACTGCAACGTACATATTTTGTTTCACTCATTCTATAATTTCTGGGCTGCTTCCTTCAATTCACGACTTTAGACTTTAGACAGGGAAGATCCTGTCTGACCAACCTCCTCGATTCGTTTGCAGAAGTGACAACCCAAGTCGACTGTGGTGAACCCTACAATGTTGTGTACTTAAATCTCCAAAAGGCATTTGATAAAGTGCCACATGCAAAGTTACTCATTGTGCTTAAAACTGGGGATTCAGGGCAAAACTTGAGTGTGGATAAGAAATTTGCTGAAGGGTAAAGAACAATGGACGCTGGTTATAGCAGTAGAGTCAGTGTGGGGGGAGCATGGAGTGGGACGCTGGTTATAGCAGTAGAGTCAGTGTGGAGGGAGCATGGAGTGGGATGTGCCGGGGCTCAGCTTTAGGACCAACGCTGTTTCTAATTTACATCCATGACTTGGATTCAGAAATTGAATGCAAATTAGTCAACTTGGAGGGGAAGTGGAATTGAAGGAAGCAGCCCAGAAATTATAGAATGAGTGAAACAAAATATGTGATTGGGCGACACACATCAATGATGTTAAAATAGCTAAGGCTGAGGCTGAAAGAGACCTAGTAGACTCAATGCTTAACATCCCCAACCAGTGGTGCTAGTAGGCTCAACGTTCAACATAGAAACATAGATAGAAACATAGAAGATAGGAGCAGGAGTAGGCCATTCGGCCCCTCGAGCCTGTTCCGCCATTCAATGCGATCATGGCTGATCATCCAAATTCAGTACCCTGTCCCTGCTTTCTCCCCATATCCCTTGATCCCCTTAGCCTTAAGAAATATATCTAACTCCTTCTTGAATATATTTAATGAATTGGCCTCAACTGCCTTGTGTGGTAGAGAATTCCACAGGTTCACCACTCTCTGGGTAAAGAAATTCCTCCTCATCTCAGTCCTAAATGGCTTACCCCTTATCCTTAGACTGTGACCTCTGGTTCTGGACTCCCCCGCCATCGGGAACATCCTTCCTGCATCTAGTCTGTCTAGTCCTGTTAGAATTTTATAAGTTTCAATGAGATCCCCTCTCATTCTTCTAAACTCGAGCGAATACAAGCCCAATCGACCCAATCTCTCTTCATACGTCATTCCTGCCATCCCAGGTATCAGTCTGGTGAATCTTCGCTGCACTCACTCCATGGCAAGAACATCCTTCCTCAGATAAGGCGACCAAAACTGCACACAATACTCAAGGTGTGGTCTCACCAAGGCCCTGTACAACTGCAGCAAGACATCCTTGCTCCTGTACTCAAATCCTCTCGCTATGAAGGCCAACATACTATTTGCCTTCTTAACCGCCTGCTGCACCTGCATGCTTACCTTCAGTGACTGGTGCACAAGGACACCCAGGTCTCATTGCACTTCCCCTTTTCCCAATCTATTGCCGTTCAGATAATAATCTGTCTTCCTGTTTTTGCCACCAAAGCGGATAACCTCGCATTTATCCACATTATATGTCCAACCAATGGTCCTAGTAGACTCAACGCTCAACATGTCCCACCAATGTAGAACAGCAATCAACAAAACCAGTAGAATGCTGAACTACACAACTGAGACAGTAGAATATAAGTCACAGGAAGTTGTAATCAAACTGTACAGTGTTTGGAACAGAGGAGGCTGAGGGGAGACTTAATTGAAGTGTATAAAATTATGAGGGGCCTCGATAGAGTGGATAGGAAGGATCTATTTCCATTAGCAGAGAGGTCAATAACCAGAGGACATAGATCTAAAGTAATTGGTAGAAGGATTAGAGGGGAGTTGAGGAGAACTTTTTTCACCCAGAGGGTGGTGGGGGTCTGGAACTCACTGCCTGAAAGGGTCATAGAGGCAGAAACCCTAATTGCATTTAAAAAGTACTTGGATATGCACTTGAAGTGCCGTAACCTACAGGGCTACGGACCAAGAGCTGGAAAGTGGGATTAGGCTGGATAGCTCTTTTTTGGCCGGCACAGACATGATGGGCCGAATGGCCTCCTTCTGTGCTGTAAATTTCGATGATTCTATATGTTCTGGTCAGACTGCACCCTTAGCGCTGTTTCTACTTCTGGTTGCCAATAAACCAGAGAGACATTCAAGTTCTAGAGGCAATGCAGAAAAGAGTCACAAGACTCATCCATAGTGTCAGCGATCTGAGGAAAGACTGGAGAGACATGGGGGGTGGAATTGGGAGCCTTTGCCCCTCCCTTTAGTGCCCCCGGGTGGTGCTAATGGGGCGCAAATGAATTTGCGACCGGGCGCGGCGCTGACATTGACTCCTGCCATATTCGGCGGGAGTTTTGCGGCGGCGCTACGGTGTTGTGCCCCTATCTCCTTCGCCCGGAGATCGTGACATCATCGGTGTGCACATCGCCCCGTTAGTGCCCTGGTCCCGAAATTGACTTCCGCCCCCTGCAGCAGCGCCGGTCGAAAACACCGACAGCTGCAGGAGATGTACATCGGGCGACCGACCGCTTCCGGGGCGATGATTAAAGGCGAGGCGGCTGAGGTAAGTGGAAAAAAAACTTACCTTTCCTGTTGCAGTTTTTTTCGCGGGTTCCTGCCCGCGATCGATCAGCCCGGCGCTCTGCTCCAAGAAGGCAGTGGAACTCTTGATTTAACGCTCCACTTCCTTCCTGGAGCGCAAAACCGATTTTTAAAAAAGTTTAGTAACATTAGCGCCTGGCGCTAATTTTCTCAACTTTTAAAAGTTAGCGTACCAAACGGGACTATAATGAATTTCTCCCCCAAGGACATTTCAGCTTGGAAAGGAGGCATCTGAGAGGTGATCTTGTAGAAAGAGGAATGTAAGATCATAAATGGCATGGAAAAGGCTAATCTGGAACATTACTTTAATATAAACAGTGGGAACAGGACAGGAGGACACACGAGGTTAAACTAGAAAAAGGTAATTTTAGGATTAATTTCAGGAGGTTCTTCTACATGCAGAGAGCGATTGACAGATTTCTGGGCAGAGTGGTGAATACAAAATCCCTGGAATCATTCAAGAAACAATTAGATACTGCAATGGGGAGAGGGTAGGGTTGTTCTGGATGACTAAGTTAAGATGGGTCGAATAGGCTCTCTCATCGGTAAGTGCCTTGTGATCTTGTGTATGGGGCATTAACCGATTGACACGTTGGCCCGGATTTTCCGATCGGAGGCTTCCTGCGTGCGGAGGCCTCCGATCTGGAAAAAATCTACGCCCTTACCTGAGGGGTCCCGAGGTCCGGACATTTCTGATCCTGGGCCTCTCCTGGTGCGCGCGGGCAGAGGCCCAGGTATCCCAGGGGCGCAGGCGGTTCGCGAGCGTCCCTGGGATCACATGGGCCATGGGGAACCAATCAAAGAAGGGAATCCCCCTGCACACTTTTGACCGGTCTCTCAGCTTAGACCCATCAAAAGTATGAATAAGGATCACTCAAAAAATACACAAAAACATTAAATACATTTTTTTTAAATCACTTTGTTAAAATTAGTTAAAATTACATTAAATTAAATATTTTAAACAAAAATTGAATGTTTTGAAAAAAATAATTAAAGGTTTTTATGGGGCTAAAAATAAGCTTACCTTTTTTAAAAGTATTTTTAAATTATAAATGAGTGAAAAAAAATATTTTTTTACTTTTTTAAACTCTTATGCTGGTAAAAGCAGGCCTTACGCTTTTACCAGGCGTAAGATTTTTAAAGGTTTTCAGCAGGCGGAGGTTGTATAGAAAGCGGAACTCTCTGCCCGCGGAGGCCCTTCTCCCAGGACAGGCGGAGGATCTGTCAAGAGGATTCTCGACAGATCGCAAGTGCTGGTTTTCAGCGCATGCGCTTGACATGCCTAAACCCGGCACTTGCGAGGCCCCTACACGTGCATACACACCTCGTACACACCCATAGGGATCGGAAAATACGGGCCCATGTAATTAAGGATGTCTAAAACATGGCCTGTGGGTCAAATGCAGTCCACAAGCTGCCATATTTGGCCCTCAAGGTCTGAGGCCGATTATTTTCAGTTTGTATGTTTGTGTAAATGAGTTTCTTCTGTTGGTTGCAATACTTTCAACTCTGCGGGCCTGGGAGATTAGAAAGGACTACTCCCTCTTTGGCGGGTTTTAGGCCAGTCAGAGAGCAGCCTTTTCCTATCAACCAGAGAACGGCCTTTAGCAATCCTCTGTGTCTGGGAAGTTCATAATGCTGCACACAACAAGAGAATTAACAGCAACTTGAGAGAGCAGGCGGCTGAGAAGATCACAGGGGCAGCAGCATTGAATGGAGCAAACTAGGCTACGCCAGGAAGCGGGAATCAGAAACAGGACACTACTTTGAAAAGAAAAAGAAAGACTAGCATTTCTACAGCACCTTTCACGATCACCGAACGTCCCAAAGCACTTTACAGCCAATGAAGTACTTTTTGAAGTGTCGTCACTGTTGTAATGTAGGAAACGCGGCAGCCATTTTGCGCACAGCAAGCTCCCACAAACAGCAATGTGATAATGACCAGATAATCTGTTTTTAGTGATGTTGATTGAGGGATAAATATTGGCCAGGACACCGGGGAGAACTCCCCTGGCTCTTCTTCAAAATAGTGCCATGGGATCTTTTACGTCCACCCGAGAGAGCAGATGGGGCCTCGGTTTAACGTCTCATCTGAAAGACGACACCTCCAACAGTGCGGCACTCCCTCAGCACTGCACTGGGAGCGTCGGCCTCGATTTTTGTGCTCAAGTCTCTGGAGTGGAATTTGAACCCACAACCTTCTGACTCAGAGGTGTGAGAGAGAGAGAGAGAGAGAGAGCGAGCGAGAGAGCGAGAGAGAGCAAGCGAGAGAGAGAGCGAGTGAGAGAGAGAGAGAGAGAGAGCGAGCGAGCTACCCACTGAGCCACAGCTGACAACCGAAACAGGAAATGTTGGAACACTCAGCAGGTCAGAAAGCATCGGTCCAGACAACAAACAAGTTCACATTTCAGGCTTGCAACCTTCCTTATTAGAGCAGAGAAGGTTAAGGGGAGATTTAATAGAGGTGTTCAAAATCTTTAAGGGTTTTGACAGAGTAAATAAGGAGAAACTGTTTCCAGCGGCAGGAGGGTCGGTAACCAGAGGACACAGATTTAAGGTAACTGGCAAAAGAACCAGAGGGGGAGATGAGGAGAATTTTTTTACGCAGCGAGTTGTTGTGATCTGGAACGCGCTGCCTGAAAGGGCGGTGGAAGCAGATTCAATAATAACTTTCAAAAGGGAGTTGGATAAATACTTGAAGGGGAAAAGCTTGCAGGGCTATGGGGAAAGAGCAGGGGAGTGGGACGAGTTGGAGAGCTCTGTCAAAGAGCCGGCACAGGCACTATGGGCCGAATGGCCTCCTTCCGTGCTGTCCGATTCTGTGACTCGTCAGAACTTCTTTACAAGGTGGTTTTGTTCTCTGCTTCCAAGCACAACAACAGCAAGAAAACAAAATGCTTGTATTTGGGGCGGTTCGCTATCAGGGCCATGAACTTTATTCTCACTGCCAGTATAGGCCTGCAAGCCAATGCCTTTGCAGCTGCTCTAATGTCCTGTTCCCAACCTTTGACCAAGTCAGGATTTGCAGTTACAAAAGCAAAATACTGCGGATGCTGGAAATCTGAAATGAAAACAGAAAATGCTGGAAACACTCAGCAGGTCAGGCAGCGTCTGTGGAGAGAGAAACAGAGTTAACGTTTCAGGTCGATGACCTTTCGTCAGAACTGAAAAAAGTTATAGAGATGTAACAGGTTTTAAGCTCGTGCAGAGATGCATCATCTTTCAATGAGGCACTTTACAGCCTTCCGGACTCAACATTGAGTTCAACAATTTCAGATCATAACCTCTCCCCTCATTTCTTCGGACGGCAGCTGTTGATGATTCTGCTATTCCCATGTACACCTCTTCGAGACGCATCTTTTGTTTCTTTACTTGCCCCATTACCATCTCCTTTTGCCTTGCACCATCATCCCTTTTGTCTTTTAATCTCTCCTGCCTTCCACCCTATCACAGACCTTCCCTTTTGGTCTTTCCTCCCCTCCCCCCTTTCCCTGCCTCTGCACTTGCTTATAGAATAATAGAATCATAGAATGGTTACAGCACAGAAGGAGGCCATTCAGCCCGTCGAGCCCGTGCCGGCTCTCTGCAAGAGCACTTCAGCTAGTCCCATTCCCCCGCCCTTTCCCCGTAGCCCTGCAAATTTTTTTCCTTCAGGTACTTATCCAATTTCCTTTTGAAAGCCACGATTGAGTCTGCCTCCACCACCCTTTCAGGCAGTGCATTCCAGATCCTAACCACTTGCTGCGTAAAAAAGTTTTCCCTCATGTCACCTTTGGTTCTTCTGCCAATCACCTTAAATCTGTGTCCTCTGGTTCTCAACCCTTCCGCCAATGGGAACAGTTTCTCGCTATCTACTCTGTCTACCCTTTTTTGATGTGGTACATCGGCGAGACCATGCAGACACTGAGACAACGTATGAACGGACACCGCGCAACAATCGCCAGGCAGGAGGGTTGCCTCCCAGTCGGGGAACACTTCAGCAGCCAGGGGCATTCAGCCTCGGATCTGCGGGTAAGCGTTCTCCAAGGCGGCCTTCGAGATACACGACAGCGCAAAATCATAGAGCAGAAACTGATAGCCAAGTTCCGCACTCATGAGGATGGCCTCAATCGCGATATCGGGTTCATGTCACGATACAGAACGTGACTTGACATCATGGCCGGTCTTCCCAGGTGTTTTTTTTTTTTTTTGTTTTTGTTTTTTTTTTAAAAAGGCTAACACAAGAACACAAATTGACAGGATATGCAGCCAACAGGTGGTTTGACACGTTGGACCCCCTGGGACACATCTCATTGTCTTGGCTGTGCTCTTTGTTGTAGCGAATAATGTGAATAGATTTTGTCTGGGTTTAAATTGTGAATTCTGGGAGATTCTCTCATTGCTAACTTACCTGACGAAGGAGCGACAGCTCCGAAAGCTTGTAAAATTAAATAATTCTGTTGGACTATAACCTGGTGTTGTGCGACTTCTCATTTTTACCCTTTTTTGAACAAGGGTGTAACATTTGCAATTCTCCAATCCTGTGGCATCACCCCCGTTTCTAAGGAGGATTGGAAGATTATGGCCAGTACCTCTGCGATTTCTTCCTTCACTTCCCTCAGCATCCGAGGATGCATCCCATCTGGTCCTGGTGACTTATCTACTTTAGGTACAGCCAACCTTTCTAGTACCTCCTCTTTATCAATTTTTATCCCATCCAGTATCTCCTCTACCTCCTCCTTCACTATGTCTATGGCAGCATCCTCTTCCTTAGTGAAGACAGATGTAAAATACTCATTTAGTACCTCAGCCATACCCTCTGCCTCCATGCATAGGTCTCCTTTTTGGTCCCTAATCGCCCCCACCCCTCGTCTTACTACCCGTTTACTATTTATATGCCTATAGAAGACTTTTGGATTACCTTTTATGTTGGCTGCCATTCTATTCTCATACCCTCTCTTTGCCCCTCTTATTTTCTTTTTCACCTCTCCTCTGAACTTTCTATATTTAGCCTGATTTAGCTTAAAACCTGTTATAATCTCTAACTTTTTTCAGTTCTGACGAAAGGTCATGGACCTGCAACGTTAACTCTGTTTCGCTCTCCACAGATGCTGCCTGACCTGCTGAGTATTTCCAGTATTTTCTGTTTTTGTTGAGGATTTGCAGTTGTTCCGGTGTTGCTCTGCATTCTGCAGTGGAAATAGGCCACATTCAGAACATAAGAAGCCAAATCATATTGTGCAACCACTTATTTAACCCAGCTTTCTGATAGATTAGATACTTATAATCCATAAACCTATTCCATAATAGCCTTGAAATGCATCTGGTACAGAAATAGCAGTTAGGCCACTTAATGTGAAGAGGAGAATGAAGTACCGACTTTTAGTGTAGATGTGATTATTCAATTGTGACAATACTTCTTGTTTCAAGCAATCTCTCCAATTTCACTTGGTTTTAAAGGATTTGTGAAATGTTTGCAGTAGAATCCTCCTGTCTGTCATGTCTAGGGAAGCAATATCGCTTCACCCTGGATTTTAAAAAGAAATTGTGTCTGGCGTGAG
This sequence comes from Squalus acanthias, assembly GCA_030390025.1. NCBI lineage: Eukaryota > Metazoa > Chordata > Chondrichthyes > Squaliformes > Squalidae > Squalus > Squalus acanthias. Next base: position 49,181,641 of record CM059440.1, on the reverse strand, counting down.
TTCCATATCTTAGCATATTGAAGGAGAGACAGGAGCTGCAGGGAGAATGCACTGCTTGTTACAGTGTCACCAGCATTGTTTTCAGACCTTCTTGCCTGTCAGTAATAGAAATGGAGATCATCATGGCCTCACGCAACCATCTGGTGGTGATAAATCTCTCTTTCTCTTTCAAATATATTTGCACTGAATATAACATAGTAGACAATAATGAGGTGTTAAAGTAACCCACTTGGGTGAATGACTAACAGATTGTCAGCTGTGGCTCAATGGGTAGCACACTTGCCTCTGAGTCAGACGGTTGTGGGTTCAAGTCCCACTCCAGGGACTTGAGCACATAAAGCTACACTGACACTCCAGCGCAGGAGTGCTGCACTGTTGGAGGTGCTGTTTTTCGGATGGGATGTTAAACCGAGGCCCAGTCTGCTCTTTCAAGTGGATGTAAAAGGTACTATTTTGAAGAAGAGTAGGTGAGTTATCCCCGGTGAACTGGTCAATATTTATCCCTCAACCAACATAACAAAAACAGATTACCTGGTCATTAGCACATTGCTGTTTGTGGGACCTTGCTGTGCGCAAATTGGCTGCTGCGTTTCCTAGATTACAGCAGTGACCTGAAACGTCAACTCTCTTTCTCTCTCTACGGATGCTGCCTGGCCTGCTGAGTTTTTCCAGCGTTTTCTGTTGTTATTTCAAAAAGTACTTCATTGGCTGTAAAGCGCTTTGAGACGTCCGGTAGTCGTGAAAGGCGCTGTATAAATGCAAGTCTTTCTTTCTTTCTATTGGTATTAACAAAGGTGAGAATTCTTAAGTGTGCATTGTATATATATATATAAAACTGTAAACCTATAGCCCTGAAATTAAAACTGCCCTTATTAGTAGGCTCTTAGCTGATCAGACCTCCAGAGAGAGTGATTGTAACTATGAATATACACTTAACTTGCTATACTGTAAAAACCATGTAGCAGAATACAAAACAACATTCCTCACATACTTCAATGATGTTCTTTTCTCTACATTCCGAAAATGTTATCCTTCCTGTACTTAGGACTAAAGGCAGAAATGGACTTTGTCCCTCAGTCCACAAATTGTTTCCACATGACACACACAGTTTTGAAGGTTGATCCCATGCAGGAACAATATGGTGCTGATGTGCAATTTTCCTCCCAATTTTCTCCTCCCTTCTCCGACTGGGATGTAGTTCTCCTATGGTGCCAGCAGCTCTCTGGTACCTCATTCCGGTAGCCACGCTTCACGTGCAAGCCTCAACAGTGAGTGTTGGTAGACTACTCAACCAGCTCACCCAATCTTGTCTTCACCTGATGTCATGCCTTTGAACAGGAGCTTTGGATCGGTACCAGGACCCCGACTGATCTTCCTTCCCCTTTCGTAGCCCAGGACCGCTCTGCCTTTTGCACCAACTGTGCTGCCAAGACCAGCTAAATTAGTGTAGACCAGAGATCGAATCTAAGGCCTTTTGGTATATGTGGCTAACCAACATGTGCAGTTACCCAGTTAGCGTTAATGTTCAACTGAAAACACTACATCCGGCAGGGTATTCAATCAAACAACAACAACAACCTGTATTTATATAGCGCCTTTGACATAGTGAAACGTCCCAAAGTGTGTTATCAAACAAAATTTGACACCGAGCCACATAAGGAGATATTAGCGCAGATGACCAAAAGCTTGGTCAAAGAGATGGGTTTTAAGAAGCAACTTAAAGGAGGAAAGTGAGGTGGAGAGGCGGAGAGGTTTAGGGAGGGAATGCCAGAGCTTAGGGCCCAGGCAGCTGAAGGCACGGCCGCCAATGGTGGAGCGATTAAAATCAGGATGCAGAAGAGGCCAGAATTGGAGGACACAGAGATCTCAGAGGGTTGTAGGGCTGGAGGACGTTACATAGAAAGGGAGGATTGAGACCATGGAGGGATTTGAAAACAAGGATGAGAATTTTAAAATTAGAATAACTCAATGGGGGTAATTTTCACCTTCACCGCCTGGGTGGTAATTTGGCCGAGTGGAATGCTTGCCCCTTATATGACCTGCCCGATTTTCATCTTATAATTGGATGAAAATGGAGTGGGTTCTGCAACGGGTGGGCGATCCATTCTACCAGATTGTGGTATGAAGGTGTGAAGGTGAAAATGAGCCCCAATGTGTTTGACCTAATTGAAGCCTTGTATATTAACTCACACTAACACATCACAGTATTACACAAACTAGGGTTGCATTCCCTGGAATTTAGAAGGTTAAGGGGCGATTTGATTGAAGTTTTCAAGATATTAAGGGGAACAGATAGGGTAGTTAGAGAGAAACTATTTCCGCTGGTTGGGGAGTCTAGGATCAGGAGGCATCGTCTAAAAATTAGAGCCAGGCCTTTCAGGAGTGAAATTAGGAAACATTTCTACACACAAAGGGTGGTAGAAGTTTCTTCTGCAAACGGCAATCGATGCTAGATCAATTTTTAATTTTAAATCTGAGCTTGATAGATTTTTATTAACCAAAGTTATTAAGGGATATGGAGCAAAGGCGGGTATATGGAGTTAGGTCACAGATCAGCCATGATCTCATTAAATGGCGGAACAGGCTTGAGTGGCTGAATGGCCTCCTCCTGTTCCTATGTTCCTATTCTACAATGCAACACACACTGTCTATAAGGCCTGTATTGTACACATCCAAACATTGCAGAGGTTCTACTGCATTTTAGTCGGGTTCCATGGTGGTCTAGTACAATCCAATTAATCAAATTATGCAAATTTGCTTTCATGTTTAATCATTTTATTTCTCTTCCCCATACTCTTAAAGGAGACTATAACCTAAATTGAGATTAGACTGGTGTCAGACCAGAGGGGAGATATTGAGAAAGGAAGATCCCAATTGTACTCTTTCAATCTCCTGCTGCAAGAGCTACAACAGGAGGGAACAATGCTGTATAATCTCAGACGGCGTCAAAGGGCATTGGGCTCTGAAGTATGTGTTGAACCTGAGATTTGGGGAATTAGACTGGAGTTTATTAATGAGGACAAAGAGCAAACTGGATAATTGTCTTCCAGTTTCTTGTTAGGAGTACATGAAAAAAAAAACATGATATGAAACATCCCTCGGTACCTGAAATACAAAGATAAAGAAAGAATTGCATTTATATAGCGCCATTCACGACCACCGGACATCCCAAAACGCTTTACAGCCAACAAAGTACTTTTTGAAGTGTGGTCACTGTTGTAATGTAGGAAACGCGGCAGCCAATTTGTGCACAGCAAGCTCCCACAAACAGCAATGTGATAATGACCAGATAATCTGTTTTAGTGATGTTGGTTGAGGGAGAAATATGATAAGTTAATGTTTTGTCTGTGACACTACATAAGAACCCTTCTGATGGTGGCCTCACACCTGATATACTAACCTACCTTTATTCTTTCAAATACTGACAGATTAACTACATTGCCAACATTTTCTGATTTTATAGAGGTTTTATACAGAGATTAAGGCTAATTTTTAACCAAGGGAACTTCAACATTTACATTATTAAACAGTGCAATATTCTCTGAAATAGCAAGAAGGAAATTGTCAGTCATAAATTCATCTTTAAGACTACGAGCCTCTTGCAAGATACCATTTACGATGACATGGGATATTATATTAAGCATTCAATGCACAGATAAAGTAGGTCTGACAGTTGAGTATCATAATATTTCATTCCCAGGGTCAATTACTATAACATAAATTGGTCCAAAGTGATTCCAGCTGCCAATGACATGCGGCTTCTCAGCTCTGCGCAGTCAGTCCAAAAAAGGTGCTGCATGAAGCAATGCTAAAGTTAGCAACCAATTAAGATTCCAGTTCTGCTGCAAAAATCCCTCAAGGTGCCTCATTTGAAACATGCACAGATAATTATACCTTCTGCTACTGTGAGACTTGCACATCATCTATCTTTTTCAAAATAATCACTTACACTGGTAATTTCATTCCCGATTTAGATACATATTCAAAAAAGGCAAATTGTACAAACCTACAATGTTAACCCTTACTGGGGGGGGGGGGGGGGAATCCTTGATGTAATTGACGTTTTGATTACCACATCGCCAAGAGGGCTGAAAGTTAAATGAACTTGTATTTGTCCAGTGTTACTAGATGCGGAAGACATGTATCAGTTTCAGGAGATTTTAATTTCTTTTGTTGTAGGTTTCTTTCGTTGCGTTGTAGCTGTCAGATCGTTGCATTGTAGGATATTGAACGTCAACAAATGTGACAGGGTTTGAGTAAATGTGGCTGGTGATGGTCAACCTCTGTTTGACTGGAAGCTGATAAGAAGTGTAGGCATCAGTAAATTCTCATCCCAAGTTCTACTGAAACCAGCTGAAGATCTCTTGATGGATGGTTGTGAATGGCAGGTGGAGCAGAACTGTGTTTGATAAGCAAACTAAAAATGACAGACAACATGGAGCGAAATAGCGATCTCAAGGGCTTGATTGATTAATGATAAGAGACTGTAAACTGACTTACCAATCTCAAGACAGGCTAAGTGAGTAACAGATAGAACTTCCACGTCATCCATCAACCATTCAGCCTTTCCTCTGTTTGACAAGAAAGTGACGGTGCATTTACTTTACAGCGCCACCAGTGATGGTAGCCCTGGTTTCATTGGCAGTATTGGAGGGTAAATGGGCTGCTCCAACTGCCTCCAGAGACGCTGAGACCCGTCTGAAGAGGTAGTCTTCACTGGAGGCAGCAGCACTGGGGCAGCAATGTAAAGACCGCATTTGACATTGTTTTATTCCTGGCTACTGACAGAAAGCATATTCAGCCCTCCTGTACAGGTATGGATTCTAAACCATAGTCTGTAACCGAGGCCCCGTCTGCTCTCTCAGGTGGACGTAAAAGATCCCACGGCCACTATTTCGAAGAAGAGCAGGGGAGTTCTCCCCGGTGTCCTGGCCAATATTTATCGCTCAATCAGCATCACTAAAAAAGAAAGACTTGCATTTCTATAGCGTCTTTCACGACCACCGGATGTCCCAAAGCACTTTACAGCCAATGGAGTACTTTTTGAAGTGGAGTCACTGTTGTAATGTAGGAAACGCGGCAGCCAATTTGCACACAGCAAGCTCCCACAAACAGCAATGTGATAATGACCAGATAATCTGTTTTTGTGATGTTGGTTGAGGGATAAATATTGGCCAGGACACCAGGGATAAGGAAATAGTGCTCACACAAATCTGTAAAACAAGCTTAAGGTTAAGATGACAATTCCAGATTCATTCTCATGGCTTGTGATAGCATTCAAATCCCTTGATTGGTTTACAGACTTATAATACAAATCAAAACAGCTAATTATAATATATGTATGTTAAGACACGTCATTTATTTTTTTTCATATTTAAATAGCTCATTTAAAAACAAAACGGCAATTAAACCATGCGTAGAATATACAAGTGGGCACGTAAATAGTACACGCACCGTCCAAAAATTAAACTATAATTGGGCGCATGATGAGGCCTGTGAACGTTTACACACTCGTAACAGTCAGATTTTAAATTCTAAGGGGGAAAAATTCAGTTGGTTGCGCCTCCCATTAGCGCCTTAAGAGGGCGCTAATGGGGCGCAAAGCAACTAGCGCCCGGGCGCGGCAATGTTTGCGCCGCTCGCGAAATTAACTAGACATTTTGCTGAGGCGCTAAACACTACCGCCACGATCTCCTGCGCCGGCAGATCATGACGTCAGTCGAGTGCGCAACGCCCCGGTAGCGCCCCAGAGCAGATATTGAGTGGCGCCCCCTGCTTTACCGCCTGCCGCTAGCAACGACAGGTTGAGGGGAGCGTTTTGCAGTCAGGAAGGGACTGGGGGAGCGCTATTTAAAGGCGACCGCTTCCTGCCTTTTTTTGTTGGTGACATTTTTGAACCATGCATTCTGAGAGAGAGAGAGAGAGACTTCTGGAGAGATTCAACGCTGTGTGAAGGAGTTTTTGGTACTGAGCAGCAGTTTGCAGGTTCATTTTGATTTGCCCTTCCTTGTATCGATTTAGAAGAGACTGTGGGGGCTGCACTCTGAGCTCTTTCCCTGGTACTCTCCATTGTTCTTTCCAGCAGATTTGATGTACAGGTCTCTCCAGGCCGAGATTCAAGGCTACAATGAGCAGGATGTGGATGGAAAGCAAGATCGACCCTCCCCTTTAAGAACTGGTCGGCACCAGTGTGTCTGTGTTCCATTGCTGACTGACATCACATGAGCTTCGCCAGTGCTCTGAGGTAGCGCCTGGCTCCTCGGCCTTTACGCCTTAAGACAGGTGTGTAGCACCTGATTTAGCGCTCCAATCACCTCCAGGGGCGATAAAAGCCAAGTTTGCAGTCAGAGGCAATAATTAGCGCCAGGCGCTAAACTTTGCGCACGGCCGATAATGGCGCCCCAAACGGGGCGATACTGATTTTTTCCCCCCAAATCTATACTCTGGAATTTGTTGCAAATTGATCATTTGCTTTCAATGGACTTTCGCTGATGAACTCATACGCTTTGGTACTGAAAAGTGGAATTGTGAAACTGTCTCATCTAGTGCCATTCCATTGTGTTGATTGTTTGAAGGCACCTTGAAAGATTTTGCTCTATTAATGGCCCCGATTTTAACTCCAGGCGGATTCCCCGCTCAGGCCTGAGGTAAAATTACAGTCGGGTCTCAATGATGTCAATGATGTCATCGGGTCACAGCATGCATATGTAAAGAAGGACCATGTTGACTCCGGGCGCCTGTCCTTGCCGCCCGCTCAGGAGAGCAGATTAAAATTGCAGATGTTGCGATCATGGCGGCTTTCAGACAGTAACGAGCATGGGCGATTTTAACTGCCCACCTGTCAGGTTTCTGCTGAGCGAGTAGGGTTTAATCAGACGGGAGCAGTTATTAGCAGCAATGGTCAGTGATAGTGAAGCATTTTAAATGGGCCGGGTGAGCTTGATGGTTTTTTTCAATCAACATGTGGAAGAGGCAATTTTTATTCATTCATGGGATGTGGACATCGCTGGCAAGACCAGCATTTATTGCCCATCCCAATTGCCCTTGAGAAGGTGGTGGTGAGCCGCCTTCTTGAACCACTGCAGTCCGTGTGGTGAAGGTACTCCCACAGTGCTGTTAAGGAGGGAGTTCCAGGATTTTGACCCAGCGACGATGAAGGATCGGTGATATAATTCCAAGTCAGGATGGTGCGTGACTTGGAGGGGAACTTGGAGGTGGTGGTGTTCCCATGCGCCTGCTGCCCTTGTCCTTCTAGGTGGTAGAGGTCGCAGGCTTGGGAGGTGCTGCCGAAGAAGCCTTGGCGAGTTGCTGCAGTGCATCTTGTAGATGGTACACACTGCAGCCACGGTACGCTGGTGGTGGAGGGAGTGAATGTTTAAGGTGGTGGATGGGCTGCCAATCAAGCGGGCTGCTTTGTCCTGGATGGTGTTGAGCTTCTTGAGTGTTGTTGGAGCTGCACTCATCCAGGCAAGTGGAGAGTATTCCATCACACTCCTGACTTGTGCCTTGTAGATGGTGGAAAGGCTTTGGGGAATCAGGAGGTCAGACACTCGCCGCAGAATACCTAGCCTCTGACCTGCTCTTGTTGCCATAGTATTTATGTGGCTGATCCAGTTAAGTTTTTGGTCAATGGTGACCCCCAGGATGTTGATGGTGAGGGATTCGGCGATGGTAATGTCGTTGAATGTCAAGGGGCGGTGGTTAGACTCTCGTTTGTTGGAGACAGTCATTGCCTGGCACTTGTGTGGCGCGAATGTTACCTGCCACTTATCAGCCCAAGCGGGCATGGACTGCTTCATTATCTGAGCAAGCAATGTAACTTTGGTAATAAAGGTGAGGTGTAGATTGGAGATTTTTAACTTTTAAATACTAGGCTCTAAAAAGGTATCCGTTAGCTGTCAGAATTTTAATAAACTGCAGTTGTATCATTGATGTAGATCAACTTGTGACTTAAGGCATATCATTGTTATATTTGGTAAGATTTGTAGCACAATCGATTGGACTCTCAATCCTCTTATTTGAACAAGACAGTTCCTCCTGGAGCAAGATCATGATCAGAATCCCAAGGGTCCCACCTTAAGTTTTCTACGGTTTTCTTTGATGTGAGTGATTATATTCCGTTTGTGATAGAGCAGCACAATTGATGCAGTTATCTCTCTTCCTCTTTCTTACAGCTAAGGTTCTCTTCAATAGCCTGCATTTGTTCCAAACTAATCGAAATCAACTTAAGCTTCAGGCACTTAAAAAAGCACATTTCACACAATTAGTAGTCTATTTGCAAAGCATCTATATATGACAGCAAAAGACCTGAAGCCCACGAATGTCTCTGCCAAGTATCTCAGGGGGTTCCTGTTAATCCTTTTAAAGTATTCAAACTGAGATGTGGGAATATGTAAGCATATTCGTATTTTTAGCATATTGCATAGCGGTTTTTACAGCATCCATTACCCTCCGACAAAAAAGTATTCTCATGATTTTGAACAGAAATATAAATTGCCAGTCCCAGTGGCAGACTCCAAAAACATAAACTGGTCCCAGTGATTTCCAAAAAGCTAAGCATTGGTTCCAGGTCAGAGGGTACTCTGTAAATCTTGATCAATAAAATGTTTTTGTTTTACACATGTACGCTCATCAGCATGAGGAAGAACCGTGCTGGGAAATTAAATCTTTCTCACTGACAGCTCAATCATTCATCCAAGAGTCCCAGAACAGATATGCTGTGTGTGAGATGCAATGCAGGTAAACTCCTACAGTGCTCTGAAAAAATACAGAATTATGCAGTTAAAGACCCCTTTTCTCCTCCCGAGATACACAAAGAATCTCTACAGCTCGATTGGTGCTGCTCTGCGGTCAGTTCCGCTCTTTGCCGATACACTTTTGGCACGAATGTGTTGGGAGCAGCGCACTGCAAGTTGGACAGGTCCAATTCTCTCCCTGTCCAACTTCCAGTTGGGCTTATGCCTCACTAGAAAATGTCGGCTACTTTGTCTTCTCTTCCTACATTACAGCAGCGACTAGACTTCAAAAGTACTTCATTGGCTGTAAAGCGCTTTACATAAGAACATAAGAAATAGGAGCAGGAGGAGGCCATTTGGCCCCTCGAGCCTGCTCCGCCATTTAATAAGATCATGGCTGATCTGATCTTGGGCTCAGCTCCATTTCCCTGCCCGCTCCCCATAACCCATCACTCCCTTATTGTTCAAAAATCTGTCTATCTCCACCTTAAATGTATTTAATGACCCAGCTCCCACAGCTCTCTGGGGCAGAGAATTCCACAGATTCACGACCCTCAGAGAGAAGAAATTCCTCCTCATCTCAGTTTTAAATGGGTGACCCCTTATTCTGAAACTATGCCCCCTAGTTCTAGATTCCCCCATGAGGGGAAACATTTTCTCTGCATCTACCTTGTCGAGCCCCCTCAGTATCTTGTATGTTTCAATAAGATCACCTCTCATTCTTCTAATTCCAATGAGTATAGGCCCAACCTGCTCAACCTTTCTTCATAAGTTAACCCCCTCATCTCAGGAATCAACCTAGTGAACCTTCTCTGAACTGCCTCCAATGCAAGTATATCCCTCCTTAAATAAGGAGACCAAAACTGTACGCAGTACTCCGGGTGTGGTCTCACCAAGATGCTTTGGGGATATCTTGAGGTCATGGAAAGCGCTGTATAAAATGCAAGTCTTCCTTTCCCTTTTCTGTGAGATTTATTCCTTCACCCAGGTTTCTCAAGTCAAATAATTAAGGGTTAATTTTGCACGGTGTGGTTGCTGCCATAAAGCCTCACTGGTAGCGAGTGTGTTAGCAGAGAAAGGGCTACAACATCTCTGACCTATCCTTGGCACTAGCGATGCTGCATGCCAGAATCTGGGCTCGATTTGAACTCCGGGGCAGTAACACGACAGATTTAGTCGTGTTCCCCCCCCACCCCCGGGAGTGGCAGCAGGCAGGTTCGGCTGAGTCTAACGGGCCGGACCTCATTAGCATTAGCCACTTGCCGACCAAAGCGTCCGGGATGTCGGCAGGAAGCGGTTGCCTGACCGATGAAATCAGGTGGCAGGAGGCGGTCACTGGCGAACCAGAGGTAAGGTCCCTGACACAAGGTGTGGGAGGAGGGAGGAAGCTTGGGGGAAAGGGAGGCCCAAGGTTTCCTCAGAGGGGCACTCCTGCTCCTCCTGGCCCACAAGGAAACTCACTTTGCCGGACCTCTTTTGTTCCTGGCTGCTGTTTGCGGCAGGTCTGACCTGACGGGGAAGCCAACAGTGCTGCCCCGCTCAGGCCGCGGGTTAAAATGGCGGATGACGTCTTTGAAGCTTGATCTACATACGTAAAGAGTAACCCCCCCACTGCCAGTGTCGGTCGGGTGTAATAAAAACAAAAAGTGCTGGAAATACTCAGCGGGTCAGGCAACATCTGTGGAAAGAGAAACAGAGTTAATGGGACAAAAATTGGGTGGCGCCCATTTAGGGGCGCTAACGTCGCCGGGGCGCTAATTTTAGCGCCCCGAAAAAGTTAGCGCCCCCCCCCCCCACCGTAAATTCAGTAGTAGCGCCCCAAGCAGGAGGTGGGGCGCTACTGGAAAGCACCGTGTTATTGCGGGCTTCCTCCCCTGATTAAAGGGGAGGGGCCGAGCGCTGCGCACGCCGGGCCTCTGCCAGACCACCGGGGAGCAGAGTGCTGTGGAAAAAAAAAACTGAGCGATCGCGGCCGGCACCCCACATACGAAAGCGAGAGGGGGCAGGTGCTGGCAGTCGGCCAAAATAAAAATGGCCGCCCGACAGCTGCCCCTTTAACTTGCGCCGCCGCCGCTGCCAGACCGCCCCCTGATCCTGTGGACATATCGTCTGGCGATAGGTCAGGGGACGCAAGGGAAGTTTGCGGCCGGGGCGCGAGCGGGGCGCTGCGCACGGTGATGACGTCATCGCCGGCGGTGCAGCACCGTGGGGCGCTACCGGCTACCGCCGCTGCTAACCTCCCGCTGAATTTCGCGGGAGGCGTTAGCGGCACCACGCCCGGGCACTAGGGGGCGCTAACAAGAGGCGCAAACCAACCCAATTTTCCCCCCAATGTTTCAGGTCGATGACCTTTCGCTGGGTGTCCTTGACACCTGCAATATAAAATTGTAGTCGGCCAGATCGGAACAGGAAATGAGTGGGTAAGTCCCCCACTCCACTTTAACTGGTTTTGGCCAGGCGGGTGGAGTTAAAATCAAGTCCAGAATCTTGCAAAATGACTCCTCTAAAACCTTATTTCAATTTGGCTGACCCAAGCTTCAGACCCTGAGAAGCCAGATCTATTAGACCTCTTAACTTTACTCATTGGCCCCCTGAGCTCAGAGAGAGACATTAGGGTGGCTAGTTTGGGAAGTGGAGTTGTCGTCCAGTGTGACCCCCTTCTGAGGTTCGGATTACAGCAAAGGGGGCCAATTTTTCCAGCTGATGAACTGATCAACAATAAAATCTGTCACCTCCACCAAAAAAAACATAACTTTGAAAAATGAAAAGATTTTACACTAGAATTTATAAATTCGCATGTTTGGTATAAATGGAACACTGATCAAATGGCAAATAAACCACACAACTTGTTTACCTCTGCTGCCACTCAATAGTTTTTGCTTGAACCGTGCAATCTGTATAAATATTTCATTAAAAATAACAAAATCCCTAATCGCATTTTCTGCAGTTCTCATTTTTGGGGGGATTATTTTACATGTAAAAGCCAACCGTGTTGAAATTCCCCATCTCCCCCGCAAAAAAAAATAATGATCTCCTTTTAGAATTCATGAACTACTTTTGGTTAATTTTGGGTCTTTTACGATCTTCAAATGCCAGCTCTGTGGTGAATGATTGCTGGGACTCATCTCAAAGGTTACCAGCCCATCTCTGGGCAGTGCTGAGAGGCACAGGGAGATCGCGTGCTGCTAATCATGTGGCGTTACATATAAAACCACAACAAGTAGGCAAAGTGTTACAGTGAAAGGCTGCAAATTGACTCGTTTCTCCTGTTCAAATAAAGCAAAGCTACCTCGGCACTGCTGTGCCAGTAAGAATCAGACGGTGCACACTTTTAATGGGTTTACGTGCACAATGGTTTATAATGGTTTCTGATTTATTGCCCTCTCCTTTATTGTTCCTTCCTTCTTATATTGTCTGTTTTCTATAAAGCCTTGGTTCTATTCAATGGAACCACAATCATTTTGTATCTGATAATCGTTTTTTCTGTCAATTCCAGTGATGCGGTTTCTTGTTCAAAGGGCTCTGAGAATGATTATAAAACAGTAAAGAGAAAAAAAACAAATGCCTCCGTGAGCAGCAGGATATAATCTGATATAATCTCTCATGGGGAACTTGCAACAATCAGATGTCAAATTATGAATTAATAGAATTAACTCCAGGTGGACTCCCCGCTCAGGCCTGAGTTAAAATTACAGTCGGGTCTCAATGATGTCACCGGGCCGCAACCTGCATATGTAAAGAAGGACCCCGTTGGCTTCGGGCATGTGTCCTTGCTGCCTGCTCAGGAGAGCAGCTTAAAATTGCAGATGTTGCGATCGTGGCGGCTTTTGGACAGGCAAGAGTCAGGGCGATTTTAACTGCCCACCCACCAGGTTTCTACTGAGCAGACTAGGGTTAAGGAGGCCATTCTCCCCATTTTGCCTGTGCCAGCTCTTTGAAAAAGTTCTCCAATTAGTCCCACTGCGCTGCTGTTTCCCCGTAACCCTGCAAATCTTTTCTTTTTCAGGTATGCACCCAATTCCCTTTTGAAAGTTACTGTCGAAACTGCTTCCACCGTGCTTACGGGCAGTGCATTCCAGATCATAACAACTCGCTCTGGAAAAATATTTCTCATCTTCCCTCTGGTTCTTTTGCCAATTATCTTTTAAACATTTTTAAACTATAGTCATAGAATCATAATGGCACAGAAGGAGGCCATTCGGCCCATCGAGTCTGTGCCGGCTCTCTGTAGAGCAATCCAGTCAGTCCCATTCCCCCCCTCTATCCCCGTAGCCCTGCAAGTTTATTTCCCTCAAGTGCCTATCCAGTCTCCCCTTGAAAACATTGAGTGTCTCCACTTCCACCACTTCCGTCAGCAGCGAGTTCCAGGTCCTCACCACTCGCTGCGTAAGAAAGTTTCTCCTCACATCCCCCCACCTCCTGAATCTCTTGTCTAAAACCTTAGGCTCGATTTTCCGGTCCTGGGACTGGTGCACTGTGAGCTTTGCGTTCACATGAATCAGGAATGGCTGATGCACCAGGTTTTCCAGGCTTGGAGTAACCATATATTCACTGCGAGCTCCCCGCTCTACTGGGTCAGCCACCGGAATGAGCGGTGGGTTTTAGATAGTCAATTTGAGGAGGGAGCATCAGGTGAAGCAAAGAGCATGAGTGAGCAGGCACATGTGTTGGTGGCAGTGTAGGGTCACAAACATGCCAGTGTACCGTCTACAAGATGCACTGCAGCGACTCGCCAAGGCTTCTTCGGCAGCACCTCCCAAACCCGTGACCTCTTCCACCTAGAAGGACAAGGGCAGCAGACGCATGGGAACACCACCACCTCCAAGTTCCCCTCCAAGTCACACACCATCCTGACTTAGAAGTATATCGGCCAATCCTTCATTGTTGCTGGGTCAAAATCCTGGAAGTACCTTCACCACACGGACTGCAGCGGTTCAAGGCGGCGGCTCACCACCACCTTCTCAAGGGCAATTAGGGATGGGCAATAAATGCTGGCCTCGTCAGCGACGCCCACATCCCATAAACGAATTAAAAAAAAGTTAGAAAATCTAGCAGAATAAACATCAACTTTTATTTCTTAATTCTTAGACTGCCAGCAGATGCAGGCCCAGATAGTCATATCCATGCATGAGCCTTGATTGTGAGTGTTGGCTGGTTACTTAATCACACTGCAAGGCCTGACCCTGTGCTCACCAGACCTCCATAAACCTGTACTTGGAGGATTGCTATATAGTAAATCAGGAGCGAGGACGGTGCCTAATTGTTCCCTTCCTCATCCAGAGGCACTAAGGCCAGTTGGCTATCCCCACCCCCCGCACTGCTCCAGCTGAATTCAGCTAATACAGACTGGAGATCCATCCCGGGATCCTCCTATTCTATGTGTCAGCTGTGGCTCAGTGGGCAGCACCCTCACCTCTGAACAGGAGGTTGTGGGTTCACAGTCCCACTCCAGAGACTGGAGCACAAAAATCCAGGCTGACACTCCAGTGCTGCACTGTCGGAGGTGCCGTCTTTCCGATGAGACATTAAACCGAGGCCCCGTCTGCTCTCTCAGGTGGACGTAAAAGAGCCCATGGCCACTACTTCATAGAAGAGCAGGGGAATTCTCCCTCGTATCTTGGCCAATACTTATCCCTCAACCAACATCACTAAAACAGATTGGGGGAAAAATTGGATTGCTTTGCGCCTACCGTTAGCACCCTCTTAGGCAAGGCAACTAGCGCACGGGCGCGGCGCCGCCCACGCCTCCCGCGAAATTCAGCTCGCGCCCCGGCCGCGATCTTCGGGAGCGCCCCCTGACTTACCGCCGGACGCTATGTCCGAAGGGGCCAGGGGGGCCTACCTGTGGCCGGGGCGGCGCTATTTAAAGGCGAGGTGTGGGGTGGCCATTTTTGTTGCTGGCCGCCTGCCAGTACCTGCCTGTGCTCCTGCCCCCGGCCTCCTGAACCGCCCCCCGCCCCCCCGCGCGGAGTGCCGGCTACGCTCCAAGAGAGTGCTCTTTTGCCGGCACTCCCGATCCCCGGGGGCCCAGCTGGACCCTGGGTCGTGCTGCGCAAGCCCCTCCCCTTTAAGAAGGCCTGCAATACCGCGGCGCGACGTGCTACAGCGCGTGGCGCTGCGGCACATAGCGCCGCGATATTGACTTGCAGCGCCCCAATTTCCTCAAATAAAAATGCTAAAAGTTGCACCCCGGCGAAGTTAGCACCCCAAATGGGCCGCTACTCAATTTTTAGCCCATTATCTGGTCATTATCACATTGCTGTTTGTGGGAGCTTGCTGTGCGCAAATTGGCTGCTGCGTTTCCCAAATTACAACAGTGACTGCACTTAAAAAAAAAGTACTTCATTGGCTGTAAAGCGCTTTGGGACATCTGGTGGTCGTGAAAGGCGCTGTAGAAATGCAAGTCTGTCTTTTCTTTCATTGAATCCAAATCTTGGGCTCAGCTGCACCAGGAATGCTGGTATAAAACGGTGCACAGTTATTTGGCAAAGAAAGATCTTTCCCTGCTGCACAAAACGTATTTCGTCAAATCTACCTCAATGCTGTCAAACATGGAACAATATGGATGTTAGGCGCGTCTGCGAGTGATGCATATGTCTGTACCTTTAAGAACATGTGATCAAAACATGAAACGAAGAACCCTAAAACTTGACGATCAGCCAATTCTGTGAGCCATAATTCAGAGGAAAGTATCCAGTCCTGAGTATTATGTGTAAGTGAAGCAGCAGCTGCCTCATTCTCAATTTTATGACAGAGTACAGTCTTTATGAGGGAATATTGCCTAATCAGGCTGGCACTCCTTTTCTCAGACCATGGGGATGATGCAATTTTATTACTAACTGAGACAACAGGTTTGGTGTCTGTCTGACCATCTGGAAATTTAACAATCGTTTGGGAAAGAAAATTGAAACTGAACAATACACCTAGGACAGTGAATTGGTAGATTGATCGTTGAGAGGCATTGGAGATGAAATTGGTCTACGCCACCAGCGCAAAATGGGCTCACAGCGAATTGGCACAGACTGAAAGAATAAAGCTCCAAATTGTATGTTATTCTGAAAAAAAAATAAGTGTAAGGGCTTTAAAAACAGTTTCACAATGATAAATTGCCCAAGTTTCACTCTCATCATTGTGAAGCAATTTGGGGGTGAGATAGGTCTACGACACTAGCGCGAAATGGGCTTACAGCGAATTGGCAGCTTGAAGTTAACGGAAAAGAAACTCGGGCGCGGTGTAAAACGGGCTGTTGATTCGCTATGAGCCCCTTTCGCGCTACTGTCATAGACCTATCATAGAATAGAATCATAGAATGGTTACAGCACGGAAGAAGGCCATTCAGCCCGTTGAGCCCATGCCGGGTCTCTGCCAGAACATTTCAGCAAGTCCCACTCCCCTGCCCTTTCCCCGTAGGACTGCAAATTTCTTTCCTTGTGGTGAAGGTACGCCCGCAGTGCTGTTAGGGAGGGAGTTCCAGGATTTTGACCCAGTGACGATGAAGGAACGGCAGATATAATTCCAAGTCGGAATGGTGTGTGACTTGAAGGGGAACTTGGAGGTGGTGGTGTTCCCATGCGCCTGCTGCTCTTGTCCTTCTAGGTGGTAAAGGTCGCGGGTTTGGGAGGTGCTGCCGAAGAAGCCTTGGTGAGTTGCTGCAGTGCATCTTGTAGATGGTACACACTGCAGCCACGGTATGCCGGTGGTGGAGGGAGTGAATGTTTAAGGTGGTGGATGGGGTGCCAATCAAGCGGGCTGCTTTGTCTTGGATGGTGTCGAGCTTCTTGAGTGTTGTTGGAGCTGCACTCATCCAGGCAAGTGGAGAGTATTCCATCACACTTCTTACTTGTGCCTTGTAGATGGTGGAAAGGCTTTGGGGAGTCAGGAGGTGAGACACTCGCCTCAGAATACCCAGTCTTTGATCTGTTCTTGTTGCCACAGTATTTATGTGGCTGGTCCAGTTAAATTTCTGGTCAATGGTGAACCCAGGATATTGATGGTGGGGGATTCAGCGATGGTAATGCCATTGAATGTCAAGGGGCGGGGTTAGACGCTCGCTTGTTGGAGATAGTCATTGCCTGGCACTTGTGTGGTGCGAATGTTACCTGCCACTTATCAGATCAAGCCTGAATGTCATTCAGGTTTTGCTGCATTCGGGCATGGACTGCTTCATTATCTGAGGAGTTGGGAATGGCACTGAACACTGTGCAGTCATCAGCGAACATCCCCACTTCTGACCTTATGATGGAGGGAAGATCATTGATGAAGCAGCTGAAGATGGTTGGGCCTGAGGAACTCCTGCAGCGATGTCCTGGGACTGTGATGATTGATCTCCAACCACCATAACCATCTTCCTTTGTGCTGGGTATGACTCCACCCAGTGGAGAGTTTTCCCCCCGATTCCCATTGACTTCAGTTTTACTAGGGCTCCTTGATGCCACACTCGGTCAAATGCTGCCTTGATGTCAAGGGCAGTCACTCTCACCTCACCTCTGGAATTCAGCTCTTTTGTCCATGTTTGTACCAAAGCTGTAATGAGGTCTGGAGCCGAGTGGTCCTGGCGTAACCCAAACTGGGCATCAGTGAGCAGGTTATTGGTGAGTAAGTGCTGCTTGATAGCACTGTCGATGACACCTTCCATCACTTTGCTGATGATTGAGAGTAGACTGATGGGTCGGTCAATGGCCGGATTGGATTTGTCCTGCTTTTTGTGGACAGGACATACCTGGGCAGTTTTCCACATTGTCGGATAGATGCCAGTGTTATAGCTGTACTGGAACAGCTTGGCTAGAGACGTGGCTAGTTCTGGAGCACAAGTCTTCAGCACGACAGCCGGGATGTTGTCGGGGCCCATAGCCTTTGCTGTATCCAGTGCGCTCAGCTGTTTCTTGATATCACGTGGAGTGAATTGAATTGGCTGAAGACTGGCTTCTGTGATGGTGGGGACCTCAGGAGGAGGCCGATTTGGATCATCCACTTGGCACTTCTGCACCCTCTCTAAGGCCTTCACATCCTTCCTAAAGTGTGGTGCCTAGAATTGGACACAGTACTCCAGTTGGGGCCGAACCAGTGTTTTATACAGGTTCATCATAATTTCCACACTTTTGTACTTTATACCTCTATTTATGAAGCTTCTATGATTCTATGAAATCACAGTTTGCTGATGATACCAGATTAGCAAGTGAGGATAAATACAGAGGGTTGCAGGAGGATATAGATTTTATATTATTCATTCACGGGATGTGGGCATCGCTGGCAAGGCCAGCATTTATTGCGGGACCACCGGGGAGTGGGGTGCCGGGAAAACAGCCCGGCGCTCAAGAGCAGTGATCGCGGCCGGCACCCCGAGGAAAAAAAGGGGAAGGGGGCACCTGCCCTTTAATTATCGCTGCCCCTGCTGCAAAAACGCCCTGTCGGACATATTGTCCAGCGATAGGTCAGGGGGAGCAATGGAAATTTGCGGCTGGGGAGCGAGCGGGGCGCAGCGCACGGCGATGATGTCATCGTTGGTGGCGCAGCGCCGCGGGGCGCTACCAGCTACTGGCGCCGCTAACTTCCCACTGAGTTTCGCGGGAGGCGTTAGTGGCGCCGCGACCAGGCGCTAGGGGATTTGCACCTCTCGTTTGTGCCCCTGGGGGGCGCTAACGAGAGGCGCAAATCAACCCAATTTTCCCCCCCTTTTCTTTATCTGCCTTCTCCAAATACATACTAGAATTCTTTTCAAATACGGTGGGAAGCTTAAAAAAATTGTTATCGGGATGTGGGAAATGCTGGTGAAATTTCATTTGTTTTAATTTGTTCTCATGATGTGGGGCGGGGCGGGGGGCGTTGCACTGGCAAAATGCATTTACTGCCCATCCTTAATTGCCCTTCTCCTTGAACCACTGCATCCCTTTTGCCTATCCCTAATCACTCCATGTAACTGAATGCTTTGCCAGGCCATTATGAGTTAATTACTTAGTATGGGACTTTTTTAATATTCATTCACAGGATGTAGACGTTGCCGGCAAGGCCAGCACTTATTTTCATGGTTTCATGAAAATAGTTTCATGGTCACCATTACTGATACCACTATGCGACCGTACCTCCAAGCCATATGTAGGCGAGACTGGGTAGGAGTGGCAAGTTCCCTCCCTTGATAGGCATTAGTGAACCAGTTGAATTTTTGGCACAACCTGGTGGCTTTCATGGTTATTTTTCTGGTGCTATTATTATGTTTCAAATTTGGTGTTCCAATGGTGAAACACATTGGTGCACCATCATACTGCACCACAGACTTTGTAAAAAATTCATTCACAGGATGTGGGTGCCGCCGGCAAGGCCAGCATTTATTGCCCATCCCTAATTGCCCTCGAGAAAGTGATGGTGAGCTGCCTTCTTGAACCGCTGCAGTCCATGTGGTGATACTTCTTTAAGCGGTTTGGTACAACTGGTCATATCAGAGGGGCAGTTAAGAGTCAACCACATCGCTGTGGGTCTGGAGTCACAAATAGGCCAGACCAGGTAAGGACGGCAGATTTCCTTCCCTAAAGGGCATTAAGTGAACCGAGATGGGCTTTTACGACAATCCGGTAGTTTCATGCTCAACATTACTGATACTAGCTTTTTATTCCAGATTTATTTAATTAATTGAATTTAAATTCCCCAGCTGCTGTAGTGGGATTTGAATTCACGTCTCCAGAGTATTAGTCCAGGCCTCTGGATTACTAGTCTAATAACATAACCACTATGCTACCGTACCCTCCTTAAGCTTTGAAACCTGTTATAATAATTTTTATTCATTTTGCTCAGAACGCATCTCAAGCCTAGAAGGAAATGTAAGGTTGAGTATTATTTAAAGTAGCATCTTTAATTGAAAGAAAAACTTTAATTGAAAGAAAAACTTGGATAAAACAGGAGGCTATATCCCGACTCACGACCGTTAGTTTGGTCAGGTAAATGTCAATTTCCATATAATACAATATCTGTGACTTTTGAGGGTAAATTTGCTGGTTGCGTGCTTCCAGGGAGCTGTACCCGATTGGAGTGTGGGTTAGAAAATTGGGGCCACAGGGGCATAGCCCTATCCACACTCCCTTAAAGCACAACTCAGATGGGCATATTTACTCTCAGAGTTGCCGAGAAATTGTTTATTTTCTAAATAGTTTGCTTGTTCAATATCCGTAGTGTTGGCCTGTCCTCAGTGAAACCACCTACGCGGCTGAATAAAAGTCATTTTAAACCACACCTAGCTGATTTCCTCTGTCTAATTGTGAATGAGAGGCAGGTGGCAGCGTACTGAAATATCGGTAATACACAGCTGCAGGAACACAATGCAGGATATCTGTGGGGAAATGGCCCATTGCGAACTGGGAAGTAAAAGTGATCCTTTTCCCCTTGACACTTACCCAAAAGTAAGGAGGGATGACGAGAGGGGAAGCCAACTTAGGTCACTCTTGCACACCTTCTAGTAACTAAGTACAGATGACATATGGAGACACCTTATCCCTATTCTCAGGAAGGCAATGCATTATACAGGAGCATGGCTCCACACGTGTCACTAGCTCCCTAGTACTTTATCTTACTGGCTATTCTTCAGTATGATCCCCAGTAACATATTTAGCCAGCTGTTTTTTTTTTGAAGAAGTTAATCGACACTGCATCAATTGATACATTTATCCAATTAAACTAGATCTGCCATTCCTTACCTTGTCTATTTATTTTGTCTGAATCCAGTTGAATGGTGTCAGTTCCCCCTGCAATAGTTACCCGAATATAGCTCTGGCTGCCGCAACGTAACTCAGTGCAGAGGAGAACAATGAGGCTGATTCCCTGATGTCAAAGGGAAGAGCTATAACATGTTACTAGGAAAGCAACGGCTGTTTAACCTCAAAAAGTGCTGTCTCCGAGAGGACCTTATAGAGGTACAGAGATTAGCCATGGTCTAATTGAATGGCAGAGTAGGCTCGAGCGGCTGTATGGCCGACTCCTGCTCCTAGTTCTTATGTTCCTAGATACTTAATAGTATAGAAAAATATAATCATCAAGCAATATTGGCCCAGAAATTGATCTCGCTCTGTTCCCGCGGGGGTAAGCCTTCCCCGCGATGTCTCACCTCGCTTATGCTTTTTCTGATCCAGCTCGCACGAACTTGATGTTCCAGACATCAGCTGTGCTGGGCTTGCGTATCCCAGCGGCGTAGTGAATTCGTGCGAGCTGTGGGATCACGTGACTCAGTTAGAGCCAATGGCAGCACACCATCTTCCATTCATAAGTCTCACAGCATGAATCTTACACCCCCCCAAAATAACAGCTAAACCTCAATTAAATTTTAAAAAAAAACCATCACATTAATAAAATAAGTATAGTTAATTAAATTAACCATTTTAAATAAAAAATTAAATTAAAAAGTTATAAAAATAAACTTACCTGTCTTTAAAGTCTATAAAAAAGATATACCTGTAAAAAAAAATTCAAAAAAATACTTAATTCACTACTTACCTTCTTAAAAGCAGGTCTTACTCCTCCTTTTTACATTTCCAAAATCTTCCCTACTTACCTGCGCGTCCAAAGCATGAAGTGCACAGCGTGCGCGCAGCCTGTAGCGCGCACGCGATGCACCCAGGCCCCGCCCCCTTTTCAGAAGAGCAATTGCCGGTTTTCAGCGCATGCGCAGGGCATGCAGAAAACCGGCAATTGGAGTGGGAATACGCGAGAGTATGCAGTGCGTACTCTCGCGTCCCGGGATCAATTTTCGGCCCAATAAGATTTAATGATGAGCTGATATAAAACTTTAATAAAACCTCAGTTAGACTATTACATTTAGTATTGGGATCCACACTACAGGAAGGATATTGATGCTTTAGAGAGGGTATTATGCATATTCACTAGGATGCTACCTAGTATGAAGAAATACAAATATATGCAAAGAGATTTGAAAAATTGTTTTATTTTCATTAGAACAACACAAATTACAGGGTGATATGATAGAAGTATTTAAAATTTTGAAAGGATGGGAGATGGTAGATAGAAGCAGACAGTTTCTAGTAGTTAAGGGGTCAAGAATGAGGGGATCATAGATACAAGATTAAACATACACGATTTCGAAGAGAGGGCAGGAGAAAATGCTTGACAGAGAGCTGTGAGGCGGTGGAATTCACTCCCGGGGTCAGTGACTGAGGCAGAAGCTGTGTCAACATTCAAGACTAGATTGGAGAGGCGGGTGAAGGAAAGGGGGCTGGAGGAATATGGGAACAGGGCAGGTAACTGTGATTAGAAATGATTTTTCTCATGGAGAGTTAAGGATGACCTGGACTGGTGCCCTTGTTGTAACTTCTATGCATTTTGATGTATATGTATAATACTTTCAGATACATCAAGGCAGCAGAAGAAGAACGCACCACTTAAGTGGGTTACGGTAGCATAGTGGTTATGTTACTGGACTAGTAATCCAGAGGCCCGGACTAATGATTCAAGTCGAACATGAATTCAAATCCCACCACAGCAGCTGGGGAATTTTAATTCAAAATAAATCTGGAATTAAAAAAAACTTGTGTCAGTAACAGTGACCATGAAACTACTAGGATTGTTGTTAAAAAAAACCATCTGGTTCACGAATGTCCTTTAGGAAAGGAAATTTGCTGTACTTATGTGGACTGGCCTATATGTGACCCCAGACCCACAGCAATATGGTTGACTCTTAGCTGCCCTCTGATGGCCTAACAAGGCATTCAAGAAGGCGGCTCACCATCACCTTCTCAAGGGCAATTAGGGATGGGCAATAAATGCCTTGCCAGTTGATGTCCTCATCCCGTGAATGAATTTTAAAAAAGTGTTGCGAAAGCCAAGTTTAGGACAGACGTAATGAATATTTATTTCATAGCAGGTGATCAAAAAGCTGGAATTTATTTCCTGGAAGGGTGATTGAGGCAAGGACATTGGATTAATTTAAGAAACAGTTACAGGCTGTAATTGGAAGAGACGGGATTCTGAAAGGATGCGATGTAAATGGACTTGTGACAGCTTGGTGTTGTCAGTAAATCTAACAATATTTCTAGAAGGACATCTTTTATGAATATTTAATGAGCAGAGAACCAAAAATAGACCTGACCTCCATTAGTCACAACATATAAAGCATTGTGTAATTATCAT
This sequence comes from Squalus acanthias, assembly GCA_030390025.1. Taxonomy (NCBI): domain Eukaryota; kingdom Metazoa; phylum Chordata; class Chondrichthyes; order Squaliformes; family Squalidae; genus Squalus; species Squalus acanthias. The sequence continues at coordinate 49,158,782 of CM059440.1, read as the reverse complement.
TCCCTCCTTCTTTCTATTGTCGGCCAACTCTTAATTCCATGTGCTTTTATCCTCTTAAAGAGACTTAGCTGCAGAACATTATAACATGGTATTATTTTGGGCAGGGGAAGACCATTGGTCCATCCAGCCTACCCTTCAACCCACCCCCCCCACCCCCCTACCCAACCCCACACAATCCATTTCCTTACCATGATTCTGGAACTAAAAGCCCTGTTATGTGGGACACTATTAAGTTCCTTCCTGAGTTCCTTATCCACTAAATCTGTAATCAGCTCAAAGAGATCCAGTAAATTGGTCAGACACGATCTGCACCTTCTGAAGCCTGGCTCTCTCTAATCAGACCCTGTCCTTTCCCTCATCAATGCCTTGAAAACTTTCCCCACGATCGAGGTAAGGCTCATAGCTTTGTAATTTGAAAGTTCATCTCTTGCATCCTTGTTAAAGATGGGGGTTAACAATTGCTACATTTCAACCCTTTGGGATATTACCCGATTCCAATGAACTCTGAAAGATATTGGTGAGGGGATTTGCGATCTCCTCATGTGTACCTCAGCAGCACTCCTGGATGCAAATTGTCTGGAGCACTTGTTTACCTTCAGCTTCCTAAACTTCTCTACTTTCCCTTGTGACACTAGGGCTAGAAATTCATCTGTTGAGCGCCACTCTGTAGAGCCATGAAATGGCGATAAAATGGCGGCCGCCGCTCTTTCGCCAGCTGGTGGCGGGTCCAGCAACGGCTGCCATATTCCTCTCCCCCTTTGTGCTGCCGGTAACTGGCAGTGCCCTGTAAAAAAAAATGGCGGCGTGGTGACGTCAATCGGCGTGCAACGCCGACTTAACGTCACCAACGCAAACTTTGACCTAGCGCTGGATCCTAAGCACGCCAAGCAGGCTGACAGTGGTGATGTCTGCAGCTTTTAAAGGGACACACACATCATTCAGATAAGTTTGAATTTAAGGGTTTGGACTTTTTAAAAATTTTATTGAAGTGGTGGCTTGCTGCAATAGATGTGAAAAGTTTTTTAAGTGTGTCGGGAGTACTGTTGGATGCTTGCAAGGGCTCGGATGGTAAATGAAGGCCTTTGAGAAGACACAACATGCTGCGAATACTCAGCAGGTCATGCAACATCCATGGAGAGAAAAACAGATTTCACATCTCAGGTCGACATGCTGCCTGACCAACTGAGTAGATTCAGCAGTTTATGCTGTCATTTCACATGTACAGCATTCGCTTGCAGAGACAAGAGGAGGAAGCCGAAGAGGAGGAATCAGACGGAAGGATGCATCCCAGACAGCCCCTTTGTGGCCAGGATATCCGGGATGGAATCATCCGCCTGCAGTCCCACTGGCTGGGCAGGCTGCCTCTTCTTGTTGACCCACTGGCTGGGCAGGTTGCATTTCTTGGGAGTGTGAAATGAGGAAGGCACAAGGGTGGAGTTGCGCTGACGGGAGGGCGGGAAAGCAAGAGGTGCATGTCAGAAGGAGGATAATGTACGAGGATACCAGCATCTTGTATCCTATCAGCCCTGCCATTGGCCAAGGGCTCAACCATGCCCCTGCCAAGAATGGCCTGCACTGTCTCCTCCAAGGGGGTGAGGTGAGGCTAGGAATGGGAGATGTGCCTCATCATTGGTGCAGATTGTTGGTAGGTGAGTGATTGGGGGTTGTGCATTGAGCAGTGTGTGAGGCTCGTGGTGCAGTTGGTAGGAGACGGCTTTTGAAGAAACATTCACTGACCTTGACTAGTGATCTGAGGTCATGAAGCTTCTTTGGGCACTGGAGCCAGGTGGTGGGGGTGACACTACTGGCAGTGACGGCCTTAGTGATGTACTCCCACATCGTTCTTTCTGGAGGGCCTCCTGGCCCCTGTGGGTAGAGGGCCGCTCGTGCAGTGTTGACCCACTGCACAAAGCTGGAGTGCTGCCTGTGAGACCCTGGGCGCCCCTTCCCTGGCTTGCTGAGCCATTTGTGTTAGTGCTAAGGCTGTTTTCCCTTTGGTTGAGGTTAGGAAGGTAATTCAGCTTTAACCGCTGAATATTCTCATTTGGAACTTCTTTTAAATATTGAATATTTCTTAAAAGGCAGAAAGGGCTGAAAAATGTATTAATTCACTGCATTTTGTTTTGTATTGCTTCAGTGTGCATGGCCCCTTTAATTCTCAGACTTCTTCATTGCGCCACAGCTTCGCTCCCATTGGCTGTGGGAAGCTGCAAGCTGGACAGGAACTTCGTCCCGGATCCCTCCAGCAACGCCACCAGGACGGCATTGCTCGGAAGGTGAGCGCTGCGCCACCTATCTCCATGCTCCCCCCCCAGACCAATTTCACTCGGTTAGCGTTGCGGCCATTCCCAGCGGCCGTTAACTGCAGATGCTGGTGACACTGGCAACTTCGCTGGCGAACACGAATTTTCCCCACTCCGTACTCTCCCTTATACTCCCCTCTCAACTCAGGCATCTCTACTCCCGCTTTCAATGGTTAAAAACATTTGCAAAGTAATGACTTAATTATTCTGCCGCTTCTCTGCCCTCAGACAGCACCTCCCCACTGCCACTTGTCAATAGTCCACTATCCCTCTGTACTCTTCCCCGGCCTGCTGATGTACTTCAATAATACTTTGTTATTTTCCTTTATATTTTCTGCTCTGCTTCTCTCATGTGCCCTCTTTGCATCACTTAATTGATTTCTTGGCCTCTGCTTGATTTTATAGTTCTCTCATTCCTGTTCTTTCTCTGTACATTCCAAAATTTTATATGCCCTTTCTTTTTCCCTAATGCCATTCATGCCTTCCCTTTTCACCCTGTTTGGTCCCACAACTTGTTTCTAGATAAACTGCCTCTGCAATGTGAAAAACATTTCCTTAAAGCACTTCTACTTTCTCCTCCGCATCCTTACCTCCAAATAGATTTTCCCATTTTATTCATTTCATACAGCATTTCATCCCCTCAAAGTCTGCTGTCCTGACATCCAATTTCTTACTGGTTTTATAAATTATTCAATCATGTCATCACATTGCAATAAACCCCCTCCCACATACAGATTGTCCCACTCTTAAGTCCCAGTACGTGCCAAGAAGATTTAAATTCCCCTTGATTACAACTGAGGCCTTAACGCTAATCGTTTTTATGACCTCCCACAGTTGAATTTCCACCTCCGTTTTATTTTGTCGTGGCTGAAACATATTCCTACCACTGGGAACCACTCTCTTTTCTATCTTCCAGATCCACGCAAAGACTGTACCAATTCTGAGTTCTTTCCTCTCAACAATGTACAAACTCTCTCTGATTAAAAGTTCTAACTTACCCTCTTTTATTTCTTCTCTTCTCCATCCTTCCTGAAGCATATAGCCCTGTCGATTTGTTCCCACTCATCCTCTCCTTTAACCAGGTTTTAATAACTCCTACAATATATGTTCACTTCTTATTTATCAGTTATTTATTATCCTCCTGGTATTCATGTAGAATGTTCTTGTTTTCCTTTCTGTATTCGTAAGACTTCTCCCCTAATAATTGGTCCAAACTCTTATACCCTCTCCCTGCTTCCCCAGCTTAAATCCTTCCCAGCTGCTAAGGCGAATGTGAAGGATGTGCCATTGGTAAAGCCCACCGTTTGCCCCAAAATAGTCCTACTGGGACACGATTTTGAGACTCACCCATCTGTTGAGCCACACATAGACCTCCCTAACCTGTCGCTTTCCAATCGGACCAGCGTGTGGCACAGGGAGCAATTACTTCTGAAATTAGAATCTTCATAAAATAGGGCTCAACACTAAAGCATACTGCTGTAATCATTTCTAAATGAACAAAAGGAAATGCCTGAGTATCAGGCTTTTTGATTTAAAAAAAAAATGAAAATGGCTATTTCCCCTTCCTCAGTGCTAGTGATTCTGTAAACTGAAAGCTCTGGCTAAAATACACGTTTCAAACATGAACTCCTTACTTTGGACAGTGCTCCTTGTTGCTGTGTCAATACTTATCACTTCCTGGATGTCGCAAGTTAATTCTCACTTTTTCTCCATCTTTCGGATGAGACGTTAAACCGAGGCCCTGTCTGCTCTCTCAGGTAGACGTAAAAGATCCCAGGGCACTATTTCGAAGAAGAGCTGGGGAGTTCTCCCCAGTGTCCTGGGGCCAATATTTATCCCTCAAATCAACATCACTAAAACAGATTATCTGGTCATTATCACATTGCTGTTTGTGGGAGCTTGCTGTGCGCAAATTGGCTGCCGTGTTTCCTCCATTACAACAGTGACTACACTTCAAAAAGTACTTCATTGGCTGTAAAGCGCTTTGGGATGTCCAGTCATGAAAGGCGCTATAGAAATGCAAGTCTTTCTTTCATTTTCTTTCTTTTTTTTCTGCGCAGTTTCGAGAGATGGAAGAAGTGGGTCTGATGGAAAAGATCACGTATAGTGGTGAAAGACTAATTGGATATGCTTTAAAATGCAGGTTGGATCCCATTGTCTAGGTTCTGCAAACCTCATGGACATAAAGATCACATTTTCCAAAGTGGCCGTATGTATTGCATGCATTTTCTAGAGGGTGCCATTCCATTAGAATATTGCTCTTCTGTTTTGATAAATTCCTTCCTGCTTTTGTTTGGCTTTTCATTGTCTGGAATGTGATGCCACATTTTACTCTAATGAAAATCAATACAGACTAATATACAAAGCAACTTACAAAGGTTATTTTACATGGAAATCATTGATTCAAGATATAAAAGCTAATGGGAACTGCATAAAAATTGATTAGTGGGCTGGTTATTTTTAAATGTATGATTTTTCACTGTGGCACTTAAGCTATTGCCTTTGTTGCTGTCCAGTACATATTTATATTAATATCTATTATTTGTAACTTAAATTAAGCTTGAATAGCCTTCGGAGCTTATTGGTAAACTATTTTAAACAAATTGTCTGGGTCAAAGCAGTTTAGAATCTGAAGTAACTTTAGAGCTGATCTCTAACTTGCCCCATAGCATTCAGCACATAGACGCATCTGTGGATCGTTTGCTAATTATATGGTTGAAGTCCTACAAAAAATACCATTATGTATTCCCATTTACCCTGTAACCCTAATCTGTGTGTTGTTTCACAGGAAGATTTTGCCAAGCTAAAATACTTCAGTTAAAATGCAAACCACACTTGGCTTGCTGTTAATTGTGGAGCAAATGCATCAGGGCACTGGTGGTAAGGTGTGAGTTTTTTTAATTCATTTATGGGATGTGGGTGTTGCTGGCAAGGCCAGCATTTATTGCCCATCCCTAATTGCCCTTGAGAAGGTGGTGGTGAGGCGCCTTCTTGAACCACTGCATTCCGTGTGGTGAAGGTACTCCCACAGTGCTGTTAGGGAGGGAGTTCCAGGATTTTGACCCAGCGACGATGAAGGAACGGCGATATATTTCTAAGTCAGGATGGTGTGTGACTTGGAGGGGAACTTGGAGGTGGTGGTGTTCCCATGCGCCTGCTGCCCTGTCACAGTTCATTGTCACAACTCTCTGCAGCAATTTTACGATCATGGCAGAGCCATCAGGAGGAAGCACAAAGTTGAGGCCGACCTCTACACCATAGCGAGAGTGTCATAATATGAGGGTGAACTCCTTCACACCATCTTAAGCAGTTGGTGATCACTTACATAGAATTTACAGCACGGAAACAGGCCATTCGAACCAGTAGGTCCATTCCACACGAGCCTCCTCCCACTTCATCTAACTCTATCAGCATATTCTTCTATTTCTTTCTCCCTTATCTAGCTCCCCCTTAAATGCATCTATGCTATTTGCCTCAACTACTCCTTGTGGTAGTAAGGTCCACATTCTAACTACTCTCTGGGAAAAGAATCTCTCCTGAATCCCTTATTGGATTAATCTTCTATTTAATGACCTCTGGTTCTGGTCTCCCCCACAAGTGGAAACATCTTCTCTACGTCAACCCTATCAAACCCCTTCATAATTTTAAAGACCTCTATCAGGTCGCCCCTCAGCCTTCTCTTTTCCCAGCCTGTTCATCCTTTCCTGATGGGTATAACCTCCCAGTTCTGGTACCATCCTTGTAAATCTTTTTTGCACCTTCTCCAGTGCCCCCATATCCTTTTTGAAATATGGAGATCAGAACCGTGCACAGTATTTTAAGTGCGACCTGACCAAGGTTCTCTATAAGTTTAACATAACTTCTCTGCTTTTCAATGCTATTGTTCTAGAAATGAACCCATTTGTTACATGTCGGATCACGTACCAACTCCTTTGACCGGGATTAGCACGTGTGCCACACACAGGATTAAAGACAGAGTTGAACGTCATTTTAAAATGGAGCAAAAACCAAAGAGAAGGTTTGAAGCTGCTCAAGTTTTCTTTTTGTAAGTTGATCTATAGTTGCAAGCTTAAAAAGTAATCATGGAGCTGTGACTTGCATACCAGATTTTCTGGTACCCACGGAAAAGATAAAGAGGAAAGGTATTCTGAAATTTTTTTTATTCATTCACGGGAAGTGGGAATTGCCCAGTATGTGTTGCCCATCCCTGCACAACTGAGTGTCTTGCTGGGCCATTTCAGAGGGGCAGTTAAGAGTTGACCACATTGCAGTGGGTCTGGAGTCACATATAGGCCAGACCGGGTAAGGACGGCAGATTTCCTTCCCTAAAGGACATTAGTGAACCAGATGGGTTTTTACGACAATCATGGTCACCATTACTGATACTAGCTTTTTATTATTCTAGATTTATTTAATTAATTGAATTTAGATTTGGCAGATGCAATACAATATTGGAAAATGTGAGGTTATGCACTTTGGCAGGAAAAATCAGAGAGCAAGTTATTATCTTAATGGCGAGAAACTGGAAAGTACTGTAGTACAAAGGGATCTGGGGGTCCTAGTGCAAGAAAATCAAAAAGTTAGTATGCAGGTGCAGCAGGTGATCAAGAAGGCCAACGGAATGTTGGTTTTTATTGCTAGGGGGATAGATTATAAAAACAGGGAGGTATTGCTGCAGTTATATAAGGTATTGGTGAGACCGCACCTGGAATACTGCATACAGTTTTGGTGTCCATACTTAAGAAAAGACATACTTGCTCTCGAGGCAGTACAAAGAAGGTTCACTTGGTTAATCCCGGGGATGAGGGGGTGGACATATGAGGAGAGGTTGAGTAGATTGGGACTCTACTCATTGGAGTTCAGAAGAATGAGAGGCAATCTTATTGAAACATATAAGATTGTGAAGGGGCTTGATCGGGTGGATGCGGTAAGGATGTTCCCAAGGATGGGTGAAACTAGAACTAGGGGGCATAATCTTAGAATAAGGGGCTGCTCTTTCAAAACTGAGATGAGGAGAAACTTCTTCACTCAGAGGGTAGTAGGTCTGTGGAATATGCTGCCCCAGGAAGCTGTGGAAGCTACATCATTAAATAAATTTAAAACAGAAATAGACAGTTTCCTAGAAGTAAAGGGAATTAGGGGTTACGGGGAGCGGGCAGGAAATTGGACATGAGGCTGAGTTCGGATCGGTCAAGGCCCTGTGGGTGGCGGAGCGGGCCCAGGGGCTGAGTGGCCGGGTCCTGCTCCTACTTCTTGTGTTCTTTAGATTTGAGGTTAGGATCAGATCAGCCATGATCTTATTGAATGGCGGAGCAGGCTCGAGGGGCCGATTGGCCTACTCCTGCTCCTATTTCTTATGTTCTTATGTAAATTCCCCAGCTGCCGCGGTGGGATTTGAATGCATATCTCAACAACAACAACATCTTGTATTTATGTAGCACCTTTAACGTAGTAAAACGTCCCAGGGCGCTGCACAGGAGTATTTTAAGACAAAAAATTTGACACCGATCCACATAAGGATAAATTAGGGCAGGTGACCAAACGCTTGGTCAAAGAGGTAGGTTTTAAGGAGCGACTTAAAGGAGGAAAGAGAGGTAGCGAGGTGGAGAGGTTTAGGCAGCGAATTCCAGAGCTTAGGGCCCAGGCAACAGAAGGCACGGCCACCAATGGTTGAGCGATTCTAATCAGGGATGCTCAAGAGGGCAGAGACATTAGTCCAGGCCCCTGGATTACTAGTCCAGTAACATAACCACTATGCTACCGTTCCCACGAATTGCTTCAATTCTAAATGTTCTTATTTTTCTCTGTGCCCTCATTGGCATCTTTGTCACTCTTTGGTACCACATTTTTTTGCTTTTAAATTGCTAGTTAGTTGCAGCGTGGGAGCAGATGTGTTGCATAGAACCCTTTCTTATGGGACGTCATGAAGTTGCATTCCAGTGATAACGTTAATGGGAACAGTGGGCTGTGGACAGTTTCCCCCACGTATGTCAGTGGAATCGAGTTTCACGAGACAGCACCGGAGGAAGTTTTATACTGGCTGCCTCGAGCAACTCTAAAGCACAAAACATGCGAACAATGGGCGACCCGCCCAGTCTGTACAAATGGCTTCAGAACCCTTGGGCTCGGGAGGGGGAAAATCAAACTACCTTTCTTCTCATGATTGACATCCATTGACCCTTGATTTAGCAAGACAGAAGTCTCACTTTAAAGGACAATTTACACAAAGATTCCTCATTGTTGTCATTATACAATAGCTACTTTCTGATGAACCAACTGGTTAAACTGCGCTTCAAATGCTGTGCCGCTCCAGACAGCTGAGCACAATAATCCAGGCTGACACTCCCAGTGCTGTCCTGAGGGAGCGCTGCACTGGCAGAGGTGCCGTCTTTCGGATGAGACGTTAAACCGAGGCCTTGTGCATTCCCCTACGCCCCACCATTGGCGGCCGTGCCTTCAGCCATCTAGGCCCCATGTTCGGGAATTCTCTCCCTAAACCCCTTTGCCTCCCCACCTCCCTCTCCTCTGTTGAGATCCTCCTTCAAACCCACCTCTTCAATGAAGCTTTTGATCACTCCTCCTAACATCTCCTCCTTTGGCTTGGTCTTCAACATTTTCTAATGCCCGTGTGAAGCACCTTGGGATGTCTTTTCTATGTTAAAGGTGCTATATAAATAAAGTTGTTGTATTTAACTGAACACTAACTATATTATAACTTTTTTTGATCAGACTCCATCTTTTTAAACTTACCCCATTCCCATTCTTCGATGTGCCTGTGCACCAACCCCAGCCAAGACAGCAGTAGAATATAAGAAAACCCGGATTGAGGAAAGGCTTTTCGGCCCATCACGCCCAATCCTTCCAGATTTCATCACCTGGATTTTACTCTCAGCATCCCAGGAGGAGCAGGGCAGGACTTGCACCTACTACCATGGCCCTGGGGTCAGGGATCATTACGTATGCTGGGGGGGCTCCCACTGGGGACATCTGCCATGGAGTGAGAGCCTGCCACTGTCCCCGAGGGCCACTCTGGCAGGGCTGCAGCAGGATTATCTCTGCAGCATCCAAAGTTGAGACAAATTAAAGGAGGCCAAAGGGCACCAAAGATGGAGGATCAGGCAGTTTCTAGGCCTCGGTCTGGGCTGAGACGTTAGAAGGGAAGGATCCGAGGCCTAATGGAAGGGAGAGGTGTCCATTACTGTGCCATTGGCGACCGTGCCTTCTGTTGCCTAGGCCCTAAGCTCTGGAATTCTCTCCCTAAACCTCTCCCCCTCTCTGCCTTACTCTCCTTTAAGACGCTCCTTAAAATCTACCTCTTGGACCAAGCTTTTGGCCATCTGCCCTAAATATCTCCTTATGTGGCTCGGTGTTAAATTTTGTTTTATAAATGCTCCTGTGAAGCGCCTTGGGACGCTTTACTACGTTAAAGGTGCTATATAAATGCAGTTGTTGTTGTTGTTGTTGTTCCCCCCCATACCATTGCTGCCAACCCCAACCTGGAAGCCTCTGGGGAGAGCGGCGACACACGTGAAAGGCACGGAAATGGGGCAACTTGCTGGGTCTCTCCTGCTCATTGTACTTTATATGTGGTGGGAGGAGTAGGGGTCACGGGCAGCTGGCTCGGTTGGGGCAAGGGAGGAAAAGCAAGGTCAGGACGGGCAGGTGGTGAAAGTTCTCACCACCCCATTTTCCTGCTGTTTCTGCTGCCAGCCTACCTGAGCGCGGCACCGTCAACGCCTCCCGCAAAAGTCAGCGGGAGGTTAGCGGCGGCGGTAACCATTAGCGCCCCGTGGTGCTGCGCCGCCGGCGATGACGTCATCGCCGTGCACAGCACACCCGCTTGCACCCTGGCTGCGATCTTTGGTAGCACCCCCTGACTTACCACCGGACGCTATGTCTGACAGGGTCAGGGGGGCCTACCTGCGGCCTTGGTGGCGCTAATTAAAGGCGAGGTGCCGGGCAGACATTTTTGTTGCTGGCCGCCTGCCAACACCTGCCTCCGCTGCCATCCCCGGCCTCCTGAACCGCCCCCCCCACGGAGTGCCGGCTGCGCTCCGTGAGCCCGGCACTCCTCGAGTGCTGGGCTCTTTTGCCGGCACTCCGATCCATGGTGGCCCAGCTGGGCCCCGGGTCGCGCTGCACAAGGCCCCTCCCCTTTAAGAAGGGGAGGAAGGCCTGCAGTACCGCGGCACTAAAAGTAGCACCCCGGGGAAGTTAGCGCCCCAAAGGGGGCGCGACTCAATTTTTCCCCCTCTAAGTTTCAAAATTTTCATCCTTGTTTTCAAATCCCTCCATGGCCTCGCCCCTCCCTATCTCTGTATTCTCCTCCAGCCCCACAACCCCACCGAGATATATGGGGCTCCTCTAATTCTGGCCTCTTGAGCATCCCTGATTATAATCGCTCAACCATTGGCGGCCGTGCCTTCAGCCGCCGAGGCCCTAAGCTCTGGAATTCCCTCCCTAAACCTCTCCTCCTCTCCACCTCTCTCCCTCCTCCTTTAAGCTCCTTAAAACCTACCTCTTTGACCAAGCTTTTGGTCATCTGCCCTAATATCTCCTTATGTGGCTCGGTGTCAAATTTTGTTTGATAACGCTCCTGTAAAGCGCCTTGGGACGTTTTACTACATTAAAGGCGCTCTATAAATACAAGTTGTAAGAAGGCATACGGAATGCTTGCCTTTATTAGCTGTGGCATAGAATACAAGAGCAGCGGGGTTATGCTTCAACTGTATAAAACACTAGTTAGGCCTCAGCTAGAGTACTGCGTGCAGTTCTGGTCACCACATTACAGGAAAGATGTGATTGCACTAGAGAGGGTACAGAGGAGATTTACAAGGATCTTGCCGGGAGTAGAGAATTTTAGCTATGAGGAAAGACTGGATAGACTGGGTTTGTTTTCCTTGGAACAGAGGAGGCTGAGGAGAGACCTTATTGAGGTGTATAAAATTATGAGGGGCCTAGATAAAGTGGATAGAAAGGACCTATTTCCCTTAGCAGAGGGGTCAAAAACCAGGGGGCATAGATTTAAAGTAATTGGGGGAAGGTTTAGAGGGGATTTGAGGGGAAATTTCTTCACCCAGAGGGTGGTGGGGGTCTGGAACTCACTGCCTGGAAGGGTGGTAGAGGCAGGAACCCTAACCACATTTAAAAAGTACTTGGATGTGCACTTGGGATGCTCTAACCTGCAGGACTACGGACCAAGAGCTGGGAAGTGGGATTAGGCTGGATAGCTCTTTGTTGGCCGACGCGGACACGATGGGCCGAAATGGCCTCCTTCCGTGCTGTAACTTTCTATGATTCTATGATTCTAATGCTGGAAATACTCAGCAGGTCAGGCAGCATCTGTGGAGAGAGAAACAAGGTTAACGTTTCAGGTCGATGACCTTCTATGGGAGTCTGTGTTACATATCGACTATGGGATAAAAGTTTTTTATAATCTCTAATCTTGCTTAAGGTCGGTGAATTATGTAGGTGTCTTCTTGTCCTATGATCATAGTCCAAGTTGTTTACTTCAACTTTATACATTTCATTATTTTGAAAACCTAAGGACTGGAGAACTTTAGCTATGAGGAAAGATTGGAGAGGCTGGGGTTGTTTTCTTTGGAACAGAGGAGGCTGAGGGGAGATTTAATTGAGGTGTATAAAATTATGAGGGGCCTAGATAGAGTGGATAGGAAGGACCTATTTCCCTTAGCAGAGAGGTCAATAACCAGGGGGCACAGATTTAAAGTAATTGGTAGAAGGATTAGAGGGGAGTTGAGCAGAACTTTTTTCACCCAGAGGGTGGTGGGGGTCTGGAACTCACTGCCTGAAAGGGTGGTAGAGGCAGAAACCCTCATCGCATTTAAAAAATACTTGGATGTGCACTTGAAGTGCCGTAACCTACAGGGCTACGGACCAAGAGCTGGAAAGCAGGATTAGGCTGGATTTGCTCTTTTTCAGACGGCACAGACACGATGGGCCGAATGGCCTCCTTCTGTGCCGTAAACATCTATGATTCTATATTGGGTCACCCCTCAGTCTTTTCTCAAGTGAAAATTAGTTTAATGGTTAAATTGCTAAAAAGAATGTGAGTGACTTATTTAGTCTTACATTACAACAGTGATCACACTTCAAAAGTATTTCATTGGCTGTAAAGCGCTTTAGGACGTCCTGAGAACATAAGAACATAAGAAATAGGAGCAGGAGTCGGCCATTCGGCCCCTCGAGCCTGCTCCGCCATTCAATAAGATCATGGCTGATCTGATCTTGGCCTCAACTCCACTTTCCTGCCTGTTCCCCATAACCCTTGATTCCCCCTGTTTTTCAAAAATCTGTCTATCTCAGCCTTGAATATATTCAATGACCCAACCTCCACAGCTCTATGGGGTAGAGAATTCCAAAGATTCACGACCCTCTGAGAGAAGAAATTCCTCCTCATCTCAGTCTTAAATGGGCGGGTGACCCCTTATTCTGAAACTATGCCCCCCTAGTTCTAGATTCCCCCACGAGGGGAAACATCCTCTCTGCATCTACCCTGTCAAGCCCCCTCAATCTTATATGTTTCAATAAGATCACCTCTCATTCTTCTAAACTCCAATGAGTATAGGCCCAACCTGCTCAACCTTTCCTCATATGACAACCCCTTCATCCCAGGAACCAACCTCGTGAACCGTCTCTGAACTGCCTCCAATGCAAGTATATCCCTCCTTAAATAAGGTTTAAGGTTGTGAGGTTGTGAAAGGCGCTATAGGAATGCAAGTCTTTCTTTTTTCTTTCACTGACTCTGTCAACGCTACTCTGACACCCAAATGGCAACATAAGACACAGTGTATGAATAATAATAAACATGAATCCCTGTTCTATGATCACATCACAAAGATATACAAGCTTTTCATTAAGAATAACCAGACTGTCCTTTAAGAACAAAGTGTTTCCCTGCTTTAAAGTTGACAACACTGGTAAATTTATCTCTTTGACGATTGCATGTCAACTCAGCCCTTCATACTGGCTCTAAATTTACTCCAGTGTTGCCGAGGGAGCAATCTTTTGTTTACGATGTGATGTAGTTATGTGGGATTGTGTCAGCTGCATCAGCCAGACTGCCAGAGTCATCACAGCACAGACTGCCACCCCCACGATATGATGCAAAAGTGGTGAGTTAAGGAATGGAGTACTGTGCATAATCGGAAGTAGCCTTGATGACTTAGATAATCGGCAAACATAATTTTATCCAACATTTTTGTTTCTGGTAGTCGCACTCTTCATGATTAATACTAGTTGTAAAATATACTAAATGTCATGGTGACCATACATGATTCAAGCTACATAAAGAACCTGATACATCAGTGGCCTGGGGTTGTTAAAGACATTACTGGCAGAGAAATATAACAACCTGAATCAACCACTCAATTTAATTACAACATAAGGAGGAACTGACAGATCTAGTAATGAGGGCACGTAGCAGTTTAAAGAAAAGAGCAAGCACTAGAGATAATGAGGGATAAATAATGCAGATTTCTTAATTGTAGTTTTTGAAGATGTTAAACCAAAGAATCTCAACGTCTCATTTACAGTTAGGGGAAGCAGGACACCTGGTTGGATTTTCTCATATGAACATTAAACATTTAAAATTCTCATCCTTGTTTTCAAACCCCTCCATGGCCTCACCCCTCCCTATCTCTGTAACCTCCTCCAGCCCTACAACCCTCCGAGATCTCTGCGCTCCTCCAATTCTGGCATCTTGAGCATCCCCGATTTTAATCGCTCTACCGTTGGCGGCCGTGCCTTCAGCTGCCTGGGCCCTAAACTCTGGAATTCCCTTCCTAAACCGCTCTGCCTCGCTACCTCTCTCTCCTCCTTGAAGACGCTCCTTAAAACCTACCTCATCTGCCCTAATATCTCCTTATGTGGCTCGGCGTCAAATTTTGTTGGACAACACTCCTGTGAAGCGCCCTGGGACGTTGTACTACGTTAAAGGCGCTATATAAATGCAGGTTGTTGTTGTTGAACGGGACACCGGGTTATCACTCAATCTTTGTGATTAGTGCCATGGGAACATTACCAATCAGTGCTGCCATCAGCACTACAATGCCCGGTTATGACTGTCACTATTCGATACGAACACACATTTGAGAGGTGACAACAACCAAGCCAAGTGATACGACAAACAAATTGCTACTTGAAGAGGGGAAAAGAACATTTACGTTTGAAAAGAGAGTATAGGTCGGGCAATTTTTCAAAGTGAGCTATCCTGTTTATTTCCTATTCATAGCAGTGGACAAATGGCTGCAATCAGTTTTCAAAGCATCCTCCCAAACCACCTTAAAAGTGAAGTGGTTTCAAGAGTAATTTAAGTGATCATCTGCTCTGTTCACAGTGTTAGAACAGGAAGTCAGATTGCCCTTTGAAGGTCACAAATAAAGGAATGCTTAGGGCGCTAATGAATAGAGTGTCTCTCTTCATGACATTCTCAGTATTACTTTACCTCACTACTGCTGTGATATTATAAATAGAGAAAATACACGTCTGTACTGGTCAAAATCTCCGTAGGGGTCGGCCTCACCCATGGCTGTCACAATGTTTCTCTCCCTTGTTATTTCCGACAAACTTTGATTATTTCCAATTTTTTTTGGCGGTGTAAAGTCTCACCTCCAGAGGATTGTCTTCACCTAATGATTTGTCACAGACTCTCTCGTGGCTGCTACCAGTGCCATTCCATCACCAAGCAGCAGGAAAGGCCATTTTAGCAAAGTAAGAGGAATAATGTCATCTCCTTCACTCTCTGAGGTGAAATGGTCCATTAAAGCCAAATATTCCATACGTCGTCTGACCACATACTGACAAATCACATCCTAAAAATGGCAGACAGATTTCAGGTATAATTGTACAGGGCCTTGGTGAGACCGCACCTGGAGTACTGTGCACAGTTTTGGTCTCCTTATCTGAGGAAGGATATACTTGCCTTAGAGGTGGTGCAACAAAGATTCACCAGACTGATTCCTGGGATGAGAGGGCTGTCCTATGAGGAGAAATGTGAGAAATCGCACAACACCAGGTTATAGTCCAACAGTTTTATTTGAAATCACAATGAGGAGAGATTGAGTAGTTTGGACCTGTACTCTCTGGAGTTTAGAAGAATGAGAGTTGATCTCATTGAAACATATAAGATTCTGCGGGGGATTGACAGGGTAGATGCCTAGAGGTTGTTTCCCCTGGCTGGAGAGTCTAGAACTAGGGGGCATAGTCTCAGGATAAGGGGTCGGCCATTTAAGACTGAGATGAGGAGGAATTTCTTCATTCAAAGGGTTGTGAATCTTTGGAATTCTCTACCCCAGAGGGCTGTGGATACTCAGTCGTTGAGTATATTCAAGGCTGAGATAGATAGATTTTTGGACTCTAGGGGAATGAAGGGATATGGGGATCAGGCGGGAAAGTGGAGTTGATGTATAAGTTCAGCCATGATCTTATTGAATGGCGGAGCAGGCTCGAAGGGCCATATGGCCTACTCCTGCTCCTATTTCTTTTGTTTTTATGTTCTATGTTCTTATAGGCACGTTGACTTCTACACAGCTCTGTTGAGAAGCCAGAACTGTGAGAATTACACGGTTATTAAGCAACAATTTTAACTGGTATTTTTTAAAGGGTAACGTTTAATTATGTCCTATGCAATTACATCCAGTACTTAATGGATTATGCTACTGAGTGCTTTTTTAATATAATAAATCTGAAATGAATAGTTTTGTGGCTAAAACCAGTGCACTATTTCAATCTTTGTGAAGTATATAAAATGATTCTCTCTAGTTCTATTAGATAACGAAGTCCCATGAATTCCTCAGTCAGAGGACTAAGTGCTTTCACTTGACAAATGCGACATAATTTTAGAAATGACTTTTAGATAGCTTTCAGGAGTCAAGTACAAAGTATTTTTACTTTTAATAAGCTTATTAATGGAAATTTGAATGTAATTTCAGTGTAATTGCAGCTTTTTATTAGTTTTAGAGACATAAAACATAAGAAATAGGAGCAGGGGTCGTTATACGGCCCCTCGAGCCCGCTCCGCCATTCAATAAGATCTGGTCTTCAACCACAACTCTACTTTCTGCCTGATCTCCATATCCCTTGATTCCCCTAGAGTCCATAAATCTATTGATCCCAGCCTTGAATATACTCAATGATTCAGCATTCACAGCCCTCTGGGGTAGAGAATTCCAAAGATTCACAACCCTCTGAGTGAAGAAATTCCTCCTTATCTCAGTCTTAAATGGCCGACCCCTTATCCTGAGACTGTGACCCCCGAGTTCTAGACACTCCAGCCAGGGGAAACAACCTCTCAGCATCTACCCTGTCAATCCCCCTCAGAATCTTATATGTTTCAATGGGATCACCTCTCATTCTTCTAAACTCCAGAGAGTATAGGCCCAATCTACTCAATCTCTCCTCATAGAACAACACTCTCATCCCAGGAATCAATCTAGTGATCCTTTGTTGCACTGCCTCCAAGGCAAGTATATCCTTCCTTAGATAAAAACAAAAACTGTGCACAGTACTCCAGGTGTGATCTCACCAAGGTCCTGCACAATTTCTCTCAAGACATTTCCCCTTGATTCGCTCAGTAGATACTGGCAGTGATACGGGGTTATATTGAGTTAGGGGATGAAATCCACAGTCACTTGGTAACACACACAACCAAAAAATGGGTACAGTCGCTGATCTTCAGAAGGTTCGGGCTGGATTTTACCAACCTCGGCGGGTCCGTGACGGGTGACGTCGGTGGTGGGTCCCGACCTCGCTGCCGGCTCCAGCCCGTTGTTCAAAATGATTTTCCCCTGATGGGGCTTGTTAAGCCCCGCCCAGTGCATTTACCGGCCAATTGAAGGCAGCGGGTCTGATTTAAAAAAATAATAATTTTAACTCGTTTTTATGGGATGTGGGTGTTGCTGGCAAGGCCAGCGTTTATTGCCCATCCCTAGTTGCCCTTGAGAAGGTGGTGGTGAGCTGCCTTCTTGAACCGCTGCAGTCCGTGTGGTGAAGGTACTCCCACAGTGCTGTTAGGGAGGGAGTTCCAGGATTTTGACCCAGCGACGATGAAGGATCGGCGATATACTTCTAAGTCAGGATGGTGTGTGACTTGGAGGGGAACTTGGAGGTGGTGGTGTTCCCATGCACCTGCTGCCCTTGTCCTTCTAGATAGAAGAGGTCGTAGGTTTGGGAGGTGCTGCCGAAGAAGCCTTGGCGAGTTGCTGCAGTGCATCTTGTAGATGGTACACACTGCAACCACGGTACGCCGGTGGTGGAGGGAGTGAATGTTTAAGGTGGTGGATGGGGTGCCAATCAAGCGGGCTGCTTTGTCCTAGATGGTGTCGAGCTTCTTGAGTGTTGTTGGAGCTGTACTCATTCAGGCAAGTGGAGAGTATTCCATCACACTCCTTACTTGTGCCTTGTAGATGGTGGAAAGGCTTTGGGGAGTCAGGAGGTGAGACACTCGCCGCAGAATACCTAGCCTCTGACCTGCTCTTGTTGCCACAGTATTTATGTGGCTGGTCCAGTTAAGTTTCTGGTTAATGGTGACCCCCAGGATGTTGATAGTGAGGGATTCGCCGATGGTAATGCCATTGAATTTCAAGGGGAGATGGTTAGACTCTCGCTTGTTGCAGATAGTCATTGCCTGGCACTTCTGTGGCGCAAATGTTACCTGCCACTTATCAGCCCAAGCCTGCACGTCGTCCAGGTCTTGTTGCATGCGGGCATGGACTGCTTCATTATCTGTGGAATTGCGAATGGCGCTGAACACTGTGCAGTCATCAGCGAACATCCCCATTTCTGACCTTATGTAGGAGGGAAGGTCATTGATGACATCATTTGATGATGCATCATCAGCCGGTTTCCTTAAAGGGACCATGTGCAAATTTATTTTGACAGTTGTGCTGTCAGTGTTCTACAGCATTGAGGTGCTGCAAACACTGACGAGCACTGCACAGAGGTGCAGGGCTGCACCCAGGCTCTCCCATGTCACAGCACGCAGGGAGGTTCTCTTCCCTTCCAATGGGCGGAAGAGACCTCCCCAGGAGATCTACGCAGCCTGGTTGCACATTGCACAGGAGGACACAAGCAGGGATGTGGTCAGGAGGACCAGGCTGCGGCGGCGCAAACCTTTCAATGATCTCAGTAGATCACAAAACGTTACTGCAAAGTCACACTCAACCTCATCCTGCTGTGCCTCTCATCACATCCCCATCACTCTGCCTTCCCTACCCTACTCCTGCACATCCTTACTCACACCAACTTACCTTGCACCTCCACCCATCCCTCTCCATCTACATTATCACTTCCCCATCTCACTAGCCACCCCTCACACTCATCCTCATCTTTGTGCAATCATACCAACTCACAACACACAAGGGTAGGTACTTGTGTGTTTTAGCCAATGTTCATGTAAAGTTTCTGGTAATGTGCTATCAAACATTGAAATCTTTATTTTCAACACTTTGCATTCTTGGACAGATTTGTGTGAACCTTTGGAAGTGGCTAAGTGAGTTCCAGTGAATGGTGATACATAACGGTACCCCCCGCAATGGTGATGAGTGTGAAAGGAACTTCTTGGGCATTGTCGGGATGCTTATGGTGTTGGTGTGGGGTGGTGCCAACCTGGCGCATCATATGGCAGCCAGGGTGTACAGCGTCAAATGAAGTAAATCTGGCCATGGTGAGGCCATCCCTGGCGTCCCGGGCAGCAATGTGGTCAGGTGCTGATGCCCTGTGTCCTGTGCAGCATCAGTTGATTGTGGAAAAGGTTGGTGTTGTTGTTGGTGCTGCTGGTATTGGGGCTGATCGTGGTGGGATTCTGAGGACCAAGGTGAGATAGTTTCAAGGGCACCGATGCTGATGGAATAGATGGCAGGTGAACTTGAGATGAAAGAAGCGATCTGTCAGTGGTGAGAGAGGTTGTTCCAATGAGATGACACTGGATACAGAGTTTGCTCCAAACACTTGCAACCTGCATAAAGCTCAATCTGTCTTCCAAATACAGTAAGCAACAGCTTCTGAGTTTGGAAAGTGAACAGCTGTGAGATGGGGGCTTTTATAGCACATTTGCAGCTGTCAAGTAATGAGATGATTCCATGGTCATACAACGCCCGCCCTGCTTACCTGACGTGATCCCCGAGCAGTGTGGACCCCGTGGGCAACCTCATAAAATGTAACGGTGAGCTCAAAATACCTCTTAATGGGCTGTTAACAAGGTCATAATGACCTGAATTGCCTCCCCCCCACTGTGTGTCGGGTCTGTTCAGCGCTGACAGATCCGACATCTGGGAAAGTCGCTTGGTGGCGGGTTGATAGCGGGGTCATCTCATTGGAACAACCTCTCTCACCAGTGACAGATCGCTTCTGCCATCTCAAGTTCACCTGCCATCTATTCTATCAGCATTCACTTTCCAACTCAGAAGCTGTTGCTTACTGCATTTTTTTTTTACCACCCGACCCGCCACTGAACACGCCTGCTGACCCCCCGAAAAATTCCGTCCTTCATGTCTGGATAGTCAAAAACATCGCATGTGCTGCATCAATGAATAATGTTTGTCTTGTGCTATAACAGCTACCAAATCACAAGTGCTGGCAACTAAAATGGCTACCAATTAAAAAAAAAATCTGGTCCTGACTAAGCCCAATGTATTTATAGTGAATTAGAAAAATCATATTGCAGAACTATTAGAGGTTGGGAAGCTAAATATGAATTAGTCTTTATCAGCAATAGATGGCAGGACTTTTAATTCTATCTTCATTGAAACTTTTAAGAAAGTGTCAGCCCTGGGTCAGTTGGTGGCACCCTCGCCTCTGAGTCAGAAGGTTGTGGGTTCAAGTCCCACTCCAGACCCTTGAGCACAAAAATCTAGGCTGACACTCCAGTGCAGTGCTGAGGGAGTGCTGCACTGTCGGAGGTGCCGTCATTTGGATGAGATGTTAAATCGAGGCCCCGTCTGCTCTCTCAGGTGGACGTAAAAGATCCCATGGCACTATTTCGAAGGTGAGCAGGGGAGTTATCCCCGGTGTGCTGGGGCCAATATTTATCCCTCAACCAACATCACTAAAAACAGATTATCGGGTCATTATCGCGTTGCTGTTTGTGGGAGCTTGCTGTGCGCAAATTGGCTGCCGCGTTTCCTACATTACAACAGTGACTACACTTCAAAAAGCACTTCATTGGCTGTAAAAGCACTGTGGGACGTCCGGTGGTCGTGAAAAGAGCTATAGAAATGTAAGTCTTTCTTTCTTTCTTTTGAATGCCCACTAAGATTTCCTCTCATCAATGTTGCTGTTTTATACTTCTGTAAAATCAATGGAGGAGAAATTGGCCTCCTTTGAGCCTCCAGTTAGCGCCTCCGGGGGCGTTAACGGGCGCTACTGGCTTTGCGACCGGGCGCGGCGAGAGTAGCGACGCCCGTGAACTTCCCCTGCAGGTTAGCGGCGGCGGTAAACCCTAACGCCACGATCTGCTGCACCCCGGAGACCGTGACGTCAACCGGTGCGCTGTGCCCCGGTACTGCCCCGGATGCGAACTTGGCTTCCGCCCCCTGCAGCATCGCCGGGCGTCAACACCGGCAGCTGCAGGAGGCGTCGTCACCGTGGACGGCCACTTGGGGAGCGGCAGTTCAAGGGATTGCTGGTGAGGTAGGTGAAAAATGTTTCGTCAGGACTCTGTGCTTTTTAATCTATTTTTCAGGTGGCGCGCTTGATCAGCCCTGCACTCTGTTATAGTGCTTGGGGCTGATCGGCGCCGATTGGAGGTGCCGTAAGCGATCAGGGGATTCGTTTCCTTGCAGAGCCTGCAGCGATGGCCCTTCCCTTTAAGGGAGGGACAAAAATGAGAAGTCGCACAACACCAGGTTATAGTCCAACAGTTTTATTTGGAATTACAAGCTTTCTCTCACTGTACCTGACGAAGGAGCAGAGCTCCGAAAGCTCGTAATTTCAAATAAAACTGTTGGACTATAACCTGGTGTTGTGCGACTTCTCATTTTTGTCCGACCCAGTCCAACACCGGCATCTCCGCATCATGACCATTAAGGGAGGGAAGGAGCCTTCCAACCCGGCAGCGCTGCACGGCCCAGTGTGCAACACTACTCACCTCCCGCCCCGCCTGCAGCCTGTCGCGCTCCAGGAAGGAAGTGGAGCACAAAACCGAATTTTTTAAATGTTGAACAGCATTAGCGCCTGGCGCTAATTTTTTCAACTTTTAAAAGTTAGCACCCCAAACGGGGCGATACCGAATTTCTCTCCCAATAAAACTGGAGTAAAAAATATGCTGCCACCATACTTGGAGTGGAGACGCTTGCTCTGCCCCAGCTTATCTTCCTTCCCACGAGTGGCTTGATAAAGCAGCCAGGCACTGACTGGCTCAACCTTAGGCCTTGTGAGAAGCTACCTAAACCAGCAAAGCTGGTTCTGATCGATGTGTTCAGACAGGAGATGCCACTTCACACGAATAAACATGTTCTTGTCGGTGATGTGATCCGGGCGTCTGATCCCCAGAATAATCTGGTAACAGCTGGTGCCATTGCTGCTCAACTAAGCGTAGCTGCATTACAATGACTGATTAGATTCGGGCAAAAGTTAAAAGCTGGTGTTTTTGGTGGGACTCTCTCCTGTAGTGATTATTCAGCTATTCTCTGCTGGATTGAGAATCACTTTGAGTAATTAACCTGAGACTTCAAAGTGACAGTCCTCTTTGCAGAAATCATTGTGAAATCATCATCACAAAGTACAAGTGGATTTGTATTCAAATTGTTTCCTATAGTCCATTACATTCTACATGGAGACGGCAATATTAATATGTAGCGATACAACCGGTTTAAAGCATAACGCGCACTAACCAAATTACTTTCTCCTTAACTCATAATGGAGCCCAAGCACATGGACACACTCTGTTGATTTATGCATTATTTTGTGATAAGCAGAAACATAGTTATATTTTCCTTTGCGCACAAACAAAATTAATTGAAGTCTCTCAGTGCGTGTAATACTCATTTGATAGCATTTTCTCTTACAAAAGGATTGCTGCATCAGTCTGCAGCCAGTGTCGAAATCACTAATTGAAAGGATTGTGAAAGCACTCTGAGCTTTGGTAATAGATTTACTTTTGGTCTAATTCTCTTTTGCCATGTAAGGTCATTATGTCAAGGAGTTGTTTCCCGTCCATCAGAGCATGTTTTCCATTAGCATTTACTCCAACATAAAAGCATGTCAAGAAATATTTCTCACCTATTTTCATTGCAGCTCCTATTAATTCAACATCCACTTAGGCTACATTTATCTAAACCATGTTAACCACCAGTCAGCTGGCTGGAATGAAAAATGCATTGAACAATGTCCAAAAGGAACTCACCAGTGAGGACTGCACGGACCCAACTACCATTTACCACCCATGGTTCATCAAGGTTATGCCTTAGTCAATTTGAATTAGACCAGCAGATTAAGTTCACATTATCAGAGGTTTTATAAATGTTATGTGACTGTGCCGGATATATTTTGCGAATAGACTGGACGGCAAATTGTACGCATTCACTCTGCGATGGGCTAGGCAAATTAGGATGGTTTGAACAGAAGGCTATTTTTTTTTTTAGACAGATTTTGGTTTTAGGCAGATCAACCATGCATACAAACTTGATAGCTGAAAGGGAAGTGTTATAAGCAGTTACCCCAACAACATAATGGATAAAGACATTGCCCATTGCAGCACTAAGACACTCGGGCGGTGTTTGTGATGCTAAAGTCGACTTCAACACCCCTGGGCGGAAGAGGGAGGAGCGCAGGAAAAAGCAGTCATGGTCCAATCTCCAATTGCTATCCAATGGCCTTTAATGGAAAGGGCACCTGTGTGGACACTGGGCAAAGACAGGACTGGGCTTGGCTGAGGTACCCTGTATTGTTGAATAGCCCTGTGTCTAAGGGGGCGATTTTGCCAATGGGGGTGCGTTGGAGGCGGGACTGCTGCTTGTCGGGTTTCAGTCCCGCCTCCATCGACTTCCGGCCAACCCAAGCTATTTTCCCTTTATTGACCTTGTTAAACCCGCCCAGCGGGCTTAGCAGGCCAATTAAGGGGAAGCCGGTTACAGAGAATGTCAGCGTAGGATGTTTCATCTGTCAAAAATTTTTGACAGATGAATTGTCATCGTTTGATAGCTCTGTGAAGCTATCAAACACAGACATTCTCTGTTGTTTGATGAGTCCTTGTATTCAAGACTCATAAAACCTCTTTCTTTAACAGAAATTAGATGGATGTTGCATCGGAGAATGCAGCAGCCATCTGTCATCTCTGTCTGTGAGATGCGAGACTCTCCGCATCCCCAACTGTTGAAGCCTGCAGGAAGAAACAAAGGTAAGTAAACATTTTCCATCGCTTTTCACTCACCTCACACACTTACCTCTCCACACTTGAACCCATCACGTACCTTCACAGTGCACTTTTGCGCCCCTCCGACCCACTGCTCGCCTCGGTGACCCTGGCGGGATTTCCCGACGTCATGAAGCCCGCACCTGTTGGAAAAATGGGGATTATCCTCTTAACTGCCTGTTAACTACCTGTTAACAGGCAGTTAAGTGGCTGTAATCCCCTTTCCCGCCTCGAGGCGATGGGACCCGGCGCAGGTCGGGTACCCGCCTCCTGGGAAGATGGCACGGAGGCGGGTTGGGGGCGGGATGGGTACCCGCCCCCAGATTCTGCCATTTTCCCGGCAGTCCTGCCTCCAAACCCACCTCCCCAGGGCTGGCAAAATCGCCCCCATAGTTTCTATGTGAAAAATGGCCACTTGTGGAGAGGTTCTGGTTGGGCTGCGGGGGATTGAGAAGCCATGGCCTGGCATGAGTCAGCACCTTCAGGACAGGAGGAGATAAAATTGACAATAAAAAAATGATGGCCTGGGTGTAAGTAAGACAATCCACTTCTTGTTCTTTCCAGTTTTCAGAATAGGAAAGCCTGAACTATTTAACCCAGTGTTCATTGTGTGGAAATAACAATGAAACAACAGTCATGAACTCCAAAGCATAAAAGAGGAAGTCAACTCGGCCTCTCTGATTAAGTTACAATGTGTATTCAGTCACATTGGGTGTAGTTTCAAGCCACCAAGGGCATGACATTTTCAGGGACTTAAACTTGTTCATTTTAGGTGTTGGGTGGGTGGGTGGGTGTGGAAAAAAGAGTCACTTCTTATGAAAACTGTTAGAACAAAGTGCAGCAGAAACTAGTAGGAATTTGGGATTTCAAGACAATATTTTGTATCCAAACACAGTTTAAAAAGAAAAAAAGACTTGCATTTCTATAGCGCCTTTCACGACCACCGACGTCTCAAAGCACTTTACAGCCAATGAAGTACTTTTTGAAGTGGAGTCACTGTTGTAATGTAGGAAACGCGGCAGCCAATTTGCACACAGCAAGCTCCCACAAACAACAATGTGATAATGGCCAGATCATCTGTTTTAGTGATGTTGATTGAGGGATAAATATTGGCCCCAGGACACCGGGGAGAACTCCCCTGCTCTTCTTCGAAATATTGCCATGGGATCTTTTACGTCCACCTGAGAGAGCAGACGGGGCCTCGGTTTAATGTCTCATCTGAAAGACAGCACTTCCGACAGTGCAGCACTCCCTCAGCACTGCACTGGAGTGGCAGCTTAGATTTTTGTGCTCAAGTCTCTGGAGTGCAACCAACTGAGCCATGGCTGACACTCATGTGTGATTGAACAGACAAGTTCAATTATTTTCTCACCCAACATCCACACAGGAGCACTTCCCAGCAGAGGCCACTGGATTGCGATCAGGACTTGGCTGATTTTTCCCCTCCCCAACTAAGGGGTGTTGAGACCAATTATGGCAGCTCAACTGCTGCTCAGCTGAGACCAGCTAACCTATTACAGACTGTTAACCAAACCTGTGGCCTTCTGGCCTGTATAGTCTTGTGCTGCATAAGGTGGTGCCTGTACCCACTAGACTATCAGGGGAGAGGGGTGCAACCCTCCGAGATATCTGCCGTCCTCCAATTCTGGCCTCTTGCTCATCCCCGATTATAATCGCTCCACCATTGGTGGCCGTGCCTTCTGTTGCCTGGGCCCTAAGCTCTGGAATTCCCTTCCTAAACCTCTCTGCCTCTCTACCTCTCTTTACTCCTTTAAGACGCTCCTTAAAACCTACCTCTTTGACCAAGCTTTTGGTCACCTGTCCTAATATCTCTTTTTGTGGCTCGGTGTCAAATTTTGTTTGGTAACGCTCCTGTGACGCGCCTTGGGACGTTTTACTACGTTAAAGGCGCCGTATAAATACAGGTTGTTGTTGCTGTTGTAAGAGTTAAACAACACTTTGCTATTTTTTAAATATAGATGAATCCACAAGAGCTTAGGGGGGAATTAGTGCAGATTCACCAGAATGATACCGGGGCTTAGAAGGTTAAATTATGAGGACAGGTTACATTAACTTGGCGATAGCAAAATACTGCGGATGCTGGAAATCCGAAATAACAACAGAAAACTCTGGAAAAACTCAGCAGGCCAGGCAGCATCCGTGGAGAGAGAAACAGAGTTAACGTTTCAGGTTGAAGACCTTTCATCTTCGACCTGAAACGTTAACTCTGTTTCTCTCTCCACGGATGCTGCCTGGCCTGCTGAGTTTTTCCAGCGTTTTCTGTTGTTATTTTACATTAACTTGGATTGTATTCCCTTCAGTTTAGAAGATTGAGGGGTGATCTAATCAAGGCGTTAAAAATGTTAAAAGGATTCGATAGGATAGATACGGGGAATATTTTTCCCTCTGGTGGGGGAATCAGGAACAAGGGGGAATCAGGAACAAGGGGACACAATCTTAAAATTAGAGCGAGGCCGTTCAGGAGCTAAATCAGGAAGCACTTTTTCCACACAAACGGTAGTAGAAATCTGGAACTCTCTCCCCAAAAGGGGGTGGATGCTGGGACAATTAGGGGGAAAAATTCGGTTGCTTTGTGCCTCCTGTTAGCGCCCCGCTAAAAGTAGCGCCCTGGTGAAGTTAGCGCCCCAAAGGGGGCGCGACTCAATTTTTCACCCTTAGAGCCTTCAAGACTGAGATAGATAGATTTCTGTTAGATAGGAGTATCAAGGGATATGGAGCAAAGGCGTGAAAATGGAGTTGAGGTGCGGATCATCCATGATCTAATGGCAGAGCAAGCTGAATGGTCGACTCCTGTTCCTTACGTTCCTAGGACAGAGAGAGAGAGAAAGGCTTCAATACAAAATGTAACAATTTCATTTCACACTATTTAAGAGAATGAAATCATGGTCACAAGTTACCAAACGTCAATCTGTTCACTGAGCCATGAGCAGCCGTGAAGCAATATGTGGAATGATGTCAATAAAGTGTAAAGGTTAGGATATGACACAGTATTGGACAAGTTTTTACACGCAACACAAGATTATATTTAGGAAATCCAACCCAGTAAAATGAAATGAGTCAGCTAACAAGTAAAAGTGAGTCAGATGGAAGATAACATCCCTCCTGTCTACAATCAGTTTTCTGAATTTTTTGTTTTGTTTTAATACTCAGGGGTTTAGTAGAAATGATCATTTCATTTGGGGAATTTCCTGCGCTCTTCATTCGGTGCAGGAATGAGAAAGGCAATGAATGCAGTTGAGCATCTGATTGATTAACTGTAGTTTTCATGGAGAGTGACTAACTGCAGAATGTCCACTTGTCATCACAGTGGAAGTTGTGGTTTGACCGAGTAGTTTATTTCTTGCCTGGGTTTCGTTCAGTCCCTTGCTGCTTGGTAATTGGTGTTTTTTTATTTTAAAAATTTCTCCCTCTCATCTCCTGAAGGTCTTGACTTATACTGGAGTAAGGTTCTGTGAACATATACAAGCCTTTGGCCCCTCACCCATGTGCCACTTTCATGTGTAAGCCCACACTGTGGGTATTGGTAGGCGCTTCATTCTTGCAGCGTGTCACAGTTGAGCCAGATCTTGTCCTGATCTGTCCGTACATGCACAATTCAGGACCATGCACCTTGACCCTAAATGTACATGGTTCTCACGGAATTGATTTAAAAAAAAACTCTTTATAAGCTCTTGGTAAAATCTATTTAATGATGATATTAGCAGTGATTAGGATATTTTCAAGCTGGTTACAGTGTAACGCCAGCATTGGTGCAAAGCTCCCTGTCCCAACCTGCATAATTTCCACCAGGGGTCACTGGATAACAATTATAAATGGGAACCTTGGCTAATTTTTTCCCTTCCTAACCCGGGAACACTGAATCCAATTTTAATTCCCCACTTCTGCCTCGGGTGAGGTTAGCTATTAGTACAGACAGAGAATTGAATCTGGGACCTCCTGCTCCGTCTGTGCTAGTGCTACACCTGTTGATGCTTTTATCCACCAGCCTTAGTGTTAATTTCTTTTGTTCACTTCCTTGTTCTTCTCTTGCTTTTAGGTTCTCCCGTGCTACACACAGAGGAAGCACTGAACCGGTTACGAGGTGGCATTAATAGATCAAGGCAATTCACTTTCCATCCATGTCTGTGGGGCAAGGGCCTGGCTGCTCTCTGAGACCCTCCACCCCCCTACCACCGACTCAGAATTGCAAGCTCGACGTATGGGTAACCCTGAGTGTATCTCACATCCTGTCACTCGGTGGTGCTACATGGTGCATCAGTGCTGTACAACATCACTTCTGACGAAAGGTCATCGACCTGAAACGTTAACTCTGTTTCTCTCTCCACAGATGCTGCCTGACTGAGATGAGGAATTTCTTCACTCAGAGGGCTGTGAATCTTTAGAATTCTCTGCCCCAGAGGGTTGTAAATGCTCAGTCATTGAGTATATTCAAGGCTGAGATCGATAGATTTTTGGACTCTAGGGGAAACAAGGGATATGGGGATCGGGCGGGAAAGTGGAGTTGAGGTCAATGATCAGCCATGATCTTATTGAATGCAGGCTCGAGGGCCCATATGGCCTACTCTGTTCCTAATTCTTATATTCTGATGACCTGCTGAGTATTTCCAGCATTTTCTGTTTTTATATCAGATAATTACACAGGTGGAGCAATTGGGCCTTGTTGCGCCCGTTTTACAGGCCAATTTTGAGGACCAATGTCCCACGCCCTAAGGTCACCTGAGAGGTGTCTGACCCCATGTTGGGTTGGGTCATTTTTCAGCCATCTCTGGCGGCCACCTAAAACTGGCATTAGGCCCCTTACATATGTAAGTGAGGGGCCTGGTGCCTGTTTCAGGCTCCCTCTACCAAATTGGATATCGATGAGCCGGGCCTGCTCCACTCAGGATTCTTCATCAATGTGCTCGTTGACCTACATTGGCTCCCGGTTAAGCAACGCCTCGATTTTAAAATTCTCATCCTTGTTTTCAAATCCCTCCACGGCCTCGCCCCTCCCTATCTCTGAAACCTCCTCCAACCCCTACAACCCCCCGAGATCTCTGCGCTCCTCTAATTCTGGCCTCTTGAGCATCCCTGATTATAATCGCTCAAACATTGGTGGCCGTGCCTTCAGCTGCCGCGGCCCTAAGCTCTGGAATTCCCTCCCTAAACCTCTCCACCTCTCTATCGCACTCTCCTCCTTTAAGACGCTCCTTAAAATCTACCTCATCTGCCCTAATATCTCCTTGCGTGGCTCGGTGTCAAATTTAGTTTGATAATCGCTCCTGTGAAGCGCCTTGGGACGTTTTACTGCACTAAAGGCGCCATAAGTTGTTGTTGTTCAACGCCCACTGTGGCCTAAGCACCGGCCACAACCAAAAGATTCATTTTTAAGAAAATACCAAAAAACATTCCTGTGGATCCAGGAAGAACAGGAGTTCTCCCCTGAGTCCACAGTATCCTGAACGCCCCCCCCTGCCTCCATTCCTACTCCAACCCCTCTGCCAGGACTTACCTCTGGGCTTCTGCCAGTGAGGCAAGCGGTCTGAAATTTTTGAAATAGGCAATCTGCCTGTGCGGAATGAGGCCCAAGGCCCAATTTTGGGCAAAGCCCTGGGCCTCCCGGTTGGGGATGATGTGTCCATTTCCAACGCAGAGAACTTGAATAAGACAGTTCAGCAGCAGGCAGGAAGTAAGAAAGTTCAATAAGAGGAAATCTAGGCCAGGAATTATCTCTAGGGATCAGCTGCAAAGTCATTTCCAAATCCCACTCAATCCTACTGTAGCTAATTAGGATTTTATTTTTCTAATTTGTTCATGTCAGATCAATATCCAGACAGTAACGTTGTCCATTGCAGGGAAGTGAAGTGATCAAAAAATGACACTTGCCACTATCTGTAAAACTGATTTATTATTAACCATCCCAGATTTGACCTGAATATTCGAGTTTTAATTGTATTTGAAGTTCACATCTTTCCTCCTTCCCCTCTTGTGTGCTGTTTAATCACGATTTGAATTTATGAAACTGACCTGAAATAGACAAGTAAATCATTAGAAAACGGATATTGCAGATTTAGCGGATGCTTGAGACAGTTAAAGAGCTCCGGTGTGACACTGGCTACTTTCTTAAATCTGCATTAATTCCTGTCTAAATTTCTGTAATTGTTTCATTTACATTTTATCTCAGTAATCCATTAATTGATGTTCAAAATCCTAAACCAGCCAAAGCACCGGAGATCACTAGAGCTTATTTTCAAAATAGATTATGATTGATCTGATATGCAAAAAATAGGCCTGTTAAATAGGAGTACTGTGGAGATACTCGAGAGCTTTGGTGCTATTTTTGTCAGTAAGTTTTTCCCTATTTGATAAGTCGCACTGCAGGTTGTACCATCCTCCACCCTCCAGTCGGCAGATTCTTGAAAGAAAGACAGACTTGCATTTCTACAGCGCCTTTCACAACCACCGGACGTCTCAAAGCGCTTTACAGCCAATGAAGTACTTTTTGAAGTGTAGTCACTGTTGTAATGTAGGAAACGCGGCAGTCAATTTGCGCACAGCAAGCTCCCACAAACAGCAATGTGATAATGACCAGATAATCTGTTTTAGTGATGCTGATTGAGGGATAAATATTGGCCCCAGGACACCAGGGATAACTCCCCTGCTCTTCTTCAATATAGTGCCGTGGGATCTTTTATGTCCACCCGAGAGAGCAGATGGGGCCTCAGTTTAACGTCTCATCCAAAAGACGGCGCCTCCGACAGTGCAGCACTCCCTCAGCACTGCACTGGAGTGTCAGCCTGGATTTTTGTGCTTAAGTCTCTGGTTCCTAGTCTCTTTTAATATCACTACAAACTCTATGCTGGGAGATGTGTGTAACAGCTCTTTCATCCTGTGGTGTTCCCTTTGTCAAGGACAGGAAATACCTCACCAAGTGCCTGGGTGCTACCAGCCCTACTCCTCAGTGTAGAAAATGAGTACATTAAAACAGCGAGTCACCGGAGTGTCAGCCTAGATTTTTGTGCTCAAGGGGGAAATATTCGGTTGCTTTGCGGCTCCCGTTAGCGCCCCGAGAGGGCACAAAGCCCCTAGCATCTGGGCACGGCGCCGCTAACGCTTCCCGTGAAATTCAGTGGGAGGTTAGCGGCGGCAATAGCTGGTAGCGCCCCGCGGTGTTGCGCCTCCGGCGATGACGTCATCGCCGTGCACAGCACCCCGTTCGCGCCCCGGCCGCAAACTTGGCTTGCGCCCCCTGACCTACTGCCAGACGCTATGTCCGACAGGGTCAGGGTGGCGTTCCTGCGGCCGCAGCGGCGTGAATTAAAGGGCAGGTGCCGGGCGGCCATCTTTTGTTGGGCCGCCGCCAGCACCTGCCCCCTCTGGCCTCCTCTTGCGGGGTGCCGGCCGCGATCGCTCAGCCCGGCTCTCCTCTTGAGTGCCGGGCTGTTTTCCCGGCACCCCGCTCCCCGGTGGTCCAGCAGGGCCCCAGTGTGCGCTGCGCTAGGCCCCTCCCCTTTAATCAGGGGCGGGAGGCCTGTAGTACCGCGGCGCTATGTGCCGACGCTCGTGGCACTGCTGCTCGTAGCACTGTGATATTCAATGGGAACGCCCCAAGAGGGAGGGGGAGTGCTTCCAGTAGCGCCCCGCCTCCTGCTTGTGGCACTACCATTCAATTTCGGGCACGGCAGCGCTAACATTTTCAGGGCGCTAAAAGTAGCTGCCTGGTGAAGTTAGCACCCCAAAGGCGGCGCGACCCAATTTTTCCCCCTTTGGGCACTGTTTGGTTTATTGGGAATTTACCAGAAGTTTAATCCCTTGAGTTCACCCTTAGACATTCTGGCAATGAATAATCTCAGTCTGATTTATTCTGGGTTGGGTTCCATCCCTTCTTTTCTTAATCTTCTTCAGTACAGGCAAGGGATGTAGATATTCATGTCACTTATTCTGAATGACCTGTTTACTTGATGTATTGTTCTTGACCTCTGTTGAAACACATTTATCTAATGTGCTTGCTTTAATGTAAATTCCTAAATGTCAAAATCTTGCAGAGTTATAAATAATACATAATTCACTTTGGGCAGTTCTTTTTAAGCTATGAACAAACACTGGGGTAGAAACTGATCCTCGCTGCACCCGTTTCCCACATTGAAAACAGTGGCAAAAGTGACCAATGTTGCAGGGCTACACCCTGTGGCCTTAAGATATCCTGCGCTATATCGGCCTCGGACGATTCTCATGGGCCTGCGCCAATCAGATTTTCCCGGCATGGAAGCAGCCTAGCATGCGGAGAGCCAGGAGGAGCAGGAGTGCCCTCACCGGCTTCCACGGCGCTCCCGAGGGCCTCTGCCCACCCACCGTCGGCCTGGCCCCAACCCCCCCCCCCCCTCCCACTGTCCCTTCCCTTCCCCTTCCCTCTCCTCCCCCCTTGCAGGACCTACCTGAGGGCTGCTGCCGTTGAGGCAAGCACTCCTAAGTTGATTAATAGGCAATGGCCGAGATGCCTCTGGAGGCACGACAAGCATTGGCAGCCGGCTAAAATTATTGAACTGGAGCCTGAGGCTCAGTTTTAGGGGAACCCCTGGCCTTCCGGTTGGGGCGCACGGTATTGGTTACCTGCTGGAATCGGGCCCTATCCAATTTCTACCCCAATGACTCTTAGATGTAGATTTTTATTGAAGATTGACAAATGTGCTGTACAATTTTACAGCAATTTGTATTTACATCTTGGAATGCCAAAATATCACATTGAACATGTTTAGCCTCTGCATATGAACCCTGAAATCACGCTTATCGGAAAATATAGTTTGAAAGAATTTTGAAAGCTTACGTTTTCCAGGTTTTATTAAATTAGATTCTGTTTCTCTCTGATCTCAGATTACCTTACTAGGGCAGACGCCTCGTGTGCTGTTGCCTGAGGGAGGATTAAGCAAAACAGCAGTGATCCTTCTGTTCGCTGAGGAATTTGTGTGACCTATCACCCCCTTGCTCTTCTATGCTATTCATGTTTTTTCATTTTTTATATATACAAAAGCAAAGCAATACCAAAAGCAAGCCACAAATTTCAGATTCAACACACAAAAATGTAATACTGGATTCCCGTCAAGTCAGCTCGAATACTTAACTATAAATAGATTTGAAAAGACAGTGCAGCCACATCCAGCGAGCAGTGAAGAGCATTGAGAAAGGAAATGTAACATGAACCTCTTTCTACCGAGGCTGGGTATATGGGCAGCGAGAAGGGTAAATGAGTGAAGCGTGGGCTTCCCTTCCATGACCTTGCTTCAGATGCCTTTTACTGAAAGAATGAAAGCTTTGCTTGAAGTCAGACTATCAGACATCCTACAATAGCAAAATACTGCGGATGCTGGAAATCCGAAAAAACAACAGAAAACGCTGGGAAAAACTCAGCAGGCCAGCAGCATCCGTGGAGAGAGAAACAGAGTTAACGTTTCAGGTCGAAGACCTTTCGTCAGAGTTCTGACGAAAGGTCTTCGACCTGAAACGTTAACTCTGTTTCTCTCTCCACGGATGCTGCCTGGCCTGCTGAGTTTTTCCAGCGTTTTCTGTTGTTATATCAGACATCCTATTTGTTTTGTTCTCCTCTCGCCTGAGGCAAAGCACTCTGCTACCACAAGATGTCCCACCTTGTGTCCTGCTTAAGAACTGACAGAAGTCATCAGTAGAGCCGTTGTAATAAAAACAGAAAATGCTGGAAATACTCGGCAGGTCAGGCAGCATCTGTGGAGAGAGAAACAGAGTTAACGTTTCAGGTCGATGACCCTTCGTCAGAACTGGAAAAAGCTGGAGATGGAACAGGTTTTTAAGCAAGTGGAGGGGCAGGGAAAGGGGGGAGGGGAGGAAAGAACTAAAGGGAAGGTCTGTGATAGGATGGAAGGCAGGAGAGATTAAGAGATAAAAGGGATGATGGTGCAAGGCAAAAGGAGATGGTAATGGGACAAGATAAGAAACAAAAGATAGCTCTAGATGAAGTGTAAATGGCGATGGCAGAATGAAAGACAGCTGCCATGTGAGAGAGGGAAAAGAAATGGAAAAAAAAAGACAGGGGCAGTAGAGCCGTTGGTAGCTTTCAGTGGCAGGTGATGCTTTGGCTCAGTTCCACACCTGCTTAGTTGTGAACTTAGCATCTGTAATTTCCCCTTGTTCTTCCCTCCTCTTCTGAAGGCCATGACTCCTGCGGTTGCCCTCTGGTACCACACACACATGACCTTACAGGGCGAGTGCTGGCAGACTATTCATCCTTCGGGGTGTCACACAGCCATGTCCGCTCCATCCCTCCCTTGGTACTCACATACATGCATTTTCTAGTGGGAGTCACTGGATATGTGATCAATAATTTTGAACATTCCCCTTCCCAGCCTAGGGATACTGAGATCCCTGACATCACTCCTACCTCTAGCCGTGCTGGAATCATTTAACTTCGAGCAGATCAGTAAATGAGCCTAAAAATGCACTTGGCCGCTATTGTTCACTACCATACTTTCACTCACTAAAACATGGGAAAAATTCGGTATTGACCATTTTGGGGCGCTAACATCGCCTTGGGTGCTAACTTTAGCACCCTGGCACCGCAAAATACAATTTTAGAGCTCCAAGAGGGAAGTGGAGCTAATTCAAGCGCTCCACTTCCTTCTTAGAGTGCTAACCCCGAATCTCGGGGCGGTGCGTTCTGCAGCGCTGCGCACTGGGCCACGTAGCACTACCGCATGGAAGGGCTCTTCCCCTCATTAAAGGGGGAGGGCCCAAGCCCACAACTCTGCGGGGCCCGGCCTGGACCACCGGGCAGCAGGGTGCCGTGCCTGTCGTCATTGCCTGTGCAGCGGAGCGCTACCGGTTACCGCCGCCGCTAAACTACCACTGAATTTAGCGGGAGTCGTTAGCGGCGCCACGCCCGGGCGAAAAGTCATTTGCGCACCGTTAGCGCCCCCCGGGGGTACTAATGGGAGGCGCTAAGGTACCCAATTTCTAGCGCCAGGTACTCATGAAATGAACATCTAACTTTAGGCTTCGATGATGGTGTAAAATGGGCGATATTGGATCTACCGCCCATTATACACTCCGGCAACGCTTCCTTTAAGCTGTGCGGCTGCGTTGCCGGTGAGCTGGCTTTTAATTTGAAAAAAGCGCGCGGGCGTGGAATTTTGAGTGGGCTGCGTAGCCCGTTAAAGGGGCCGCGCGGCCCGGGAAAAAAATGAAAGGTAACATTGCAGCCCTGCCCGATTTTTTAATTTCCAATAAAAAGGGAAATCGAACGGGTTGTATAACGGGCAGCTGATCCGATACTGCTGGAGCAATGCTGCTTTTCCTGCAGACGATAACTTTCCATTCCCCTTTCCTGGCAGCATCTATTAACATTAAAACGTACTGCCCACCCAGCTG
Organism: Squalus acanthias; assembly: GCA_030390025.1. Taxonomy (NCBI): domain Eukaryota; kingdom Metazoa; phylum Chordata; class Chondrichthyes; order Squaliformes; family Squalidae; genus Squalus; species Squalus acanthias. The sequence continues at coordinate 49,123,715 of CM059440.1, read as the reverse complement.
AATGTTACATGGCAGCTGACCGTGTGCAGTGAGCGGAAAGCGTGCCAGAGCAAGGAAGTGTTGACACTTTTCTTCTTCAGCATGTTTGTTTGCTCCAGCTCTTCTGTGTACTGTCAGGGTACAGAGTCGGAGCCTTGTCTTAGTCAATGTAAATTACCAGAAGCACAGAGACAACTTAAATGCAACAACAACAAAAAATTGCCAAGATTAACATTTTTATTCCTGACACTGGATGAACATAGGAACGAGAGAGGCCATTCAACCCCTCGAGCCTGTTCCACCAGTCCGTGAGGTCACGGCTGATCCGCACCTCACCTCCATTTACCCATCTTTGTTTCATAACCCTCGATACCCTTACCAATAAAAATCTATCAATCTCAGTCTTGAAAACCTCAATTGATCCATCTTCCAAAGTATTTTGGGGCAGTGAGTTCCAGATTTCCACTACCCTTTGTGTGAAAAAGTGCTTCTGATTTCACTCCTAAATGACTTGGCTCGAATTTTAAGATTGTCCCTCCCCCTTGTTCTGGATTCCCCCACCAGAGGAAATAGTTTCTCTCTATCTACCCTATCGAATCCCTTAACCATTTTAAATACTTTGACCAGATCACCCCTCAACCTTCTAAAGTCAAGGGAATACAAATCAAGTTTATGCAACCTGTCCTCATAATTTAACCCTTTAAGCCCCGGTATCATTCTGGTGAATCTTCACTGTAGCCCCTCCAAGGCCAATATATCCTTCCTGAGGTGCGGGGCCCAGAACGGAACGCAGTTACTCCAGGTGGGGTCTGACCAAGGCTCTGTACAACTGAAGCATCACTTCCTCACTCTTATATTTCAACCCCCTTTGAGATAAAGGCCAACATTCCATTAGTCTTTCTGATTACCTTTTGTATCGGTGCACCAGCTTTTAATGACTTGTGTACATGGACACCTAAAACCCTTTGCTCCTCCACAGCTCCTCGTCCCTCACCATTAAGAAAATATTCTGATTTGTCTTTTTCAGATCCAAAGTGGATGACCTCACATTTCCCCACATTGAACTCCATCTGCCATAGTATTGCCCTTTCACTTAGTCTGTCTGTACACAAATCACTAAAAGTAGTGACGCAGGTTAACAAGGTCATAAAAAAGCAAACCAAGCACTAGGGTTTATTTCTAAAGGGATGGAATTGAAAAGTAGGGAAGTTATGCTAAACCTGTATCGAACCTTGGTTAGACCACACTTGGAGTACTGCGTACTGTTCTGGTTGCCATATTATAAAAAGGATATAGAGGCACTGGAGAAGGTGCAGAGAAGATTTACAAGGATGATACCAGAAATGCGAAGGTATACCTATCAGGAAAGGATAAACAGGCTGGGTCTCTTTTCTCTTCGGAAGAGAAGGCTGGGGGGTGACCTAATAGAGGTCTTTAAAATTATGAAAGTTTTTGATAGAGTGGATATAGAGAGAGTGTTTCCACTTGTGGGGAAGAGCATAACTAGAGGCCATCAATATAAGATAGTCACCAAGAAATCCAATAGGGAATTCAGAAGAAACATCTTTACCCAAAGAGTGGTGAGAATGTGGAACTCGCTACCACAGGGAGTGGTTGAGGCAAATAGTATAGATGCTATTAAGGGGAGGCTAGATAAGCATATGAGGGAGATGGGAATAGAGGGTTATGCTGATAGATTTAGATGAGGAAAGACCGGAGGAGGCTCGAGTGGAGCATAAACACCGGCATGGACTGGTTGGGCCGAATGGCCTGTTTCTGTGCCGTATATCCTATGTAATCCTGTGCAACTTTCTACTCCCATCTACAAAACCTACTGTGCCTCCTAGCTTGCCACAAAAAAAAGAAAGGATTTAGTCCAACTGAATCCAAAGTGATCAACATATGGACATTACTTCCCAGACATGTAGGGGAGGCAGATAGTGTTGGCAAGTTCAAGAAGGATGTGCATAGATATTTGGCAGAGAAAGAGATTGAAGGACTGACCAGGTGGTCCACAATGGTCTCTTCAAGTCCCACTCCAGAGACTTGCGTACAAAAATCTAGGCTGACACTCCAGTGCAGTACTGCGGGAGCGCTGCAATGTCGGAAGTGCCGTCTTTCGGATGAGATGTTAAACCTCTCAGGTGGACGTAAAAGATCCCATGGCACTATTTCGAAGAAGAGCAGGGGAGTCCTGGCCAATATTTATCCCTCAATCAACATCACTAAAACAGATTATCTGGTCATTATCACATTGCTGTTTGTGGGAGCTTGCTGTGCGAAAATTGGCTGCCGCGTTTCCTACATTACAACAGTGACTACACTTCAAAAAGTACTTCATTGGCTGTAAAGCACTTTGGGACGTCCGGTGCTCATGAAAGGCGCTATAGAAATGCAAGTCTTTCTTTCTTCTAGTCAGGCAGATTGCTGCATTCTGAGGATTCAACGTAATCCTGGTATTTGGAAATTAATCTAAATAAATAATTTCACGTTATTTCAATTTATCTCATTCCAACCCCCTGATTGGCAGAAATTCAATCTAATAAATAATCGTGGCAGTAAAATACAGCCCAGTTAATTTAGACATAGAATACAAACGCGATTGTACCACTCTGAATTTGTGATGCGAATGCAAAGAAAGGGCTAGAAATTCATTATAGCCCAGGAATGGGCGATATAATTAGAAAATATGGAGAATTAGTGCCAGGCACTAATGCTTTAGACTGCTTGCAAAATATGTGCTCACTGCGCAAAGAAATGATTGGAGTCCTAATTCAAGTCTTTAAGCCCAAGCTCATTGGCGTTGGTGGACCAATATCAGGTGCAGTCTAATTGCAAGTCATGATTGCCACAGCCTTTTTCCAGTTCTTAAAGGGGAGGTTCATTGATGCTGCAGAATCTCATTCTCAGCATTGCTGGCTGTACAGCTGCCTCAGCAAGCAGCAGCAGGTCAAGGGGAAGGAGCTGGAGGACTGAAGCAGCTGTACTCATGGCAGATTCACACCCCATACGAGAGAGCCCGCAGATTCTGCGATCTATCATTGGAGGCATTGGTGTTCGCTGTGGAGAGACGGAGGGCAGTGCTCTACCCGACAAGTGGCAGGAGGCCATCGCCGCAAGTCTTCCACACCCATGTGGAGGGAGGTAGCGCAGCACGTCTCGGGCAGTACTGTGGTCCCCAGGACCCACACACAGTGCAGGAAGCAATTTAATGACCTCACTTGGGTGGTCAGGGTGAGTGAATGCTTCAACAAATGATACATACCACCATCTGAACCACAATCTTCACACACTGCCCAAAGCACCAGACCCCCAGCACTCACCCACCAACAATCTCTACCTACCAACACTCACACCCACATCTCACACCTTGCACACAATGACAGCTATTCAACTATGGCAGGCACATCACCCAAACACATTGCTCCACACTCACTCACACACTTTCCTTTCTCTTGCAGGCCAAGGTGGCTCACAACAGGAGGGAGCAGGAGCGCACAGGCGGGGGACAAGCTGACACCCAACCACTGTCTGCGCTGGGAAATAGAGTGCTGGAGATCATTGGGCGACAGGTAGTGGGCGCTGTGGCCACCGGCGACGTTGACCCCCTTGGGGACAACAACGGTATGCTCATCCCTACTCCTCCTTCTCACATCCCACTTCCCCCTCACCCCACAAGCGTTTTGCACTTTCCAGCTAATCATGCTGTATGCATGCATTTCTCCCTTCCTGCCCCTCTCCCCTCACCTTAACCCGACTTTTGTGCCATTATGCTTTCAGATAATGAGAAAACACCTGAGCAGCCTGTTCCTGAGGGTACCGTAGAGAGCGAGGCGGGAGAAGAGGAGGAGGAAGAACACACCGCGTCACTGCATGTCTCACCCGCAGGTACCAGCTCAGATACTGGCACTATGCATTCTTTAGAGGCTAGTATAGTAGTGGGATCTGCACAGGGTGATGCACCGGGAACGAGTGGGCTGCAGCAAGGCCAGGGGGAAAGGGTAGCTCGGGCTCCAGCTCCCCAGAGGGCGAGTTCACGCACAAGTTCTTCTGCACAGGACTCAGATGAGGACCTCGATCGGGAAGCATTTAGAAGGGTGATGGGCATGCACACGGAGATGCAATGGCAAGGGTGCCCGAGAGCCTGTCGGCAATGGTAAGGAGCGTGGAGGAGTCCACCTCCAACATTACACAGAGCTCTGTGCACCTGTGAATTTCCAGTCTGGAAAGGATGGTAGACTCCAAGAGAGACCGTGGGGACCCAGACCTGATGCCTCGTGCGATGGGCGATCTGCCAGCTTCCATTGCAGCATAGGCGGAAGCAACACAACATCTTAGTGCTATAATGCAGTCTATGCTTGGTGGCATCCAATCTCATACTGCTCTCATGCAGTCTCAGCTTAATGCCATGCAAGCTCAGACTGCTGCCATCGTGGTTGGGTCTACCACCGTCGACCGGGGCTTTCACAGTGTCACAGCAGGCCAGCAATCTGTGCTGCACACTCAGCCTTCCCTACCCTACTCCTGCACATCCTTACTCACACCAACTTACCTTGCACCTTCACCCATCCCGCTCTCTCTCTCTATCTACATTATCACATCCCTATCTCATTAGCCACCCCTCACACTCACCCTCATCCTAGTGCAATCATACCAACTAACAACACACAAGGGTAGGCACTTGGGTGTTTTTTGTAATGTTCATGTGAAGTTTCTGTTAATGTGCTGTCAAACATTGAAACCTTTATTTTCAACACTTTGCGTTCTTGGACAGATTTGTGTACACGTTTGGAAGTGGCTTAGTGAGTTGCAGTGAATGGTGAGGCTTAACGGTACCCCCCCGCAATGGTGGTGAGTGTGAAAGGAATGGCTTGGGCATTGTAGGGATGCTTTATGGTGTTGTGTGGGGTGGTGCCAACCTGGCACATCATGTGGCAGCCAGGGTGTACAGTGTCAAGTGAAGTAAATCTGGCCATGGTGAGGCCATCCCTGGCCTCCCGGGCAGCAATGTGGTCGGGTGCTGATGCCCTCTGTCCTGTGCAGCATCAGTTGATTGCGGAGAAGGTTGGTGTGGTTGGTGCTGCTGGTGTTGGGGCTGATCGTGGTCCAATTCTGAGGACCAAGGCGAGAGAGTTTCAAGGGCACTCATGCTGATGGAATAGATGGCAGGTGAAGTAGAGATGACAGACGTGATCTGTCAATGGTGAGAGAGGTGATGAGGTCAGACTGGATGGAGACTTGTGTAAAGACTTGCAGTATGCTGAATCTGTTGTGGAAATGCAGTGAGGAAGAGCTTGAGGCTGAGGGAAGATATCTCTGTAAGGTGGCAGCTTTTACTTTACATTTGAAGCTGTCTACTCAACAGCTGATTGAATGGCCACTGAACTCCTGCCTCAGCTTGACAGACGTGGTCCATGACCAATATGGACCCTGTGGGCGAGCTGTTAAATGCAAAAGGTAAGGTGAAAATCATTCTTAAGTGGCTCTAAATAAGCCACTTATTACCTGAATTGGGTCGCCCGCTGCTGCCTGTTGGATCTGCTCAGCACTGACAGACCCGACATTGTGAAAGGTGCATGGGAGCGACCCGTTGTCAAAAATATCAAATTTCCCACCTGACCCGCCACCAATCACCCCCTGGAAAATTCCAGCCAACGTTTCAGGTCGATGACCTTTCGTCAGAACTCAAAGAAAATATATAGTTTTCTCATTTAGAGACAGAAGAACTAAATTGGTGCTTTCTAGTAACGTAATGGTCAGCGCTGATTTTCCTAACTCTTGCCCTCGGGGAACGCCCAATTCCTGAGGTTCAAAGGTTAATAAGAAAGGGTGGAGATCTGGCGAACTGGGTCGCTGTCCCTTTTACATTGTTTTGGAATTTCCGGGGCTTTCCTGGGAGTGCATAGCTTGGCCACCGCCCACAGGCCCACTGGAGCCATTTAAAATGAGGCGGGGAAAGGGCATTCCAAGCCTCCCACCTTATTCTTCAGTGTGAGCGCCTGCTGGACACCCCAGCGCAAGGGTCACTGTGGCTCAGCCCAACACGCAGCTGTGGGCCTGAGCAACCTCAATTTCCTGCCCCGTCCACCAGCACTAGGCCCCGCGCAAGTGGGCAGGCCTGAACCGGCGGGTGTCCCCAGGGCCATGTAAATGTGCCAGCACAGGAAGTCCTATCCCTTGACAACAAATCTAAAATGGAATACAGTTTATAAAGAACTGGCACTGGATGATGTGATGCCATTATTGGACCGGCCAATCGCAGTAAGAATATGAAGGACAGTTGCGGTATTTCTGCACAAACGAAGGACTGCAGCTGCTCTTGACCCTCGTTCTGCATTTCATTAAAAGGGTTAGGACAGGGTGGGCTGCTTGTTATCTACACTAAAGGTGCTCTATGAATATAAGGGGTAGGGAAGCATAGTGGTTATGTTATTGGACTAGCAATCCAGAAGCCTGGACTGATAACCTGGATGACTGTGAGTTCACATCTTACCATGGCAGTTGGGGAATTTAAATTCAGTTGGTTAAATAAATCTGGAATAAAAAGCTAGTGTAAGTAATGGTGACCATGAAACTACCGGATTGTCGTAACAACCCATCTGGTTCACTAATTTCCTTTAGGGAAGGAAATCTGCCGTCCTTACCCGGTCTGGCCTATTTGTGACTCCAGACCCACAGCGATGTGGTTGACTCTTAACTGCCCCTCTGATATGACCAGTTGTACCAAACCGCTTAAAGAAGTATCACCACACGGACTGCAGCGGTTCAAGAAGGCAGCTCACCATCACTTTCTCGAGGGCAATTAGGGATGGGCAATAAATGCTGGCCTTGCCGGCGGCGCCCACATCCTGTGAATGAATTTTTTACAAAGTCTGTGGTGCAGTATGATGGTGCACCAATGTGTTTCACCATTGGAACACCAAATTTGAAACATAATAGTAGCACCAGAAAAATAACCATGAAAGCCACCAGGTTGTGCCAAAAATTCAACTGGTTCACTAATGCCTATCAAGGGAGGGAACTTGCCACTCCTACCCAGTCTCGCCTACATATGGCTTGGAGGTACGGTCGCATAGTGGTATCAGTAATGGTGACCATGAAACTACCGGATTGTCGTAACAACCCATCTGGTTCACTAATTTCCTTTAGGGAAGGAAATCTGCCGTCCTTACCCGGTCTGGCCTATATGTGACTCCAGCCCCACAGCAATGTGGTTGACTCTAAACTGTCCTCCGACTCTGGCCACGAGCAAACCACTCTGTCGTATCAAAAAAACCTGCCACGATGGACTGCAGCGGCTCACCACCACCTTCTCAAGGGCCTTGCCAGCAACGCCCACATCCCGTGAATGAATACATTTTTAAAAAAATGCTAGGTTTTTGTTTGTTGCTGTTACTGCTGCTATGCCCATGAAACTGCACCCTAGCATCAGTCATACTAAGTAAAAAAGAAAGACAGACTTGCATTTCTATAGCGCCTTTCACGATCTCGGGGCGTCTCAAAGCGCTTTACAGCCAATGAAGTACTTTTGAAGTGTAGTCACTGTTGTAATGTAGAATCATAGAAATTTACAGCACAGAAGGAGGCCATTTGGCCCATCGTGTCTGTGCCGGCCGACAAAGATCTATCCAGCTTAATCCCACTTTCCAGCTCTTGGTCCGTAGCCCTGTAGGTTACGGCACTTCAAGTGCATATCCAAGTACTTTTTAAATGTGATGAGGGTTTCTGCCTCTACCACCCTTTCGGGCAGTGAGTTCCAGACCCCCACCACCCTCTGGGTGAAAATATTTCTCTTCAAATCCCCTCTAATCCTTCTACCAATGACTTTAAATCTCTGCCCCCTGGTTATTGACCTCTCTGCTCGGGGAAATCGGTCCTTCCTATCCACTCTATCTGGGCCCCTCAAATATTTTATACACCTCAATAAGGTCTCCCCTCAGCCTCCTCTGTTCCAAAGAAAACAACCCCAGCCTCTCCAATCTTTCCTCAGAGCTAAAATTCCCCTATGTAGGAAACACGGCAGCCAATTTGCGCACAGCAAGCTCCCGCAAGCAGCAATGTGATAATGAGCAGATAGTCCATTTTAGTGATGTTGATTGAGGGAGAAATATTGGCCAAATGGTGATGCAGAAGTACAAACGCATGGACTAGGAAGGCCCCGAGTTTGCTGGTTCTGCTGAGTCAGCTGATCTCAGCCAGGGAAGCGGTAGGAACGCTAAAATTGACCTAAGTGCCCGGATTCCTGCTGCTGATCATTATCTGGTGCACTGGTGCGAACATTGGTAAAGACAAGATAAGACTTGGCTGTGGTGCCTTCCGCATCGGAACGGCCTGCAGATAGTTATCACAATTGCTTATACTTGAACCCTGGGCCACTTGGGTGAGGTATGTGTCTGTGTCGGGGTCCCCAAGCAAAGGAGTCAACGACTTCCGGTGAGAAGTGGAGAAAACTGGCAAAAAAATAATGCACAATCGCATTGAAAATCAGCGGGAGGTTTAGCTCTTATTGGGTGTAAAGAATTGCCGGGGGCACAGAGCATGGAGGAAAACTGGGCGAGGATGGTGATACTCACATAATGGAGTCCACCCGATTCTCCATGCATTTAACTTATGGCTGGAAATTCCAGCACCCTCTGTAATGGGCGTGCACCCCTCCCCGCCCGATTTCCCACTATACACTGACCCCTGACAATCCTTTACGCCCAAGTGCAAGAAGAGGAAATTTGCCCAATGGTATTGATAAAAACCTGAGCTCAGATGAAAATCCCTTTATACACTTACGCAATTTTTTTCCCCCCAGTAAACAAAGGGTCATGACCAGGATCAACTGATAAGTAGCAGCAAAATGGAATTTGTGTAGGAACTGTTTGAATACATGATTAAGGTCATTGTGTGAAAAGGAGCTATCAATACACAGTCACCTTGTAGTGAGCTGTGGATGATCCATGGACTTAGATTAAATCTAGTGGCAGGCATAATTGACCTGTGAAACAGATCAATGTCTAATGTTCGAAGCCTGCATTCGCCAGACGATAAATCACAGCTTCAGATATATTGCTTCAATTGCAGCCCTGAAATCATAGCAAAATAGTGGAAAATTCAGCCTGAAGCCAAACGTGGTGAGTCTACGTATGCTCCTTTCACCTCTTGCAAATCAGTTTTAACACATTGGAGCCCTTTCATTGTCTCTCTCAATCTGCCAGCCAAAACAACGTCGCAATATGAGACAGAAACCGGGAGTGCCTAAATTACACATTGTTCTGCCCATATTACCAGTGTAGAATAGGCGCAACGATGACAAATTGAGCAGTGGGAAGGTGGTGGCCTCCTGTAACGAGCACAGGACTCATTCCAATATTGATTTCCTGTGACACTGCTCGTGGGTACTTGGGGATCTGGTACATAATTATTGAGTACAGCTGCTAACCTGGGCCCTGCCTCTTTAAGGACCACTGCTCAAGACCTCACCTGGGCAAGTGGCAGAATAAGCAAATCCAGGAAACTGTCACTGCTTGAAAACTTCTCAGCTCAATCAGCGGGTAATTGTAACTGGCTGCAAATTTCAGGCTCCAGGTCAAGCTTTGCTTCTCTTTTTTAAGGTTGTTTTGCAGGGGTAAGAAAGTGTGACACCTGAAGTGTGACCTTCGGAGTGTGATGGACCTTTTAATATATATACTAGTGGATCTCCTGTGGCATTACACATGTTAAGTTAGAGCATATCATCTCTCTCTTACCCGCATCTGTTGTCCTCATGTTGCTGTGTTTTTTCTCTCTCTCCTCTTCTACTTTGAACTATCATTATCTTTTATGCTTTTCCTCCATGACCTCGCCCCTCCCTATCTCTGTAATCTCCTCCAGCGCCACAACCCTCTGAGATATCTGTGCTCCTCTAATTCTGGCCTCTTGAGCATCCCTGATTTTAATCGCTCCACCATTGGCGGCCGTGCCTTCAGCTGCCTGGGCCCTAAGCTCTAGAATTCCCTCCCTAAACCTCTCTACCTCTCTCTCCTCCTTTAAGACGCTCCTTAAAACCTACCTCTTTGACCAAGCTTTTGGTCATCTGCCCGAATTGCATTTATATAGCATTTATATAGGATGTTTTGCTAGGTTAAAGATGCTATATAAATGCAATTTGTTGTTGTTTTCTCTCTAACCTTAAAAAAAAATCTGTCTTTTTGCTTTCGGGAGAGAGGTGTTGGGTGGAATGGAATGGTGGGTAAAGGAGCCACCGAGGGCTGCAGACTGCATTTGGGGTGGGGTTTGCAGGGTAAGTTTGTCTCTCAATGTCTCCTTCGTCCCCCTCCCATCAGTCCTGCTTCCCTCCACCCCCATCATACCCTCTACCCCTTTGCCTTCCAGTTACCCTCTCATTCTATCTCCACCCTTACTCAGTCACATTGTTACCCCACCTCTTGCACTTTGAACTATGTGATCAACTCCTGTGTTCTCCTTCCTCCTCACTCCACAGTCACTCACCTCACCTTTAATCCTTTATCTTCACTCTCCCTTGTTCCCCCCCCCACCAAGGTAGGTTGTGAGAGACCAGATGCCCGTTCAGCGTCACCGTGTATTCTTCTTCTCTTTCCCCCTTCTCTCCTCTCCTATTCTTTCCCTCAACGAGGCTTTATTTGCTTTCAAAATTCAACTTATTTTTTAAAGAATTGAAATTAGGATCAGGAAAGACACTAATTGGCCTCTCTCACACTCTGTGTCTCTCCTTCTGTCTCACAAGTATCAGTGATTAGAATGTTAATGGGCCGAAATTTGCGGTCGGAGGCGTACCTCCGGAGTACGCCTCGGACCCGAAAAAAAATACCAAAGTGCCTGGTGGCTCCGGAGCTTCGGAGTCTTCAGGTCCTGGGCCTGCGGGCGTGCGCCTGCGTAAAGGCTCAGGGATCCCAGGGGCGCAGGCGGTTCAGAAGCGTCCCTGGGAGTCACGTGGGCCAGGCCAACCAATTAGAAAGGGGGAATCCCCATAAGCTTATGAGAAATCCCCCAAATAAATAAATAAATGAACACAATTCTAACAAAAATAAATATTTCCATGTTCAAAATTAATTAAAAGTCCCATTTGATTAAGCATTTAAAATAAAAATTAAGGTTTTTTGAAAAATAATAAAAACATTTTTAATCCAGCCCAAAATGTACATGAACTAATTTTAAATGTTTCTGTATGTTTTAATCATTTTTGAAATTTTAATTTAATATTTAACTTGACAGATCGAAAGTTCCGGGTTTTCGGGCATGCGCAGCGCATGCAGAAGCCTGGAACTTGCGGGGCCCTTCTGAGGGCTTACGACGACATATGCTATCGAGGGCGCAAAATCTGGGCCAATATTTTCTAACTGCCAACAAAACGCAGGTGGGTAATTCAAAGCTTTCTGTTTGCTTCAAAATTCAACTTGTGTTTTGGTTGAGAAATGAAATCAAATTAGGATGAGGCAAGAATGTTTCTGTTTCTCTCTCCATGTGTTCCTCTCTCTTCTTTTTTTCTCTCATAAGGATTAGTACACCATATTTTCAGCAATATCAGTAATCAGGATGCTTTTTGGCAGGCCAAACTTTGTACTGGAGTGCAAGATTATATAATTACCCTCGGAGGTAAAAATTTAACAATTGACGTACCTTCCAGTGATGAGTCAGCCTGCCCCTTGCATTGACGGAATCTTACTGATGCATCATGAGAAAATCTCACATGCTTCGGCCTCTCCTTGAAGTCAGCAGAGTGAGAGCTTTGTGTCAAAATATTAACTTTGGGACCATGCTTTGAAAGAAACTGACACCTTCATGTAAAAGCTTAGATGAAGATAACTAGCGCTGAATTTCATCGTGTTCTTATGAAATGCATGAGCTTTAATGTATTATTATCTTAGAAACTATGGGCTAGAAATTGCGTAACGTCCCGTTTGGGGGCGATAACATTTGCGGGAAAGTATCGCCGGGCGCTACACAATTGATTCCGGCGGGAACTTCCGGTTTAGCGCTCCAAGAGGGAAGTGGTGCGCTAAATCAAACGTTCCCACTTCCCTTAGAGCGCTAAAGGGAGCGAGAGGGGCGATAGCGACAGAACGCTGCACAATGTCCCGTGCAGCGCTGCCGGTTTTACAGGCTCCTTCCCTCCCGTAAAGGGAAGGGCCAGTGCTGCGGTCATTGAAGGCTGAGGTTGGGAATGGCCGTTGACGGCACCTGCGAACCGCGCATAGCAGCCCCAAGCACTCAGAGAGAGCGCAGGGCTCACCAATCGCGGGCTGTAAAAAAATCAAAATACACCACACTGGGGGGCATTACTAAATTTTGGCCTACCTGACCAGCACTGCCTTTAATTAGCGCTCCTCTAGCGGCCGGCCGAGGTGACCACGCCTCCTGTTGTTGACGGCCGGCGATGCTGCAGCGGGCGGAAGCGAATTTTACATTCAGGGCGATAACGGGGTGCTGCGCACCGGATGACGTCACGATCTCCGGGGCGCAGGAGATCGAGGCGGTAAGTTTTTTAGCGCCAGCGCTAACCCGCCATGGAAGTTCGCGGGTGTCGGTAATTTCGCCACGCCCGGTCGGTAAGCCCTTAGCACCCCCGTTATTGCCCCCCGGAGGCGCTAACGGGAGGCGCAAAGGAGGCTAATTTCTCCCCCAAAACTTTCAGCCCATACACTTCAAACTGAGGACAAAACAAATGGTGGACCAAAAATATATATATACATAGATTGAGCAATTTGCTAGGTTCACCTTCCCCTTTACTTTATTCACTTGGATTTACTTGGATTAGTCATTCAAGATTGGATGTTTGCTTAAATCCGTGGCTGTTTCGCATTGATAGTTTTTTAGCCACTTTCCTTGCTTTTGATTTGTACATTTCCCATCTCCTCGGTTCTGAGCCACAGCTGCTGTACTTTGAGCGAATCAGTGAAACGTAATGCCCGGCGTGTGACAGTCACCTGACAGGAAGTGTGTGCTGACCTATTTTTTTTGTGTAATTATAGAAAATCTGAACCAAGACGTATGGGGTGCCTAGAGGGAAGATGCAAAACCCGTGAGCATGCACAAAATTTGACTGCAGTCCTCATAGGGTTATTTAAGATTTCCTAAACTAATGAAAAGGTCACTCCCTTCTTAATGCCGTTTAAATGTAGGTCGTTTTTACGCTACATGCCTTCTGGATTGATTTACTCTGCAAGCAATCCTTATTTGATATAGCTTGTGTGCAGCCTACCTCAATCTAACCTCAATGTATTCTGGCTTGACCTTTGCTACCAGTGATGCAGCCAGTGCAGTACCACTGTGGAATGAGCTCAGACAAGGCTGTGCTCCAACATTTGTTCCGTGCGCATTTTTTTTTCTCTTGTTAACTGTTGGCGCAGCTGAGTGAAAGTGACAGTGATTAATGCTTACATCGAATGCCCTGTTCACTCTTCAGACTAATCAATAGACAGAACCAAATGAGCTTCAATAATTCACGTGTGTTAAATTCTAAATCATATCAATTTAAAATCAATTCCGCTATATTTAAATTGCATCAATTTAACAACGACTGAGCTAGAAGACAGATAGCAGGCACGAGCTTGTGAATGCAATTGGAGCTCAGCGGTTTCCACCGGTTGACCATTCAAGGCCCATAACAAGAAATGGAGAATCTGAGTATATTAGGAGTCCTTAGATTACTCAAACTTATGAATGAGGTGTTTAAAATCATGAAGGGTTTAGACAGAGTAAATAAAGAGAAACTGTTTCCAATGGCTGAAGGGTCGGTAACCAGAGGCCACAGATTGAAGGTGATTGGCAAACGAACCAGAGGCGACATGAGGAAATCTTTTTTACACAACGAGTGGTTAGGATTTGGAATGCGCTGCCTGATAGGGCGGTGGAAACAGATTCAATAGCAACCTTCAAAAGGGAATTGGATAAATACTTAAAGGAGAAAAAATTGCAGGGATCTGGGGAAAGAGCAGGGGGTATGGGACTAACTGGATTGCTCTTCGAAAGTGCCGGCACAGACTCGATGGGCCGAATGGCCTCCTTCTGTGCTGCACTATTCTGTGGGCTACAATTGACGTGGGCCAGGAAGGGGGGAAAATATCAGCCAGGGTTCCTGCTCCTGATTGTTATCCAGTGATTCTTGTTAGAAAATTCATGTGTGTGGGGATTGGGTGAGGACAAGACCAGACTTGGCTGTGAAGCCTTCCATAATGCAATAGCTTGATGACTATCCCTATCCAGAGAATGGACACTTAGCCAACTTACCAAAAGGGCTGCAGGACCAGTGAAATGGTACGCCAGCACACACTGCCTTCAGGAGAAGTAAGAGAAGAAAATAGAGGGGGAGCAGGCCACATCTGGGTTGGGTGTGAACTCTTGTAAAAATACATCATTCATCTTAAATGGGATTCTGGGCTGTACTCTGATGGCTCAACATTAAAATTTAACATTTTTTATTTATTAGGGGTCATTTTCTGACTCCACACTTCCATCAGTGAGCATCACCCGCTAGCAGTGCTTATAGGAGATTCAGGCACGCACGGTACACAATCTCCTGATCCTTCACTAACGCACAATGTACACTCGAATTTCCGATATGTGTTCCCAAGAGTCGACAGAAACACAAAGTGAGGAAAGCACCCCTATTTTATTGTTTTGAATTTATTGCCACACAGTTTACAGTGGTTCCCCAATTAAAGCTATGGTTTAGAATGTGGACTGAAACCTAAGGACATACGGCACGTCCGTTCTCATCCCCCAAGTAATCAGAAAGGTCTACAGCGTGAAGTAAACTAATAGTGAAACAAATGTATAACCTGTGGAAGGGGGCAGCAATTCTTCTTAAGCCACTCCGCTGGCTCCCCAGTTTCCCTCCCCACTTCTGAGATTTTCCGCTGGAAGTAACATGGCTGTAGAATAGGTCCACCCAAATATGAATTGAAAAGGGAATGCAAACAATGGGACTCTGTCACCTGACATATTTCCACTCATTGGTGCTCTAGCAACAATGGCCGCGAGGAACGCCAATGTTGCTATGCTGTGCAGAGGGGGACGTTTTAATTTTAAAGGCCTCGGGGTGTGTGGGGCGGTGGGGGGGAGTTGGTGGGGGTGAGAGGGAGGGGTAGGTATGAATTGACGATGAGGGAATCAATTCAACTCTCCAGCCCCATGACAATTTCATTGATCCCGGTTATATTTAGGAAAAGTATTTCTCAGTTTGCCCTGTTCAGGTTGAGTAGTTTGTCTGAAGCCATCAGAGAGATAGGCAGATCATAAAGAGACTCTGTGGATGATCAGCATCAAATCGCCACATTTAGCTCAATATTCAGGAATTTTGCATCGATCCTACTTACATTCCATTTTAGCACAGCTGAAATAACTATTTGTTGTTTTCTATCTTACGAGGAGGGATAGTGTAAGTGAATTCGAATCTGACACCAAATATGGTTGCAACTAAACCGTTTACTGTGTTCGAGCAAGTCTCTCAATATCTAAGCAATAAACGATTATTACCCGGCTTTTCCTTTGGGTAGAGGCATAACCACCATCCATCCTTTTGTTCTTGTCTCTCTCTACAAATTGTGAAGGAGAGCTCAAGATCTTTATAGGCCTCTGGTCACGCACTGTCCTTGATGATTCATTATGGCGTGATAAAGAGTTATTGTGAACAAGACTGCCAGAAATTAGATATTTCCTGACACAACACCAGAAGGCCAACTTGTTTACCATCTTGAACCCATTGTCCCGTTTCTTATCTCAATACCCTTATTAAGCAGTCCTAGCCAACATTTCTTTCTAAATGTGATCCATTCCCTGAAGCATCTTGGGAATCAACTTAACCATTTCATTATTCCTAGCTACAGTACTAATCTACAAGCTATGTTTAAATCAACAGAAAGCAAAAACCTTAATCATATGAGATTAAACCAAATCCTAATCCTACGTATTTAATAGGGTATCTTACGATAGTTAAGGCTGTATCTAATGTATTTTTATAGTGTGTCATTGCTTCTTTTTAAAAGAAAGTCTTTCATTTATATAGGACTTTCCAAAGTGCTTCATTACTTTTGAAGCGTAGTCATGGTTATTTTGTAGGTGAATGTGGCAGCCAATTTGTACACAGCAAGGTCCCATAAACAGCAATGAGATAAAAGACCAGTTAATCTGTTTTGATATTTGATTGAGGGATGAATGTTGGCCAGGAGATCGGGAGAATTCACTTAAAACAAGCACAGAAGCTTTGTGGAATTATCCCTAAATTTATGATGATGCCACTAGAGGTGGGACAAACTGTGACTGCACAGATGATCACATCTCCAGCATTGTGTGCAAGCTGAACATTGTAAGCATGAGTTTGAATTTTTTTTTAAATTTGATCCGGCATACTTGACTATAATTACAGTCTGTATAATATGGATTGAATACTCATAGCATGGCGACCAATCAACATCCCTTAAACTATATCCAGCTCCTCTGTGGCTGAATGCAGCTCTTTGCATTTGTCCACATACTCAATTCCTCCGAGAGATTCTGAATAACATAAAGGACGCAGTCAACCGCATAGAAATAGGCAGCCATCGGCCCAGCGCTTGAATTCCATCTGTTTTTTATTGTAAGAGTTTCATTATTTTTTGAGCAAAATTTCAATTATTTTTACACAAGTGAGGGAAAGAAGAGAGTGGGGGGAGAGAGGGATTGAGAGAGTGAGAGATCGAGGCAGGAGGAGATTATTAATTTGGTTTGTTCTTTTAATGCATGGTTAACGTATTTGTAGTTAATAGTTTCTTTGTAATTTACTGTTGATAAATTTGAAATGTGCAGTAGACTCGCTTTTTGATTTCACATTAATCAAGGTGTTATGTACCTGGCCATTTTCAGCCAGTTGACCAAAATACCCTCCGCCCTTATAACCCTGAATGTCTGATTCAAGTGCAGTACGGACCAACCCCACGTAAACTGGCAATTAAAAAAAAAAAATAATTAAAAGGTGTTCTAAAATGAACCAGAATCTGACATTTTTAACGTCAAATTCAACGGGGCCTAAAATCCTTGATCCCACCCGGATGGAAATTGCCACCCAGGACTTCAGGTGCCCACACTGAATCCCACCCACAGCCAATTCACACAGGGGCCTGGAGTGTGCAGAGTCCTCCGGCAGCCTCAAGCATGGCCCCCTGATGTCCGAAAGGGTAACGCCAAGGGGACGGAACTCCAACACTGGGAATTTCCTTTGCCCTGGCCTCCCTGGGCTGGACACTGGGTTGATCGCAGCGTACTGGTCTGCTGAGCGACAAATGTGGGGCCCACCTGTCGATCGAGGCCTGGACCCTCCCCACCCCCCCCCGCCCCCACATTAAAATTCTCACTCTATTATTCTTCTCAGCCCCCATTTAAGGGAGTCAATTGAGCTGCCTTTATAAAAATGCCCTAAGCCAGTGATGCCAGCTTGCCAGTGCTGGTTTCCCTTGAATCTCTTCTCAGGGGGGCACCCAGGAAACACCCATATTAGTATAGGCACCTGCCCAGCATATGCTAATTATGTGACTCAGCCCTGATCCAGAATACACTGGTGGGGCCAGAAGTGGAGTCCAGTGACGCCTGCTCCACCACACTTCCACCAGTGGATCAGGGCTGAGGATTTTCAGCCCCAGCCTTTTCCTGCTGGGGGAAATTGCATATTGGCACACATCATCATTTGCAAGGAGTATAATTTCAAATCTGCTTCCCGCGCTCCTGTCTGTCATGCAACGTACAACGTGGTAGCACAGTGGCTCAGATACTTGCTTTACAAGATTATAAAGTTGAGTTTAATACAGTACTGTTTTTCACTTTACACAAGTATGGTCTAAAATGGTGCCAACCTCCACAGGCCTGTTGGAATCTGTTGCCCAATATGGAAAGCTGATTGTGGAGCAGTGCAGACACACAGAACTGGTTTCCCCCTGTTTAGTTTGTGTGATAGACACTTGATCAAGTGGCAGATTTGTAGATCTCTGGCTCTACAATGCCATCGGTTCTCTGAAAGCCAAGTCATTTGACACAAGATGTTTCCACTTGTGGGGGAGTCACAAAATACACCAGAATTTGAATTGAGGGGCAAGTTAAATTTGACAAAACTGCAACCCTTGTAATGCTAATGTCCCCCTTAGTTTGAAGTGATCATCACCACTTGGACTGCAGCCTGACGCACACTGTTTGGACAACCCCTTCATGGTACCTGGTCCCTCATTGAGCTGTGCTCATTTTGCCACGCTAGGGGCCTTAAATATAAGATAGTCACTAATAAATCCAACAAAGAATTCAGGAGAAACTTCTTTACCCAGAGAGTGGTGAGAATGTGGAACTCGCTGCCACAGGGAGTGGTTGAGGTGAATAGCTTAGATACATTTAAGGGGAAGCTAGATAAGCGCATCAGGGAGAAAGGAATAGAAGGATATGTTGATGGGGTAAGATGAAGAGGGGTGGGAGGAGGCTCGTGTGGAGCATAAACACCGGCATGGACCAGTTGGGCCGAATGGCCTGTTTCTGTGCTATAAATACTATGTAAAATGGAACTTGCTACCCCATGGAGTAGCTGAGGTGAATAGCATAGATGCCTTTAAGGGGAAGCTAAATAAATACACGAGAGAAAAAGGCATAGAAGAAAATGCAGATAAGGTTAGATGAAGTAGGGCGGGAGGAGGCTCATGTGGAGCATAAACACCGGCATAACCACTTGGGCCCAATGGCCTGTTTCTGTGCTGTAAATTCTATGTAATTCTACGAACAATATGCATTAGGGTTGCTGACAAAAGAACTGTATCTCTGTATGCCTGTAATGTAAAAATGCCTCTAAGAGAAATCATATGTAAGAGACTGACCAGATATTTACTGGAAGCAGTATTGTTAGTTGTAAAGTACCTATTACTTTATGAGATGGACTTCAGTATTTACATGAATGTTTGCAGTTAATTATTCAGGGATTGATCCAATTAACATTCTTCTCTTTGCTTCATCCCCGAGGAAGTAAAAAGTGATTTGCATATTAAAGTTAAATAGGGATTAGGTAATCAATCAAGGTACTGAATTGTCGCAGGTTGTGACCTTTCACAAATTGAAAGCAAAGTCTGAAAGACGTAAAAGATTTTTGACTTCTCCAAATTCAAAGGTAGCCTGAAGATAATCTGTGAAAACACATTTTAGAATCGTTGACCCCGGCACTGGCTTTCAAAAGTCTTCGGTCTAAACATAATCCAACTGGCGATACCACTTTCTCATCTGTTTGAGGTTTACCGGTCCTTTTTTTGCTGTGCTAGATTTCTGGGATCCTGATCCGAGATTTGTAAAGTGGGTAGAACAGTGGTAGATAAAATTTCATCCGGAAAGTGCAATTATTGCATATTGGAACTAAAATGGCTGTCACAAGTACTCCGCGATTGGGGTCCAAATAGTTGAAAGTGGAGTTGAAAGAGATCTGGGGCTATTAGCAAACTTGGCATTTAACATGACCAATCACCATAGAGCAGTACTCATTAAGGCAAACAGAATACTGAACTAATACAAAAAGAAAATACTGCTGGAAACACTGAAACAAAAACAGAAAATGCTGGAAACACTCAGCAGGTCAGGCAACATCTGTGAAGAGAGAAACAGAGTTAATGTTTCAGGTCGATGACCTTTCGTCAGAACTGGAAAAAAGCAGGAAATGGAACAGATTTTTAAGCAAGTGTGGGAGCTGGGAAAGGGGGGAGGGGAGGAAAGAACAAAAGGGAAGGTCTGTGATAGGATAGAAGGCAGAAGAGGTTAAGAGACATTAAGAGATATTCAAGGCAAAAGGAGATGGTAATGGGACAGGTTAAGAAACAAAAGATGGCTCTAGATGAAGTGTAAATTGTGCTGGCAGAATGAAAGACAGCTGCCATGTGGGAGAGAAGAAAAAAAAAAGTGTGGAAAAATATATATATATATATGATGGAGGCCGAGGTTATGGTCTGAAATTGTTGAACTCTATATTGAGTCCAGAAGGCGGTAAAGTGCCTAATCGAAAGATGAGGCGCTGTTCCTCGAGCTTACTGAACTATATAGCCAAAACTATGAAGAATTATTGCTTAAATTATACAATACTCTGATGAGACCACACCTTGAGAAACTGTGTCCAATTCTTGGTTACTAATAAACAAAGGAGCATCATACCACTGACTTACGAGTAGGCTTGAAAGAAGGCAGTTGAAAGGGACCTCGCAGAGGTGTGTGAGATTACAAATGGTAGGGAAAAGGTAATTTGTGAACATTATTTCAAATTGGATCATGACAGTAGGACAAGGCAGCACCAGTTCAAACTGATAAAGACAAACTAAGGATTGATGTCAGGAAACTTTTCTTCACTAAGAGAGTGACCAACCCATGGAGAGGACCTCCAGGTAAGCCAACAAAGTGAAAATCTTGGATGTTGTGATGGGGGATTGCAGGCTCATTTCAGATGGATCAGATAGAATAGACTAAATGGCCTTTCTCATTCACTTCTTTCTTGGGTAATCTAGTGACTGCCATGTGACCCGGATAGCCCCACACCCTGCACCAATACCACCAGTTGACATCAGAAAAAGCTTGCATTTATGTAACACCTTTTAATGTAGTAAATATCTTACAGCACTTCACAGAGGAGGAACAGATGCCAAGCAGTTGGGGAAGCAGGATTAATCAGCAGTCAGACAGCACCACTAATGGTAGTTGAGGGTAATAGTGGAGAGGTAGACCTAGGTGCCGTCAGCACATGTATGGAAGCTGACTTCATTCTATGGCTAATGCTACAGAGGGGCCACATGTAGACGAGGAACAGAAGAACCTCGAAGTACCCTGAGATGGTCGAATGGAGGCAAGAGGAGAAATCATCACAGAGGCTGCGCTGGCTATGGCGAGACACGTTGGAATGGAATAATGCAAGGGAGTTACCATGAAGGTGGACCTTGCATGTGAAGCATCAGAGACAGATGGTGTGACTGACTGTATTGAATGTCATGGCGAGGTCAATGATGACAAGAACTAACGCCATATTCACAGTCACGGGGATATCACCGGTAACTTTGATCATGGTATCGGAAAAATGGAGACCAGACAGAAGAAATTCAAATAGGAATTGGTCTGAGGGATGAGATAGATGCGATGATGCATTCAAGGAATTGAAAGAGGAAAGAGAGATTAGAGATGGGGTAATACTTGGAGATGACAGAGGAGTCAATGATGGGCTCTTTCAGGGGGAACTAAAGTTTGGTTTGATGTAGGATTTTTTTATTTGTTCTTGGGATGGGCAATGCTGGAAAAGCCTCATTTATTGCCCATCCCTAGTTGTCTCAAGAAGGTGGTGCTAGGTCTTCTTCTTGCTTCATAGCAATTGATTTTACAACTGAATGGTTTGCTAGGTGAATTAGCCATGTAGCATGGGACTGGAATCATGTGTAGACCAGACTGGATAGGGGTGGCAAGTTCCCTGGCCCAAAAGGTATTTAATATATTTAAGGTGGAGATAGACAGATTTTTGAACAATAAGGGAGTGAAGGGTTATGGGGAGCGGGCAGGGAAATGGAGCTGAGCCCAAGATCAGATTAGCCATGATCTCATTAAATGGTGGAGCAGGCTCGAGGGGCCGAATGGCCGACTCCTGCTCCTATTTCTTATGTTCTTATGTTCTAATGGACAAGTTGGGTTTTTACGATAAATCAGTAGTTTTCTAGTCACAAATTGCCAGACTTATTGAGCTCATTTTACAATTTGACATGGTGGGATTTGAACTCATGACCTAATCCAGTACCATAACCATTAAATTATTCTACCCTTCCCAGTCACACGAACCTTGTCCTTCACTGGCTGCTGCACTTAACAATTCGGTTAAGATCAGCAACTTTCTATTTAAACTGAAGTCAAATATCACGTCCGGCATTTGAACTCTGGCCTTCATGCCGACAGCTTTTTAAATATTGCCGTTTCATATAGCTTGCAGCTACCAGAAAGAAAAAGACCAAAAAAAACTGCCACTGATGATTGGTAGGATGTGGGCTGTGGTTTGTGGCTAAGAATCTTAACATGGTGAGTTCCAGAGCTTGCAGCTCAGGAGACGTTGAGGGGATATCATGTGTCTACACATAGGGAGGTAGCTAAAAAATGGGAAGTATGTCACAATGGCTCCTCTCATGGAACTCCTCGTGGCAGGATCAGAAAGGGAATTCGCAGAGGCCAGGATTGGCGACTGGTGCAAAGGGATGTGAAGAAGGATTAACGTAAAAAATACATCAAAAACGAGCATAAATGAAAACCCTGCTGATAAGAACTTTATTCTCCTGCCTTAGTACAAGTGGATTTATATTAGTATCCAGCCATATCGTAGGAACATCGGAATTGCTAGACGATAAAAGACCAAGCACCATTTGGTTCTCCCTCTACCATCCCAGGAGTCGCATGAGACAATGATAATGGAGTTGTTGACCATTCACGGCGATCGATCTCTATCAATGAGTCTACAACAGACCCAGAAATGAGGCGAGGAAAGCCCCCAGTGGTGGAGAGCTTTGGGAACCAGAGGTCCAAAGTTACCCTTTTCCACCTAAGCACGATGCACTCACCACATGTCATGTCTCAAATTACTCAGATACTGTATCCAAAAATGTTATTTTCTGAAAGAAATCTATCTATTGGCACCATTACGATTTAGAAATTTCCTTATATAGAGAAGCTTTTACATCGGCACCTGTTGAGTTCAGATCGTGGGAGAGCAATACATGTGCCCAAGCTCACTCTGTTCACAATGCTAAAACTAGGTTCCTTATCTTGATGGAGAATTGTAGACCCATGATACGATTAAGGGATATTGGAGCTGGTTTTAGCAATAGGAATATTGCAATATTTCCACCTCTAACATTGCCCGACTCCGCCCCTGCCTCAGCTCATCTGCTGCTGAAACCCTCATCCATGCCTTTGTTACCTCTAGACTTGACTATTCCAACGCTCTCCTGGCTGGCCTCCCACATTCCACCCTACGTAAACTTGAGGTCATCCAAAACTCAGCTGCCCGTGTCCCAACTCGCACCAAGTCCCGTTCACCCATCACCCCTGTGCTCACTGACCTACATTGGCTCCCGGTTAAGCAACGCCTCGATTTCAAAATTCTCATCCTTTTCAAATTCCTCCATGACCTCGGCCCTCCCTATCTCTATAATCTCCTCCAGCCCCACAACCCCCCGAGATATCTGCGCTGCTCCAATTCTGCCCTCTTGAGCATCCCTGATTTTAATTGCTTCATCATTGTCGACCGACTACCTCTTTTGAACTTCATGATTGGTGATTTTCATTCCCGCTTGCTACTTGCTGATTAGTATGCTCCCTATCTGTTCAATTCTGATTTGTCACAGTTTTAATTTGGTTCAATATGATGCAAGAAGTTTGCATGTACAACTGTGTGATTGCCAAAGTGTGACACTCAAACTGTAACACAGCAAGTAGGATTTGGCAGGTAATGTTAATGCACTTAGACTGGTGTTGTTAACTTCTGATCATGGGATAACAGTATCTATGCATCAGCATCTTATGTTCCTACAACAACAACTTGTATTTATATACAGCGCTTTTAACGTAGTAAAACGTCCGAAGGCGCTTCACAGGAGTGATTATCAGACAAAATTTGACACCGAGCCACATAAGGAGATATTAGGACAGATGACCAAAAGCTTGGTCAAAGAGGTAGGTTTTGTGGAGCATTTTAAAGGAGGAGAGAGAGGCGGAGAGGTTTAGGCAGGGAATTCCAGAGCTTAGGGCCTCGGCAGCTGAAGGCACGGCCACCAATGGTGGAGTGATTAAAATCAGGGATGCGCAAGGGGCCAGAATTGGAGGAGCGCAGAGATCTTGGGGGGGGGGGGGGGGGGGGGGGGGGTTGTAGGGCTGGAGGAGATTACAGAGATAGGGAGGGATGAGGCCATGGAGGGATTTGAAAGCAAGGATTCAAATTTAAAAATCGAGGCATTGCCAGACCAGGAGCCAATGTAGTTCAACGAGCACAGGGGAGATGGGTGAACGGGGCTTGGTGCGAGTTAGGATATGGGTGGCAGAGTTTTGGATGAGCTCAAGTTTATGGAGGGTGGAAGATGGGAGGCCGGCCAGGAGAGCGTTGGAATAGTCAAGTCTAGAGGTAACAAAGGCCTGGATGAGGGTTTGAGCAGCAGGTGAGCTGAGGCAGGGGTGGAGTCAGCTTATTTACCTGTCTTGTTTATTGAGGGAGAGGGCAGAGGTACTGGACAAAGTGTGGTACAGAACCATATCAAACAAGAAGGCCTCACGTTCAATTCTGCATTTATGTGGTTGGTTAATTGACTTGGCATTGTTGAGCTAGAGAGTCAAAAAGCCAGCCATCCTTACCTCTCCTGTGCACTGCGGCTGATGCAGGATGTCTCAGGGCTGTACACATGGAACCACATCCTGGTGTCTTGAGGAGAGGAGGGATATCAGGAGAAAAATGGAGGAATAAAAAGTACAGGGCATTATTTAAGAATTTAAAAGTAAAAGAAAGAAAGACTTGCATTTCTATAGCACCTTTCACGACCACCAGAATTCCCAAAGCGCTTTACAGCCAATGAAGTATTTTTGAAGTGTGGTCACTGTTGTAATGTAGGAAACGCGGCAGCCAAATTACGCACAGCAAGATTCCACAGACAGCAATGTGATAATGACCAGATAATCTGTTTTAGTGATGTTGATTGAGGATAAATATGGGCCACAGGACACCGGGGAGAACGCCCCTACTCTTCTTCGAAATAGTGCCACGGGATCTTTTACGTCCACCTGAGAGAGCAGATGGGGCCCTCGGTTTAACGTCTCATCCGACGAATGTTATAATTATTGTGCAATTATAGGTCCAGCAGCTCAATATAGGTTCCAGATCATAGTGGGTAGAGGCAGCCACATCCTGGTCAAGGTCAGAAGCAGAACCTTTATGATCCCAGGTTAAATATCTGTCACGATAAGATCCAAATATGATTGTAGAAGATACATCAGATGGAAGGTTGCCCATTCCATTGATATGTAGCATTTGTCGTGATTTGGTGCACTTTAAATGCCATTAGGTACTGTCATATTTCATCTCTCAATACATGCATTCTGTACATGTGAAGCATCATTCATTGCCTTCAGACTATTTGAGTGCTTTCAGTTTAGATTGTCTCACAAACTTCTCTGACATCTGAAGATGACATTTTCCTAATTCCGCCAATCCTTTTTAATGGGGAATATGTGACTGCGCTGATCATTCTTCTGGAATCATAAACTATACGTCTACCAGATTATATGGATCGCTGGCACTGTTTAATTTCCAGCATATTTCATTTTGAAACAAAATAATGGTTCAAAGAACACTGAGTTATTATCATTTGGCAAATAAGCAGCCACAGTTTTTTGTTTGCTGTTAATGTGCAGTGCCAGGCGAAACCGAGACACACTGAGCTGCTAACTATATATCAGAGGTAATAGAACCATCCTTTTTGTGGGACTGTAATTGATTGTGAAAGGTGTTAGTTTACTTGAAGGTTTTAAGCAACTACCCATAATAAGCCGCTTCAGAGCAGAATGATGGTTCCATTATTTCTGATATCTAGTTATCTGTTTATCAGCAGCTTGGATCCTCCCCCCTCCTACACACTAGAAGCACTTTTTCACTGGTGCTTTTTCAGTTTGGCTCACGGGAGACTGGAACATAGGAATATTAGGAAAGGGAGAAGGCCATTCAGCCCCTCGGGCCATTCAGTTAGATCATGGCTGATCTGCACCTCAACTCCAATTTCCCGCCTTTGCTCCATAACCCACGGAACTCCCGCCTCCGGTTGCCAGCCGCGGTCCCTGATCAGCGTGGTTCCCGTGGCCATGAAGTTCAAGTGAAAAGGTAAGTTTAAAAAAGCCTGATAATCATCTGTCAACTAGATGCTAATGAGTTTAATTGGGTCGCCTGCCACTGCCTGCCGGGTCTGCTCAGCGCTGGGAACGGCGTGTTGCGGGGGGTTGACAGCGGGGTCCTGACCCGCTTCAAAAAAAATCAAATTTCCCACCTGACCCGCCACCGATCCCGCCCGCTGACCACCCCCACCCCCGGAAAATTCTGGCCAAAGGGACTAAAGCTTAAAATGTGTTCTTGATTCCCCCAGCAGAGTATATAGATTTTCCCCCAGCAGAGTATATAGATTCTCCTATCGAATCCCTTTAACATTTTAAACACCTCGATCAGAACACTCCTCCCTCAATCTTCTAAACTCAAGGGAATACAAACCAAGTTTATGCAACCCGTCCTCATAATTTAACCCTCTAATCCCCGGTATCATTCTGGTGAATCTGTGCAGCACCCACTTCCAAGGCCAAGATATCCTTCCTGAGATGAGGTGCTCAAAGCAGAACATAGTCCTCCAGATGTGGTCTGACCAAGGCTCTTTACAACTGAAGCATCACTTGCTCCCCTTTGTATTCCAGCCCCCCTTCAGATAAAGGCCAACATTCTCTTAGCCTTTTGATTGCTTTTTGTACCTGTCTACTGGCTTTTAGTGATATGTCTTACTGTCCCTCCTAACTTAGTGCAAACTTAGATATACAATTCTCTATTCCTTCATCCAAGTTATTAATAAATATGGTGAAACGTTGAGGTCCCAGAACAGATCCCTGGGGAACACCACGTGTCACATCTCACCAACCAGAGTACCTATCCTTTATCCCGTCTCTCTGTCCCCTACCTCCCAACCAATTTCTAACCCAAGTCAAAAGGCTACCTCCCATTCCGTGTGCTCTTATGTTTGCTAATAATCTCTTGTGTGGAACCTAATCGGACGCCTTCTGGAAGTCCAGATAGATAACATCCATAGATATCCCCTAGCTACCTTATTAGTGACCTTTTGAAAAAATTCAACTAGATTAGTCAGACACGACTTACCCTTAACAAAGCCACGTTGGCTCTCTCTGATCAGCTCATATTTGTTCAAATGTTCAGTCACTCTATCCCTAACAGCAGATTTTAGTAGCTTCCCCCACAACTGACGTTAAACTGACAGGCCTGTAGTTACACTCTCTCTCCCACCTTTCTCAAATAATGCAGTGACAATTAGCAAATTTCCAAACTAACAGGACAATTACCGAATCAAGACTGGCATCAGGAAAGGCAGAGGGGTGACCTAATCGAAGTCTTTAAAATTATGAAAGGTTTTGATAGAGTGGATACAGAGAGAATATTTCCACTTGTGGGGCAGAGCATAACTAGAGGCCATCAATATAAGATAGTCACCAAGAAATCCAATAGGGAATTCAGAGGAAACTTCTTTACCCAGAGAGTGGTGAGAATGTGGAACTCGCTACCACAGGGAGTGGTTGAAGCGAATAGTATAGATGCATTTAAGGGGAGGCTGGACAAGCATATGAGGGAGAAGGGAATAGAGGGTTATGCTGATAGAGTTAGATGAGGAAAGACGGGAGGAGGCTCGAGTGGAGCATAAAACGCCGGCATGGACTGGTTGGGCCGAATGGCCTGTTTCTGTGCTGTAAATTCGATGTAAATCATTGTGCTGGTTCCCTGTGTTTATATTGCTAAATCTGGCTCTTCGATCCCACTGGCAAAATCGTAGAGCTACAAAAAATGGGCTCTGCAATGCTTCCACATTGTGCTACTGTCATTGGATCCCAGAAAGTTGGGTCTGGTGCAGCTGGTTGCAAGCCGCACGCAGAACACTCAATAAATCCGGATTGTCCCAGCAGCAGGTTTCAACGAGTCCAGGCAGTCTTACATTCAGCTTTCAGCTGGCCGCACGAGTGCCAGGCGTCTGGGAGTTGGCAGCACTGGTGTGGGTCTCACACGGTGTGAAAGCAGCTTCTGATTCCGCTGGTGGGGTAAGAAAGCCAGATTCAGCACTGGAAATAGGGGGAGAGCTGACACACAGACACCAGTCTCCTGCCACCCAAACTAAACAAGCAGGAACATAAAAACGGCATTAGTGCTGCAGGTGAGCTCGCAGTCATTCACTTTTACAATTCATTTTTGTTTGTGTGCAACTGAGAAATTGTTTGACTTGAAAAGTGAATTAGTTCCACTCAGCATTTTAGGTTTAAGGGTCCGGTTATGTTGCCACCCTTGGAGCTGACTCTAAAAGTTTCATTGGCCTGACTTCCAGGTCTGTTGTAGTCTTTGCTGCCAGTTTTATATTACAACAATACCAGTTAAGACCGCCTACTTCCACCTCTGTAACATCGCCCGACTCCGCCCCTGCCTCAGCTCATCTGCTGCTGAAACCCTCATCCAGGCCTTTGTTACCTCTCGGCTTGACTATTCCAACGCTCTCCTGGCCGGCCTCCCATCTTCCACCCTACATAAAATTGAGCCCGTGTCCTAACTCGCACCAAGTCCCGTTCGCCCATCACCCCTGTGCTCGCTGACCTACATTGGCTCCTGGTCCGGCAATGCCTCAGTTTTAAAATTCTTATCCTTGCTTTCAAATCTCTTGGTCAAAGAGGTAGGTTTTAGGGAGTGAGTTAAAGGAGGAGAGAGAGGTGGAGAGGTTTAAGGAGGGAATTCCACAGCTTAGGGCCTCGGTAGCTGAAGGCATGGCTGCCAATGGTGGAGCGATTAAAATCAGGGATGAGAATTTTAAAATCGAGGCGTTGCTTCACCGGGAGCCAATGTAGGTCAGTGAGTACAGGGGTGACAGGTGAACGAGACTTGATGCCAGTTACAATTGAAAGCTTTGCCACATTTCCATCTTCCTATGATTTCGCATATCAAATCATTGCAACACAATCTAGATGCATGATCACTTATGGCTGATTTAAGGTAATTGGCAAAAAGAGCTCGAGGTGAGATGAGGAGAATTGTTTTTATGCAGCGAGTTATTATCATCTGGAACGCACTGCCTGAAAGTGGGGTGGAAGCAGATTCAATAATAACTTTAAGAAAGGGAATTGGATAAATACTCGAAGGGGAGAAATGTGCGGGGCTATGGGGAAAGAGCAGGGGAATGGGACTAGTTGGAGAGCTCTTTCAAAGAGCCGGCACAGGCACGATGGGCCGAATGGCCTCCCTTAGTGTTGTAAGATTCTCTAATTCTAAGGCAATATCATTGATCCTGCGCTCTCAATGTGGAGCCACATTCAAAGGGAACACGGGTCAGAGATCGGGCTTTAACACTATGGCGCTGGATCTCTGATTCATACTCTGTTCCTTCTGGGAGTGCACACCAGTGAATGTATGCTCTACTGAAACCCAGCACTATAGTGCACAAACTTCAGCTGCCAGAAAATCATTGGCAGAAGGAATCATTGCAAGAAACATGGCTAAGGCCTGCTCAACGAACTTCTCGATTCACCAATACCACATCTCTGCCTCGCTGGCACAGCTTATCAGAAAATCGACTCCTTTGTCTGAAAGGTTAGAGGAATCATAATAATGTCGAAATCATCGAGAGCCCACTGATTGTCTCGGTAAACAATGCACACAGAAACAGGAAAAAGAAGGTGGTGAAAGGCACAAAAAAGTTCATTTTCAATGTGATTGATGCCTAACGTAAGCATCTTCTGACACTGATATCATCCTGATGGATGTCTGACCTTCAGGGAGAAAGAACCAACCTTCAGGAGCTCCATGCGCTCCTGAAGACTATCTAGTCAGATCCTCAATGAAGGCAGTGCCGAGGAAGAAAACAAAAGCAACTGACAATTCTGTCCATTACCTCAGATTCTTTATTGATTCCCCCTGAACAATGAGAAATGATAGCACTTTTGACGCCTATACTTAGGGCTGTGACATACTGATAGTACCTTTTCTAGTTGTGGAATTTTAACATGTTCAGTTACGAGTTGAACCAGCAATCACTATTCCCAAAAGATCGTTAGTACTTGGTACATCCGTCTTTCGGATGAGACATTAAACCTGCTCTCTCAGGTGGACATAAAAGATCCCATGGCATTATTTCAAAGAAGAGCAGGGGAGTTATCCCCGGTGTCCTGGGGCCAATATTTATCCCTCAATCAACATCACTAAAACAGATTATCCAGTAATTATCACATTGCTGTTTGTGGGAGCTTGCTGTGCGCAAATTGGCTGCCGCGTTTCCCACATTACAACAGCGACTACACTTCAAAAAGTACTTCATTGGCTGTAAAGCACTTTGAGACATCCGGTGGTTGTGAAAGGCGCTATAGAAATGCAAGTTTTTCTTTCTTTTACATTTATCATGGCAGTGGACAAGTTAAGCACATTCGTGATACAGTGATTTTATTTTAAGCTGAAAATTCTGTTGAAAAGCCAATTTCCATTTTGACTAACTTCAATCTTGATAACACTTGAACCAAAATAGTGTTGAACATTGGAATTTTTATCATATAAGGAAGGCTAGCAAAAGAATAATAATGCTTGTGATGTAGCACCCACCAGCTTCAAGCAAGAAACCACTGCATGTAAATGTTTCATTGCGTATAAAAGGATCTTTAGATATTTAGTAAAAATAAAGAGGGTGGCAGATATGGTTCATGCATCATCATTTTACAATAAGCATCATCTTGAATGAACTCAATAGCAATTTCTTCATTGCATGCTCGCAGTGTTATTTATTGTAAGATTATGGAAATTAATTCAAAAAAGAGCTGGTTGCAAATGTCTACAGTCGAGAACAATTCCATTACTTTATATGCTGCCATTTTAATATGTGCTATTTAATCTCCTGTGACACTTCACACAGCAAGTCACAGCCAAGTGTAATCTTCAGGTGAAATGGGGTTAGAGGGCGGGGGATAACTGTAATTCAGTCCCCATTTTAAAGTCATATATTTTGTCCTTATTTTTACTTTGATTTGATATTATTATTTACAGTTAAATAGCTAAACTTATGACATTTTGGGAAACAGAGAAGTTGGAATCCAGGGGGTAAAAATTGGGTAGCGCCCCCTGGACAATTTTCGCAGGTAGCACCCCGAGAGGGAGGAGGGGCGCTACTGGAAGCGTCCCGTGTCCCTCTTGGGGTGCTGCAAGCCAATATCACGGCACATCGTGCCGCGGTACTGCAGGCCTTCCTCCCCTTATTAAAGGGGAGGGGCCTGGCGCAGCGCGTCCTGGCACCCAGCTGGGCCACCAGGGATCAGGAGTGCCGGCAAACGAGCCCGGCACTCAAGAGGAGTGCCGGGCTAACGGAGAGCAGCCGGCACCCTGCAGGGGGGGCTTCACGGGGGCCGGGGACAGCAGCGGGGGCAGGTGCTGGCAGGCGGCCAGCAACAAAAATGGCCGCCACCTCCCCTTTAACTAGCGCCGCCCCAGCCACAGCTAGGCCCCCCTGACGCCGGCGGACATAGCGTCCAGCGGTAAGTCAGGGGCGGCACCCAATGTTCCAGCCGGGGTACGAGCGGGGCACTAACTGGAGGCGCAAATGAACCGAATTTAGCCCCCATGGGGTTTCTCTGCAGTTCAGGCTGGGAGAGGCAAAACTCAGGTGCTACAGCACCACCACTGGTGGGAGCATGTGTTAAAGCATGGTAAGTTTGCAAAGGCTGTTTCCATTATAAATATGGACAGAAACAAGATCTTGTATTTATACAGCGTCTTTAACATAGTAAAAATATCCCACGGCTTCACAGGAGCGTTATCAGTCAAAATTTGACACCGAGCCACATAAGGAGATATTAGGACATGTGAGAGGTAGGTTTTAAGGAGCGTCTTAAAGGAGGAGAGAGAGAGATAGAGAGGCGGAAAGCTTTAGGGAGGGAATTTCAGAGCTTAGGGCCCAGGCAGCTGAAGGCACGGCCGTCAATGGTGGAGCGATTAAAATCAGGGATGCTCAAGAGGCCGGAATTAGAGGACACAGAGATCTCGGAGGGTTGCTCTCTCGGGTGAACGTAAAAGATCCCTATTTCGAAGAAGAGCAGGGAGTTCTCCCCAGCGTCCTGGCCAATATTTATCCCTCAATCAACATCACTAAAAACAGATTATCTGGTCATTATCACATTACTCTTTGTGGGAGCTTGCTGTGCGCAAATTGGCTGCTGCGTTTCCTACATTACCACAATGACTACACTCCAAAAGGTAACTCATTGGCTGTAAAGCGCTTTGGGACGTCTGGTGGTTGTGAAAGGCGCTATAGAAATGCAAGTCTTTCTTCCTTTCTTTTGTAGGCAATGTTCCCGTTCAGCCACGCGGCCGCACGGCTGTCTGAAGCTCCCGCGCAGGTTGTTTGCCGGTTTCTCAATGGAAAAACCGTGCCGGCGTGGAAGTTTGAACCAGCCGCGCAGCCCCTTAAAGGGTCCGCACACCCAAAAATAAATTAGAGGGAACATTGGTTGTGAGGCTGGAGGAGGTTACAGAAAAAGGGAGGAGCGAAGCCATGGTGGGCTTTGAACACAAGGATGAGAATTTTAAAATCGATGTGGCCGGACCGGGAGCCAAGGTAGGTCAGCGAGCACAGGGGAGATGGGTGAACGGGACTCGGTGCGAGTTAGGATACGGGCAGCCGAGTTTTGGATGAGCTCAAGTTTACGGATATAGGAATTTATAATGGGGAAAGAAGTTGACACAATGAAGTGTGACACCACTGTAGCAACAGGAAATAAAGTTTTGGAAACAGGAAGTGCGTGCAGATATAAGGGCCCCAAAATTCCATGGGCTGCGCTCCTGGTGGTTGTTCCATGTAACCCATCTGGCGGAATCTCCACCAGGGTTGGCAGGGTCAGTGGGAGGGCAGCTCATGCATGCAGTCGGGGTGCCTCTTCGATGCCAACTTGCTCCATGCACCGGGAAACTGGGATGGCCCCTCAGAACCTGCCACTGCTCAGATCAGCTCCCGATTAGGGGGTCAAATCCGGGATTTTTTTTTTTTTTTTTAAGAACACCATTCTACTCGAGGGCCCTTGCGTGGCAAGGGATCAGGACCGCACCAGTGGGGACCATGTGCGCCTGAAAGAAGCTTGGTTACTGAGCACCAGAACTACACTGGGTCCCTGAATCTATGATCAGGACCAGGAACTCCTGGCTGTAGGAGGCCCTGCTCCCGGCCTAGCCCCCAGCCCATCATTTGCCTTATAAAGGGTGGATGAAAGTTCCACCTGTTACATCAATACGGAAACTGCCAAAGACAACAGAGACCCTCCTAACAGGGTCTCCTCTGTATCCTTCGGAAGATTGGCAGAACCCCTGGGGAATATCAGAAACAAAAAAATGTTAATACAAAGAATCTTTATGCCTCACTAATTTTCTTGTCCACCCTTGCTCTCCTGACAAGGGGGGCGATTTTGTCAATGGGGGCGCGTTGGAGACGGGACTCCCACTTGTCGGGTTTCAGTCCCGCCTCCATCAACTTCTGGCCAACCCACGCTATTTTCCCTTGATTGACCTTGTTAAGCCCGTCCAGCGGGTTTAGCAGGCCAATTAAGGGGAAGCCGATTACAGCGAACATCAACGTATGACGTTTCATCTGTCAAAAATGTTGTTTGATGAGTTCTTGTATTCAAGACTCATCAAATCTCTTTTGTGCGCAGAAATCAGATGGCTGTTGCATCGGAGAATGCAGCAGCCATCTGTCATCTCTGCCGGTGAGATGCGAGACTCTCCACATCCCCAACTGTTGAAGCCTGCAGGAAGAAACAAAGGTAAGTAAACATTTTCTATCACTTTTCACTCGCCTCACACACTCACCTCTCCACACTTGCACCCATCACTTACCTCCACAGCGCACTTTTGCACCCCGCAGATCCCCACAGACCCACTGCTCGCCTCGGTGACCCTGGCGGGGTTTCCCGACGTCGGGAAGCCCGCACCTCTGCTGGAAAAATGGGGATAATCCTCTTAACTGACTGTTAACTACCTGTTAACAGGCAGTTAAGTGGCTGTAATCCCCTTCCCTCCTCCAGGAGACGCGTCTCGGCATGGGTCGGCTACCCGCCTCCTGGGAAGATGGCACGGAGGCGGGTGGGGGCGGGATGGGTACCCGCCCCCAGATTCTGCCATTTTCCCGGCAGTCCCGCCTCCAAACCCGCCTCCCCAGGGCTGGCAAAATCGCGCCCCATGTAACTGCTCGTCATCGTCCAGTTCCATGGGTATCACGCCCCCTCTGGTCCCTTGACCAAATGGCTACTATTCACGTGCGAGCTTTGACAGCGAGCGCCAACAGACTATCCTGCTTTAGGAAGCATTGCAGCAAAGCCTAAACCTGTCTTCACCCAAGCTAATCAAAAAAACAAAGAAAGAAAGACTTGCATTTCTATAGCGCCTTTCACGACCACCGTACGTCCCAAAGCGCTTTACAGCCAATGAAGTGCTTTTTTGAAGTGTAGTCACTGTTGTAATGTGGGAAACGCGGCAGCCAATTTGCGCACAGCAAGCTCCCACAAACAGCAATGTGAGAATGACCAGATAATCTGTTTTTAGTGATGTTGGTTGAGGGATAAATATTGGCCCCAGGAGACCGGGGATAACTCCCCTGCTCTTCTACGAAATAGTGGCCGTGGGATCTTTTACGTCCACCTGAGAGCAGACGGGGCCTCGGTTTAACATCTCAGGAGCGGAAACACTGTCTTAAAGCCGGGGGTGCTGAGACTATCTGTAGCACTTGTGGCCACACCCTCTGTGAGATTATGTAACTACTGCTACTTTGGTATGACAGGTAAAGCTTATAATGGGATGTCAAGTTTGGCTATCCATTCGACGGCCTCCTGAGGTGCAGAGTGGAGAAATGAGGTGCTTCCCGCAACAGATCTCAGTGGGCTAGCTCATCACAGATCAAACCTGACTCACTGAACGATCGGGAAGATTCTATTTTAATATTGAAACTTACGTTTGTTTTTGCCACCGCAAAGCTCAGAAACGTCCGGGGGCTTTCTTATAGTACGTCATTTTCCAAAAGGTTATTTTGGAAAAAATTAACAGCCTAAATCCCTTTCAGCACTCCCTGTCCCAGACCTATCTGTCTATTCTTGTAAACAATCTCCCAAAGGCACTTGGCACACTCCTTATATTTATCCCACCTAAACTGCGTGTTGCATGATGCAAATGTGTTATGTTATATTGCACAATGCTGCCGTGTTAACATTCAAACTTACATTTACTTCTGCAAAGGTTATTATTTTTAAAATAAACCTATGGGCACATTCCCTACTGCGATTTTTTTTTCTTTAAAGTTTAATGTGTCTGTTGCCTCTGTACAGTAAAATCCCTGCCCAGCCACAAAAACTATTATAAAACAGTTTAAGTAACAGCGCTGACACCTTGGCTCTGAATTTTGTGGTACAAAGCATCAAATCAGACCCTCAATCCGCCCAACTCTGTCCCATAACTAGCAAGCTGCCATGCCAAGGAGCAGATGTGCAGAAGTATTTACTGTTGTCTGATTTCCTGTTTGCAGAACGATACAAGAGCTTTAATACAGATTTTTTGTTACTGTTCAGCTGCTTAAACAGCCGTATGTTTCCTGAAACTAACAAAGAACCATTTGCAAAGCTTCCCCTCTGTAATAATACACTAAATTTATTTGCTCTTCAGGTCTGTCCCATTGACAATTTTTCCTGCTTTATGGTGGATTGATTTTATGTCAGCACCTACTTCACAGATGCCCAAGTGTTTCTTCCCTCCCACCTACACAGCCTTTGATCGGCCCGCTCATTTGCTCAAGCATTCTTTCTCTTTTCTTTGCCAGTGTCAAATGAGACTGCTTAGCTTCCAAATCAGCTGCCTTTGTTGGGAAGGGAGCAGAGTGGAAGGCACGGTAAAAGCTACATCCGCCTGAGGTTTCTACAAGTAGGTGACAGATTCATCTGCTTTGTTGGTAACTTGAACTCGAACTGATTGTGTTCCATTTCATGCCGCCTCCTTCTGCTGCAATTGTAGATCACAGCTTGAATTTTGGAAGGGGGAAGGGAACAGAGGTTTAGTTCAGAGAGATTAGTGTAAACCAGTAACACTCAAAATCCCCATTTTATCAGGGGGTAAGACACTCCATTGGTCAAAATACAAGTCTTTGCTTCACAGCACTGTCTGTATTAGGAATGGTGGACAGGAGTTAAAAGGGGTTCATAATCCATTCTATCAAACATTTTCTCAGCATCCAAGATTTGCTCCGTGGCTGAAGATGCTTGTTGCCCACATTACCACCACCAACCAACAACAACAACTTGTATTGATATAGCACCTTTAACGTAGTAAAACATCCCAGAGCGCTTCACAGGATTGGACACCGAGCCACATATGTTTCTAAGAGCAAGGATGAAGTTTAATTTACTGTCACAACTCAGAGGAAAGGTCATTCTACCCACGTGCCTTCCCTAAGGTCAAGCTCAAAGGCACCTAGAAAGGTCAATCAGCTCAGCCCCAGGACATCGCTGCAGGAGTTCCTCAGGGCAGTGTCCTAGGCCCAATCATCATCAGCTGCTTCATCAATGACCTTCCCTCCAACATAAGGTCAGAAATGGGATGTTCGCTGATGACTGCACAGTGTTCAGCGCCATTCACAACTCCTTAGATAATGAAGCAGTCCATGCCCGCATGCAACATGGATGACGTTCAGGCTTGGGCTGATAAGTGGCAAGTAACATTCGCGCCACACAAGTGCCAGGCAATCACTATCTCCAATAAGCGAGAGTCTAACCACCTCCCCTTGACATTCAACGGCATTACCATTGCCGAATCCCCCACCATCAACATCCTGGGGGGTCACCATTAACCAGAAACTTAACTGGATCAGCAACATAAATACTGTGGCAACAAGAGCAGGTCAGAGGCTAGGTATTCTGCGGTGATTGTCTCATCTCCTGACTCCCTAAAGCCTTTCTACCATCTACAAGGCACAAGTCAGGAGTGTGATGGAATACTCTCACTTGCCCTGGATGAGTGCAGCTCCAACAACGCTCAAGAAGCTCGACACCATCCACGACAAAGCAGCCCGCTTGATTGGCACCCCATCCTACCACCTTAAACATTCACTCCCTCCACCCTGGCTGCAGTGTGTACCATCTACAAGATGCACTGCAGCAACTCGCCAAGGCTTCTTCGGCAGCACCTCCCAAACCCGCGACCTCTTCCACCTAGAAGGACAACGGCAGCAGGCGCATGGGAACACCATCACCTCCAAGTTCCCCTCCAAGTCACACATCATCCTGACTTGGAAGTATATCGCCGATCCTTCATCGTCGCTGGGTCAAAATCCTGGAACTCCCTCCCTCACAGCACTGTGGGAGTACCTTCACCACACGAACTGCAGCGGTTCAAGAAGGCGGCTCACCACCACCTTCTCGAGGGCAATTAGGGATGGGCAATAAATGCTGGCCTTGCCAGCGACACCCACATCCCATAAACGAATAAAAAAAACTTCAGCAACAATAACTCAGCACTTTTAACACAGAAGAATGCCTCAAGGCGCTTCACAGAGGCATAATAAGACAAAGAAGTAGATTCAAAGCCATTCTTGCTTTAACTAAACCTGCGTACAGCTTTTAGAATCCTTTGGGGGAGAAAAATTGGGTATCGCCCATTTTGGGACGCTAATATCGGCCGGGCGCAAAGTTTAGCGCCTGGCGCTAATTATCGCTTCCGACTGCAAAATTCGCCTCTATCACCCCTGGAGGTGATTTGCACGCTAAATCAAGCGCTACACATCTCTCTTAAGGCGCTAACGCCAGGGAGCGAGGTGCTACCTCAGAACGTTACCGAAGCTCAGGCGATGTCAGTTACCATGGAAGCCAGACAGACTGGCGCCGTCCAGTTCTTAAAGGGGAGGGGCCATCTTGCTGGCCAGCCACACCCTGCTCATTGCAGCCTTGAATCTCGGCCTGGAGAGACCTCAAAAGCAATTAAAAAAATTTTTTTTATTGGGATGTGGGCGTCGCTGGCAAGGCCATAATTTATTGCCCATCCCTAATTGCCCTCGAGAAGGTGGTGGTGAGCCGCCTCTTGAACCGTTCGAGTCCGTATGGTGAAGGTGCACCCACAGTGCCGTTAGGGAGGGAGTTCCAGGATTTTGACCCAGCGACGATGAAGGATCAGCCGATATACTTCTAAGTCAGGATGGTGTGTGGCTTGGAGGGGAACTTGGAGGTGGTGGTGTTCCCATGTGCCTGCTGCCCTTGTCCTTCTAGGCGGAAGAGGTCGCGGGTTTGGGAGGTGCTGCCGAAGAAGCCTTGGCGAGTTGCTGCAGTGCATCTTGTAGATGGTACACACTGCAGCCACGGTACGCCGGTGGTGGAGGGAGTGAATGTTTAAGGTGGTGGATGGGATGCTGATCAAGCGGGCTGCTTTGTCCTGGATGGTGTCGATCTTCTTGAGTGTTGTTGGAGCTGCACTCATCCAGGCAAGTGGAGAATATTCCATCACACTCCTGACTTGTGCCTTGTAGATGGTGGAAAGGCTTTGGGGAGTCAGAAGGTGAGACATTCGCCGCAGAATACCTAGCCTCTGACCTGCTCTTGTTGCCACAATATTTATGTTGCTGATCCAGTTAAATTTCAGGTCAATGGTGACCCCCAGGATGTTGATGGTGGGGGATTCAGCGATGGTAATACCATTGAATGTCAAGGGGAGGTGGTTAGACTCTCGCTTATTGGAAGCACTAATGGATAGGCCCAGGGAAAGAGCTCGGCGCTTAGGAACCTCAAAAGTGGTGCTGAGGGCCAGAACTCCTTAAGGACAGCGTTAAATCTCTCCAGACGTCTCTCTCCCTCTCAACCTGCGTGTACCAAAAATTTCGCTGACAAGAAAAGGCAGGAAGCGCCCGCCTTTAAATAGCGCTCCCCCAGCCCCTTCCTGACTTGAAAACGTTCCCCTCTACCTGTCGTTCATAGCGGCAGATGGTAAGGCAGGGGGCGCGACTCAATATCCGGTCCGGGGCGCTACCGGGGTGTTGCACGCTCGACTGATGTCACGATCTGCGGGCGCAGGAGATCTGTGGTGGTAGTGTTTAACGCCGCCGCAAAGCGACTGGCCAATTTCGCGAGCGGCGCTAAAATCGCCGCGCTCGGGCGCTAAGTTCCTAGCGCCCCATTAGCACCCCCCAGAGGCGCTAACGGGAGGCGCTAACCAACCAAATTTTTCCCCTTTGAGTTTATTTGTCCTTATATATTTCCAAAATCTAAATCCTATATCATTGTTCCATCTTACTGATGAAGGCATAGTACTCACTCTCCTGTACAGCGTAGCTCTTTACCATCTCCCTAAGTGAGATGGGAATGAGATCCACAGACAAAACGAGAGGAACTCAGTTTCCTTCTTAATAAAAATGCAAAACTACTGCTCATGTGCCAAGGATGCTCTGAACCGCTAGCAAATCTACTCAGATACACAGTGATTAAAGAAATGGGCTCCAAACACGGCTTGCCATTCCTACTTTCCTGCTTTCTTTCTCCTAAAACAATAAAAGGTTGTTTGAACAAGAATATAATCAGTACATATCCATTAGGCTGCGAGGAGAAAGAATAATGTCTTTGCAGGCTTCCCTTAGGACAATATGACTGTTAGGCCTATCTCACTGACAGAACCAGAACTTCAAAAGCTTTCCTGTTAATGGTAACTTTATTATAGGTTCTGTCCACTATGGAATCCAGTACTGCCTCTTCCCATAGCAAAAAGGGAACTTCTTTCAAAAATGTGTCATTTTCTATGCTAGGAGAATAGATGCTGATTAGAGTACAAATAACTTTGATCCAACTTAAAGCTAGCCATTGATAATCTGCCCTCGGGGTTGTGAAAGATCTGTTAGTGGCAGATTGTCGTTGAATAAAAGCACAAGACCAGTTCCCCCTCCCCCACACATTCAACCTAGAAATCCAGCAAAAGCTGGCCGACAGTATCAAAAAATACTGCTGCAGCCACAAGAGTAGCTCCGCGTAGAGATCTTATGACATAAAGACAAAGAGCTAGACTGAAAGTGCAGTGGGACATGGGCTTGTCGTAATTTACCCTTATGGATTTGATCGCTTTTATTGCTGTGGCTCAGTGAGTAGCATTCGCTCACCTCTGATGTCAGAAGGTTGTGGGTTCAAGTCCCACTCCATGAAACTTGAGCACTAGAAATCTAGGCTGACACTCCCAGTGCGGTGCTGAGGGAGTGCGGCACTGTCGGAGGTGCCGTCTTTTGGATGGCACTATTTGGAAGAAGAGCAGGGGGAGTTCTCCCCGGTGTCCTGGGGCCAATATTTATCCCTCAATCAACATCACTAAAAACAGATTATCTGGTCATTATCACATTGCTGTTTGTGGGAGCTTGCTGTGCGCAAATTGGCTGCCGCGTTTCCCACATTACAACAGTGACGACACTTCAAAAAGTCCTTCATTGGCTGTAAAGCGCTTTGGGATGTCCTGAGGTCATGAAAGGCGCTGGAGAAATGCAAGTCTTTCTTTTATAACTTCTTGGTAACAGCGCTGAATTTAGAAATGGAAGTGGGATGTGAATACTGCAAGCATAAAACTTAATTTCATGGGGTTCTGGTGGCATACCCACCCCTAGAAAATAATGATGTTTGATATTTGGTGGATTTTGGAGCCTACTATGATTCTTAATATAAATACCAGTGTAATCTTTTAAATTACCTAAATATTGTCACCACTTGTGGACTGCTCCCCCAACCCTGGCAAGTCTGCTAATGCACTGACAACCTGCTTGGAAAGCTAGTTCATGCATTTGCTCCAGGGAACATACTCCTTATCTCGATAAAGCAGTTGCAAATTTTCTTGAAGAAAGTAAATCACAAAAGATAACAGCTGGGTATGCCCTAGAACTCCTCAACTTGAGGAACATTTAAAACTTTTTAACTTTTTAAAAGCTGCATTTTAACATCTTATCTGTTAATAACTTCTTTGGAGACAATCACGGAATAAATATTCCTGTAGCCGTGTGACCCAACAATGCAATCACGGATGGGAGAAAATAAGGTCTGATTTTTGTTTAATCGTTCACAGGTTTGTTGCCGTCGCCGGCAAGGCCAGCTTTTATTGCCCCATCCCTAATTGCCCTTGAGAAGGTGGTGGTGATTGGTTCTAAGGTTCTCCAGTTCTCCCTCAAAATGATCTGATTGCTTGATGCGGACAACTACCAATCACAGTGAAAAAGTTGATTTCTTTCGTAAAATGCTGCCAAACTGAAACCTAGGTTGCAACGCACACTGCCATCTTAAAATGCTGATAGTTGGTATGTCTACTCCTCATTCCTCGGATTATACTATTTGCTACCACTTTACCTGTCTAACGCTCCTGCTATTTGCCCCGCTTTTGCTGTTTGCTGTGGTAAAACAATGTTCTTTTATTGAGCTATTGACATCTCTTACATGCCAAGATACCTTAATAAAAGTATTTGCATAGTATGGTTTAAATCACTGACTTTATTTTGGGCTTTTATACTTCTCATTCTAGTTTTCAAATTCCTCCATGGCCTCGCCCCCTCTCTATCTCTCTAACCTCTGCGATCCTCCAGTTCTGGCCTCTTGCGCATCCTTCATTTTAATCGCTCCACCGTTGGCGGCCGTGCCTTCAGCTGACTGGGCCCTAAGCTCTGGAATTCCCTCCCTAAACCCCTTCGCCTCTGTCTCCTCCTTTAAGACGTTCCGTAAAACCTACCTCTATGACTAAGCTTTTGGTCACCTGTTCGAATATTTCCTTATGTGGCTCGGTGTCAAATTTTGTTTTATAACGCTCCTGTGAAGCGCCGCGGGACGTTTTTACTATGTTAAAGGCGCTATGCAAATGCAAGTTGTTGTTAAACTGTTTATCCTATCTACAGATCTCCATCATAACCTTAAGTATGATATTCTTTCCTTCTTACACTGACTTGCTCCTCTGAACATTCTTAAATGAGAAATGTGTATATCTCTCTTGCCGTTGCCAATAAATAAACAAAAAGATAGGTGACAGAGTGGCCTCACAGTTGTCGATGGCAGAAGTCATCTCTCATCATCACTATCTGCAATACAGATCATATAAACTCAGATTTCCCCCATCAACACATAAATCCATCTACTCTCTGTTAGAAAGTTGGAGTGAAATTGGTTGCTGTTATTCTGATGGAATGGATCAAATGAAAATATCACACAGAATCTCCTGGGGAATCAACATTTTCCATTTTATCAAAAAGGCAGTGCCCACTTTGAATTGAAATGGGAAAGTCAATCTTGCCAGATTAAAAAAGTGAAATCTAAACTATCACCGCTGTGCTGATGAGCAATGGATCTTTATTCCCTCTATCCATCTCCTCCCTCCCCCCTGGTCCTGATACTCCTTTCTCCAAGCTTTCAAAGAGGAATATAGAGAGACAAATCTCAAGTTCAAGAACATTACCAACATGAAAATAACATCTTTTTCTCAGCTGATTACACAGTCTATAGTAACAAAACCAACGTAAGCCACCAGAGACAAACGATTCTCATCTCTTATCCGTGCTTTCATGTTCTTCGTTCCCTTGTGGTAAAAATGTAGTTATTTATTTATCCTTCTTTCCACTGAAGTGTCAGCTGCCTTGGAAGAGGTTCTGGGTGGAAGCTAATGAATAAACTACTAAGGGGAGATTTATTAAACTAAAAAAAAAAGGAATTGAACAACTCTTTACCCCAGTATGTAGGATCTTTGCCTTAGGTAATCTTCGAGTTATTTTGGCCAACAACCACTCTGACCCAGCCATCAAATGTTCCCTTCTCACCTCAGCCCTACCTAGGTCCATCCAAATTGCAGTTTGTCTGTTCTGCCTCCATTTACAACAAGCTGGATGTTAGAATCTATTAAATTCTTGGCGTCCTGTAGTTCTCTTTGTTATTTCTTGACATAGCTCTAAACTAAAGGAGAGAAGACTGCATGAATCAATATGATGCTCTTTAAAGTAATATGGGCTTTCTTGTTGACTGGCTGATAACTGCTTCTTTCCCCTGAACCAAAGGAATCTGGCAATCAGTATTAACAGGTTAATTACAATATTCTGTATATATGGTAATTTGAAGACCTCTTTCAAATCCAATACTTTCCCCGGAGCAACTTTGAAGGAACTGTTGTAAGAAATCAATGAATAATGTCTTTGATTTCCACGCCCTCTTGAAAATCATCAAACCTAAAAGGTCACCATTCTGTGCTTGTGCCTATAATCATGCTTTGGGTCAAAGTGTTTTATTAATACTTCCAAGATGTCAACACGCTTGTCTCATTCCTATTGTGCACATTGTGGTTTCCAGGCACTTCAATCTTATTCAGTGTTATTGTGCAGTGCTGAGGGAGTGCTGCACTGTCGGAGGTGCCGTCTTTCGGATGAGACGTTAAACCGAGGCCCCGTCTGTTCTCAGGTAGACTTAAAAGATCCCATGGCACTATTTCGAAGAAGAGCAGGGGAGTTATCCCTGGTGTCCTGGGGCCAATATTCATCCCTCAATCAACATCACTGAAACAGATTATCTGGTCATTGTCACATTGCTGTTTGTGGGAGCTTGCTGTGCACAAATTGGCTGCCGTGTTTCCCACATTACAACAGTGACGACACTTCAAAAAAGTACTTCATTGGCTGTAAAGCGCTTTGGGATGTCCGGTGGTCATGAAAGGTGCTATAGAATTGCAAATCTTTCTTTCTTTGTTCATGTAGAGAGCCTAACTTCCTGTTAGGATTTGGATAATCCTTGTCATTATTCAGAGTTCTGTCAAATATTTTTCTCCCCTTCCAAAGCCAGGTTCACTGAGGCTAACTTTAGTACCTACTTCTAGACCAGCAGTGATCAGCTAACTCAGCATGGTCTGGATATCAAATTTGGGATCTTCCTGGCCCATATGGTTCAGGTGTTCATTGGATAAACACACTAACCCATCAGAAGATCTAAATAATGGTCTTCCCTCACACCCTCTCACAGCTATCTTAGCCCAGAGAGGTCATTTTATATCTTTCTAATCTTCAACACTTGAAGAACATGGAACTGATTAGGTGGTTACAGATGTGCTAGAGAATTTAAATTATGTATTGTTATCAAGGGATTTGGAGATCTGATTAAATAGGCGGGCAAATTTCATCCCAAAATGGAACCTCATCTTAACTGGTGAATACCCTGCACCACAATCACGTGGCTCCCATATCCTTGCTGTTTACTAACAGAATATGTAGTCATTTTCGTGATGGTGTTGGACAGAGTAAGTTTTCCAATTTGTACAATAAACCTCATTGTGAATACATTCAATAGCAGTAGTCCCAGTTCACATTCTTTTCTATTAA
Organism: Squalus acanthias; assembly: GCA_030390025.1. Classification (NCBI taxonomy): domain Eukaryota; kingdom Metazoa; phylum Chordata; class Chondrichthyes; order Squaliformes; family Squalidae; genus Squalus; species Squalus acanthias. The sequence goes on along the minus strand of CM059440.1, from coordinate 49,079,595 downwards.
TTCCTTGATGTTTCCTCTAACCTTCACTGAAGGAGAAATCGAGGCCCCTGAGCTAATTAAAGTATTCATTCATCTGTCGCATTGTGCTTTAATCAGCTCTCTGCTCCCTACTCCAGCCTTGAACTCACCAAATCATTCATTACCGCCTTATTAGAAATAAAATCATTACATTATCCAATCCTAAATGCCCAACATAGTTCCAACAGGATGATTTCTTATATTACACATTTTCCAAAAAGCACAACGCAAACACAGTGCTGTAAATCAGAAAAAAAAATACTGTTGATAAATATCAACTAAGGGAGAAAAAAAAGCAATAAATTGGCAAGGGGCATGTGTTTAAACTGGAGCCAATAACATTTACTGTCTTTGAAAATCTTGGTAAGCCCAACATTTTCAATTAATGAAATGTTAAAATTTCAGCATTCATGCCTTTGTTACAAATATCATGTAAAGCATTTGCTGATACCATGGAATGATACAGCACAGAAGGAGGCCATTCAGCCCATCGTGCCTGTACCGGCTCTTCGCTAGAGCTATCCAATTAGTCCCACTCCCTTGCTCTTGCTCCGTAGCCCTGTAAAATTTTTCCCTTCAAGTATTTATCCAATTCTCTTTTGAATGTTGCTATTGAATCTGCTTCCACCGCCCTTTCAGGCAGCGCATTCCAGATCACAACAACTCGCTGTGTAAATAAAAAAGTTTCCTCAACAGTATCAGACAGACAATGTAATCTTTATGTAGGTGGGACATCAGGTGCAAGGTTTTTTTGTCCTGTGAAAACGCAAAGATAAAGAGGGGTCCACTGTAGTTTAATGTGAAGTACTGTAATATACTGATCGTGCCCCCTGCCACCCGCCCCAACACGTCTGCGATCCATTAATCCGTGTTTAAGCGCCTGTACTAGTACTGTAACATGAAAAAAAATCTTTGTAAAATTGGGGAAAAACCATCTGAGTAACACATATCTGAAAGAGCTGCTCACCTGTAGCTGACACCCTTGTTTTGTTGACACAGCTCCAAGATTCAAGAATTCAATACATGTGTTGGCACAGTGCTGTTCTTTGTACCTGCCCATCCCTACTCTTGATCTGAGAGAACTTTCCATCATGCCATATACAGCTATTAAAATGAATTACAAAAAAGACGCTCAGCAGATTTTAGTACTTAACTATCGAGTATAAAATCACAAATTCTACTTCCCTGTATTTATTTCAAAATGTTTCTTCTCTTTAATTCAGATAATTTTCGCATGTCTCTGTGTAGTGTACAGACAATGAACACTGAAGACATAGATTAATTATACTAAACTTATTAATGGATTGAGCTAGGCGAAGGATAATATTGAGAGTTATGGACTGCGCAAAATAATATTTGTGTCAAAGATCCCATAGCACTATTTGAAGAAGAACAGGGGAGTTCTCCCCAGTCTCCTGGCCAATACTTATCTCTCATCCAACATCACTAAAACAGATTATCTGGTCATTATCACATTGCTGTTTGGCTGCCACGTTTTCTACATTACAACAGTGACTACACTTCAAAAAGTACTTCACTGGTTGTAAAGCGCTTTGGGAAGTCCTGAGGTTGTGAAAGGCGCTATAGAAATGCAAGTTTTTCTTTTTTTCTTTTTACAACCAGTAGCGAAATGAGATTTTTATACGTGATTGTACCAAGAGTCTGTGTTGGCTTCAAACGCAAGCACCAGTAGTGACACAACAACAACAACAACAACTTGTATTTATATAGCGCCTTTAACGTAGTAAAATGTCCCAAGGCGCTGAACAGGAGTATTTTAAGACAAAAAATTTGAGACTGATCCACATAAGGAGAAATTAGGGCAGGTGACCAAAAGCTTGGTCAAAGAGGTAGGTTTTAAGGAGCGTCTTAAAGGAGGAAAGAGAGGTAGCGAGGCGGAGAGGTTTGGACAGGTAATTCCAGAGCTTAGGGCCTAGGCAACAGAAGGCACGGCCACCAAAGGTTGAGCGATTATAATCAGGGATCCTCAAGAGGGCAGAATTAGAGGAGCACAGATATCTCGGGGGGTTGTGGGGCTGAAGGAGATTATAGAGATAGGGAGGGGTGAGGCCATGGAGGGATTTGAAAACAAGGATGAGAATTTTGAAATTGAGGCGTTGCTTAACCGGGAGCCAATGTAGGTCAGCGAGCACAGGGGTACTGGGTGAACGCTACTTGGTACGAGTTAGGACACGGGCAGCCGAGTTTTAGGGTGGAATGTGGGAGGCCAGCCAGGAGTGCGTTGGAATAGTCAAGTCTAGAGGTAACAAAGGCATGGATGAGGGTTTCAGCAGCGGATGAGCTGAGACAAGGGCAGAGACGGGCGATGTTATGGAGGTGGAAGTAGGCGGTCTTTGTTATGCTGCGGATATGTGGTCGGAAGCTCATTTTAGGGTCAAATATGACACCAAGGGCTGGATTTTGAAGTTGGAGTCGTGTTGGGGTCGGGAATCACACATTCTGGCTTGTGAACCCGCCTCCATCGAGATGTGGCCAACCCACTGTATTTTCCCTTGATTGACCTTGTTGAGCCCGCCCAGTGGGCTCAGCAGGCCAATTAAGGGCCACCCGGCAACAGGTGACGTCACAGACTGACATTTCATCTGTCAAGAGCTTTTGACAGATGAAATATCAACGTTTGACAGCTCTGTGAAGCTGTCAAACACTCACAATATGATTTCTAACTTCAGTCCTTCCTTTCAGGCTGAGTTAGAAATCATTCCAGCACAGAAAACAGAAGGCTGCTGTTTTTGACAGGTCCATGGCTTTCCTGCTTTCTGTGTCGGTGAGATTTCTAACTCCCGAGAACTGAAGGGCTGACACCTGCAGGAGGAAGTTAAGGTAAGTAAAACTTTTTCCAACACTTAGCACTTACCTTACACACTTACCTCTGCACACATGTACCCATCACTCACCTGCCCACCGGACATATCGACCCCTCCAGCCCCTGCAGACCCACGGCCCGACCCGATAACTTGGAATGGTTGCCACCTGTCGGGAAGCCCACACTTTTCATTTTAAAATAGGGATTATGCAAAAAACTGCCTGTTAACTACCTGTTAACAGGCAGTTAATTGTCACTAATCCCTTCCCGCCTCGGGGAGTCGGGTCTCAGACCAGGTCGGGTACCCTGCGCCAGAGAAACTGGCATGGAGGCGGGTTGGAGTCGGGATGGGGTCGGGACCCCCGAATCTGCAACTTTAACCCCCCTCCCCCGCCTCCAAACCCGACTCCACGGGTCATTGAAAATCCAGCCCCAAGGTTGCGAACAGTGTGGTTCAGCCTCAGACAGATGTTAGGGAGAGGGATGGAGTCAGTGGCTAGGGAATGGAGTTTGTGGCGGGGACCGAAAATAATGCCTTCGGTTTTCCCAATATTTAATTGGAGAAAATTTTTGCTCATCCAGAACTGTATGTCAGACAAGCAGTCTGAGAATTTAGACACCGTGGAAGGGTCGAGAGAAGAAGTAGTGAGGTAGAGCTGGGTGTCGTCAATGTACATGTGGAAACTGATGCTGTGTTTTCGGATGATGTCGCCAAGGGGCAACATGTGGATGAGAAATAGGAGGGGGCCAAGGATAGATCCTTGGGGAACACCAGAGGTAATGATGCGGGAGTGGGAAGAGAAGCCGTTGCAGTTGATTCTCTGGTTATGACTAGATAGATAAGAATGGAACCAGGCGAGTGCAGTCCCACCCAGCTGGACGATGGTGGAGAGGCGTTGGAGAAGGATGGAGTGGTCAACTGTGTCAAAGGCTCCAGACAAGTCAAGAAGGACGAGGAGGGATAGTTTACCTTTGTCACAGTCACAAAGGATGTCATTTGTGACTTTGATGAGAGCCGTTTCGGTACTGTGGCAAGGGCGGAAACCTAATTGGAGGGATTCAAACATGGAATTCCGGGACAGATGTGCTCTAACCTACTGCACCATCCCTGCATCCTTCCTCCCCCACACTCCGAGTTTTCCTGAGAATGATTGGGCAAAATGGAACGATCCTGAAATGAAGTTAAAAATTCAATCACCCCCGCCGCCCACCCCCCACAACCCCTTACAGTTTAAGCATTTCTAATTTCACCTTCCTTCCCAGTTGAACACCAAAAATGTCTAAAATAACAACAGAAATAACACCAAAAATGTCTGATTCATCTGATCATAATGGGCCAGAAATTCGGCTCTCCGGCTTCCTGCGGGTGCAAGCATCGCGCGCGTACTTACCTACCGCGCCTGCCGTTGTGCTTCGGGCCCACGAGGAATTCGGGTCCTGGGCCTCCTGCTGCTGCCGGCGCACAGTGCTTGTGTATCCCAGGGGCGCAGTTAGTTCGAAGCGTCCCCTGGGATCACGTGGGCCATGGAGAGCCAATCCTAGCAGGGAATTTTCATTCATAGATTTGACAGGAAGACCTGTCAAATCTATGAATAGAGATCGGCCCCAAAACCACACTCAAACTTCAAATAAATTTTTTAAAAACCATCACATTTTTACAGAATCACAGAATCCCCACAGTGCAGATAGAGGCCATTTCGGCCCATCGAGCCTGCACCGACACATATCCCACCCTATCCCCGTAACCCCACGTATTTAATCCCCCTAACACTAAGGGTCAATTTTATCATAGCCAAATCAACCTAACCCGCACATCTTTGGACTTTTAAAATAACTATAAGTTACATAAATTAACTACTTTAAACAAAAATTAATTAAACTTTTTAACGGTGCTAAAAATAAACTTACCTTTCTTTAAAGTATGTAAAAAAGATAAACCTGTTGAAAAAATGTTTAAATTGTACTTAATTAACCACTTACCTTGTTAAAAACAGGCCTTGCGCCTCCTTTTTAAATGCACAGCTTCTCCATACTTACCTTCCCGGAGAAACCTGAAAAACAAAACTGAAGTTCGCTGCGTGTGCGCAGCTTCTCCCGCGCACGCGTTCGACTTCTGAACCCCTTCCTTCAGGGGAACGGAAGTTCCGGTTTCCCGCGCATGCTCAGTGCATGCAGGAAACCGGCACTTCAGGTGGCCTTACGGGTGAGTACACAGCGCGTACTCACCCGACAAGAGCCGAATTTCTGGCCCCATGCTGTGAACGGAACCACAGTTAGCGAGTTGTGGTGTAACTGACACTTATTCCCGGTCACAATTAAAGGGACAGTTTTGTACGTTGAATGACACTTTCTGCAGAAGAGATGGTAGACTTTGATGTTTGTACATAATATTATCCCTGAATATTTTATTCTCTCTTTTGGTCAATGGAAATCAATGTCTGGATTTGATGTTAATCTGTTGAAAAAGGTCGTTTTCAAATCTATAATTCTTATAATAGTAAGAGCACTCATTCATTGTTCAAAGCACTTTGGGATGTTTACATAGAATTACACAGAATATACGGCACAGAAACAGGCCATTCGGCCCAACTGTCTGTGCTAGTGTTTATGCTCCACACGAGTCTCCTCCCATTCCATCTGCCTCATCTCAGCCTTTCAGCATATCTTTTTATTCCCTTTTCGCTCATGTACTCGTCTAGTTTCCTTTTGAAAGCATCTAAGCTATTCGCCTCAACCACTTCCTGTGGTAGCGAGTTCCACATTCTAACCACTCCCTGAGTAAAGAAATTTCTCCTTATTTCCCTATTGGATTTATTAGTAACTATCTTGCATTTAATCCCCCAGTTTTGGATTCTCCCACAAGTGGAAACATTCTCTCCACATCTACCCGGTCCAACCCCTTCATAATTTTAAAGGCCTCTAGCAGGTCTCCTCTAAGTCTTCTCTTTTCTGAAGAAAAAAGCCCCAACCTGTTCAATCTTTCCCGATAGCTGTAAGCTCTCAGTTCTGGTACCATCCTTGTGAATCTTTTTTTGCACTTTCTCCAGTGCGTTGTATGCTTTTCTAGTATGGAGAACAGAACAGTGCACAGTGGCCTGACCAGGGTCCTATACAAGTTTAACATAACTTCACTACTTTGGAACTCTATACCCCTGGAAATAAATCCCAATGCTTTGTTGGCATTTTTAATTGTGTCCAATTCTGGGGATAGCAGTTTAGGAAGGATGTGAAGGCCTTAGAGAGGGTGCAGAAAAGATTTACATGAATGGTTCCAGGGATGAGGGACTTCAGATACATGGATAGACTGGAGAAGCTGGGGTTGTTCTCCTTGGAGCAGAGAAGTTTGAGAGGAGATTTGATAGAGGTGTTCAAAATCATGAAATGTCTTACCTGACGAAGGAGCGATAGCTCCGAAAGCTTGTAAAATTAAATAAATCTGTTGGACTATAACCTGGTGTTGTGCGACTTCTCATTTTTATGAAATGTCTAGACAGAGTAGATAAAGAGAAACTGTTCCTATTGGTGGAAGGATCGAGAACCAGAGGACACAGATTTAAGCTGATTGGCAGAAGAACCAAAGGCGACATGAGGAAAATCTTTTTTACGCAGCGAGTGGTTAGGATCTAGAATGCACTGCCTGAAAGGGTGGTGGAGGCAGATTCAATCGTGGCTTTCAAAAGGGAATTGGATAAATATCTGAAGGAAAAACATTTGCAGGGCTACGGGGAAAGGGCGGGGGAGTGAGACTAGCTGAAGTGCTCTCGCAGAGAGCCGGCACGGGCTCGACAGGCCGAATGGCCTCCTTCTGTGCTGTAACCATTCTATGATTCTAATTGCTTTGCTGACCTGCGATGCTGCTTTTAATGATTTAATAATTCTTCGAATCTTTTATGCCCAACCAAGAGGGCAAATGGGACCTCAATTTAGCATTTTATCTGAAGGACGGCACCTTTGACAGTGCAGCACTCCCTCAGTGTCTGCCAAAATTACACGCTCAAGTCTCTAGAGTGGGGCTTGAACTCAATCTTCTGACTCAGAGGCTGATAGCTCCATTTCATTCTGCGAGCCCCTTAGGGATATTCCCATTTCCCCCGAGGTATTTTATTCCCATATTCCCCATGATATAAAATCATGCTTCATAATTTGCAATATATTTACCCGACCCCAATTTTCTGCCCTTTTCGTTTTTCTTCTGAAGGCATTGGCATACGCTGTGGTACAATTCCAGAGGCACTAGTAGGCTGTCTGTGTGTCATTCAATGGAACATTCAGATGGGTGAACCTAGACAGTGCATGTCAGTAACTATTTACTTGTGTGGGGCATCTCAGTTGAGCCTGATCTTGCCCTAATTCAGCTTCCATGAATGTTCTTTTCAGCAGGGGTCACTGGATAGCAATCAGCACAGAGCATCCTAGCATGGAGAGGCAAAGGCCAATTGTAGCACCCCACCATTGCCTCAGTAGAAATCAGAGAGAGCGGCGTAGACAACAGATGGAACCTAGGGCCTTTCTGGTGTAAATGGTCAATAGACAGCACACAGCTCATTTACGTTACAAGCTCCAATTCTAATTCCATGAAGACATCATAAAATATTTACCTTTGATTTACAATGCAGTGTCAGCTGTGGCTCAGTGGGTAGCGCTTCTACCCTCTCCTCTCCTCTGCTCTCCTGATGATTATTGATTTTTGCTGGAGTACAGCTTGTGGGCTGCCTCACCCACGTGACTGTGGCTCAGTGGGTAGCACTCTCACCTCTGTGTCAGAAGATTGTGGGTTCAAGTCCCACTCCAGAGACTTGAGCACAAAAATCCAGGCTGACATGCCAGGGCCGTACTGAGGGAGTGCTGCACTGTTGGAGGTGCCGTCTTTCGGATGAGACGTTAAACCGAGGCCCCGTCTGCTCTCTCAGGTGACGTATAAGATCCTATGACACTATTTCAAAGAAGAGCAGGGGGCTTATCCCTGGTGTCCTGGCCAATATTTATCCCTCAAAAAACTGATTATCTGGTCATTATCACATTGCTGTTTGTGGGAGCTTGCTGTGTGCAAATTGGCTGCTGTGTTTCCAACATTACAACAGTGATCTCACAAAGGCCTTCGACACTGTCAACCGTGAGGGATTATAGAGTGTCCTCCTCAAATTCAGCTGCCCTCAAAAGTTTGTCACCATCCTCCGCCTGCTTCACGACGACATGCAAGCTGTGATCCTGACCAATGGTTCCACCACAGACCCAATTCACGTACGAACCGGGGTCAAGCAAGGCTGTGTCATCGCACCAACGCTTTTCTCGATCTTCCTTGCTGCAATGCTCCATCTCACCCTCAGTAAGCTCCCCGCTGGAGTGGAGCTAATTTACAGAACAAACGGGAAACTGTTCAACCTCCGTCGCCTCCAGTCCAGATCCAAGGTCATCCCATCCTCTGTCGTCGAATTACAGTATGCAGACGACACTTGCGTCTGCAGCTCACTCGGAGGTTGAACTCCAAACCATCGTCAACACCTTCACCGAAGCATACGAGAGCATGGGCCTTACACTAAACATCCGTAAGACAAAGGTCCTCTACCAACCTGCCCCTGCCACACAGTACTGCCCCCCAATTATCAAAAGGCCTTGGACAACGTGGACCACTTTCCATACCTCGGGAGCCTACTGTCAACAAGGGCAGACGTCGACGACGAAGTCCAACACCGCCTTCAGTGTGCCAGTGCAGCCTTTGGTCGCCTGAGGAAGAGAGTGTTTGAAGACCAGGACCTCAAACCCGGCACTAAGCTCATGGTCTACAGAGCAGCAGTGATACCCGCCCTCCTGTATGCCTCAGAGACATGGACCATGTACAGCAGGCACCTCAAAGCACTGGAGAAGTACCACCAATGCTGCCTCCGCAAGATCCTGCCAATCCATTGGCAGGATAGGCACACCAACGTCAGTGTTCTTGCTCAGGCCAACATCCCCAGCATCGAAGCTTTGACCACGCTCGATCAGCTCCGATGGACGGGTCACATTGTCCGCATGCCCAATACGAGACTCCCAAAACAAGCGCTCTACTCGGAGCTCCGACATGGCAAGAGAGCTCCAGGTGGGCAGAGGAAATGCTTCAAGGACACCCTCAAAGCCTCCTTGAAAAAGTGTAACATCCCCACCGACACCTGGGAATCCCTGGCCCAAGACCGCACAAAGTGGAGGAGAAGCATCCGGGAAGGTGCCGAACACCTCGAGTCTCTTCGCCGGGAGCAAGCGGAAGCCAAGCGCAGGCAGCGCAAGGAGCGCACGTCAACCCAAGCACCCCACTCACCCGCCCCTTCAACTGCCGTCTGCTCCACCTGTGACAGAGACTGTAGGTCCCGCATTGGACTCATCAGTCACCTGTGAACTCATTTTTAATGTGGAAGCAAGTCATCCTCGGTTCCGAGGGACTGCCTATGAAGGAACAACAGTGACTAACTACACTTCAAAAAGTACTTCATTGGCTGTAAAGCGCTTTGGAAAGTCCGGTGGTTGTGAAAGGTGCTATAGAAATGCAAGACTTTCTTTCTTCTATAGGACTCGAAAAAATGCTTTCAAAATATTTGATTTAACTGGTTCTATCTCAATATCCATTCTAAAGTGTGATTGTTTAAGTAGGAATCTCTTGCTGGAAACCCAGCACAGGTCTATGCTGCCCTGGGGCTTGTAATTGAAATGTTTAGGCAGGTTTATACTGGTGAAAGAGTTAATGTAACTGTGTGGGAAATAATTGTTGTGGATACTCTTCAGTTGCTGACAGCCCCACCCCCACAGCTGTCTTGCGCTTTGATTTAATTAGGAATTTTCAAGAGAGTCAGGACAAAAAAATCAACACTTTCTGTGGTGTTATTCCCTCGTGCTGTGTTTGGTGCTGAATCTTTCCTACCCAAAGGCAGAGTGTTTGTGCATTCAACTGAAATTATTTCTCAACTCATCCATGGGAGGAGAGACTGCCTCACGTCTTTCTAGTCAGAGGCCAAGTTCAATCTGCAGTCATACATGAGGTTCAAAAACCTTTCGAGAAAAGTTCATGGGATTGATTTGGTTTGTTTACACATCCCATTAAACATCCTAGAAACTGAAAGGAGAAAAATTGACTCACTGATGCAGGACTAGTACAGGAGGGATTACAGATACGTGGATAGACTAGAGGAGCTGGGGCTGTTCTCCTTGGAGCAGTGAAGGCTAAGAGGTGATTTGATAGAGGTGTTTAAAATCACGAAGGGTTTAGACAGAGTAAATAAAGAGAAATTGTTTCCAATGGCTGAAGGGTCGATAGCCAGAGGGCACAGATTTCAGGAGATTGGCAAAAGAGCCAGAGGCGACACGAGGAAAAGCTTTTTTATGCAATGAGTGGTTAGGATTTGGAATGCATTACCTGATAGGGCGGTCGATACAGATTCAATAGTAGCCTTCAAAAGGGAATTGGATAAATACTTGAATAAGAAAAAATTGCAGGAATATGGGGAAAGAGCGGGGGAGTAGGACTAACTGGATTGCTCTTCGAAAGAGCCGGGGCAGACTCGATGGGCCGAATGGCCTCCTCCTGTGCTGTACTATTCTATGATTCTATGATTCTAGGAGCAGTATTGGAACAAGTATTCGCCCGCCAGTAACTAACTTGTACCAGTGAAGTGGGGCTCACAGATACACAGGTGTAATGTTACCTTCTCCTTTGGATAATTCCCAGTTCAGTAAAGTTTTACAATAGAGAGAAGAAAAAAGCCAAACCTGACATTCAATCTCACATCAATTTTAGAAAGAGGAGAATAAATTGCGAAGGACAGGGCCAATCTGAGCTTCTGAGGGATTGACTCAAATCTTGCTAATTCTTCTTCTAGTTATAAACATATTTTCTGTGCAAAGTAAGAGACAGCAGCAAGCAGATGGTCATATTCCCAGCATCCGCAGTATTTTGCTTTTTGTATTGTTGAAGTGGATGGTCATATTCATTTGAAGGGGTTCAGTTTGGTTTTGAGTTTGACCATATGGCTTGGGGATCTCAAAATGAGACAAATTGAATATGCAGATTTCAGTCAGCTGACCCTTCCCAGAAGAGAGGAGACAATGGGCGAAAAAAAGGAAGAGGCTTTGACACATATTCAAGATACTGCAATTTGGAATCATGCAGGAAATAGACTTCAGGTTCAGGTACAGCTCTCACTGACCTGAGGGATATAACACTTGGCTGCAATTGGTGGTAACACTCTTGTTTCTGGGTCAGAAGATTGCTGGCTTGCCCCTCACACAAGGATTTATACACTAAGAACATAAGTATTAGGAGCAGGAGTAGGCCACACGGCCCCTCGAGCCTGCTCCGCCATTCAATAAGATCATGGCTGATCTTCGACCTGAACTCCACTTTCCCGCCCAATCTCCATATCCCTTGATTCCTCTGGAGTCCAAAAACCTATCTATCTCAGCCTTGATAGATAGCCAATGACTCAGCATCCACACCCCTTTGGGGTGGAGAATTCCAAAGAGTCACAGCCACCTGAGTAAAGCAATTCCTCCTCATCTCGGTCTTAAATGGCCGACCTCTTATCCAGAGACTATGCCCCCCTAGTTCTAGACTCTCCAGCCTGGGGATACAACCTCTCAGCATCTACCCTGTCAACCCCCCTCAGAATCTTATAGGTTTCAATGAGATCACCTCTCATTTTTCTAAACTCCAGAGAGTATAGGCCCAATCTACTCAATCTCTTCCTCATAGGACAACCCTCTCATCCCAGGAATCAATCTAGTGAACCTTCGTTGCACCACCTCTAAGGCAAGTATATCCTTCCTTAGATAAGAGACCAAAACTGTGCACAGTACTCCAGGTGTGGTCTCACCAAGGCCCTGTACAATTGGAGCAAGACTTCCTTACTCTTGTACTCCAACCCTCTAGCAATAAAGGCCAACATGCCATTTGCTTCCTAATTGCTTGCTGTACCTGCATGCTAACTCTCTGTATTTCCTGTACGAGGACACCTAAATCTCGGAACACCAACATTTAATAGTTTCTCACCATTTAAAAAAGTATTCTGTTATACAGGGTCTTGGTGAGACCACACCTTGAGTATTGTGTGCAGTTTTGGTCGCCTTATCTGAGGAAGGATGTTCTTGCCATGGAGGGAGTGCAGCGAAGATTCACCAGACTGATACCTGGGATGGCAGGAATTGCGTATGAAGAGAGATTGGGTCGATTGGGCTTGTATTCGCTAGAGTTTAGAAGAATGAGAGGGGATCTCATTGAAACTTATAAAATTCTAACAGGACTAGACAGACTAGATGCAGGAAGGATGTTCCTGATGGCTGGGGAGTCCAGAACCAGGGGTCACAGTCTAAAGATAAGGGGTAAGTCATTTAGGACTGAGATGAGGAGGAATTTCTTCACCCAGAGAGTGGTGAACCTGTGGACTTCTCTACCACAGAAGACAGTTGAGTCCAATTCATTAAATATATTCAAGAAGGAGTTAGATATATATCTTAAGGCTAAGGGGATCAAGGGATATGGGGAGAAAGCAGGGACAGGGTACTGAATTTGGATGATCAGCCATGATCGCATTGAATGGCGGAACAGGCTCGAGGGGCCGAATGGCCTACTCCTGCTCCTATCTTTTATGTTATTATGTTTTTCTATCCTTCCTACCAAAGTGAATAACCTCACATTTCCCCACATTATACTCCATCTGCCACCTTATTGCCCACTCACTTAACCTGTAAATGCCCCTTTTCAGACTCTGAGTCCTCCTCACAGCTTACTTTCCCACCTAGATTTGTAATTCTGTAATTACGTAATCTAGGCCAACATTCCTATGCAGCACTGTGGGAGTGATTCATTGTTTGAGATGCCGTCCTTTGAATCAGATGTTAGACTGAGATCCTGTCTGCCTGTTCCACTGTTCAGTTAGATGTTAAATATCCCTCGGCATTACTGGAAGGTGAGCAAGGGGTTTACGCAATACCCTGACCAACATTCCTCCATGAAGTAACACCACCTATAATGAGATAAACTGGTCATTCACATCTTAGCTGTTTGTGGGATGTTGCTGGTGTGGATTAGTTGCTGCATTGCTTACGTACAACAACAACAACTTGTATTTATATAGAGTCATTAGTGTAGTAAAATCCAAGGTGCTTCACAGGAGCGATTATCAAACAAAATTTGACACTGAGCCACATGAGGAGATATTAGGACAGATGACCAAAAGCTACGGCAAAGAGGTAGGTTTTGAGAAATGTCTTAAAGAGGAAAGAGGTAGAGAGGCGGAGAGGTTTAAGGAGGGAATTCCAGAGTTTAGGGCCTCGGCAGCTGACGGCATGGCCGCCAATGGTGGCCCGATTAAAATCGGGGATGCGCAAGAGGCCAGAATTGGAGGAGCGCAGAGATCTCGGAGGGTTGTGGGGCTGGAGGAGATTACAGAGATAGGGAGGGCTGAGGACATGGGTGGATTTGGAAACAGGGATGAGAATTTGAAAATCAAGGCTTTGCTTAACCGGGAGCCAATGTAGGTCAGTGAGCACAGGGGTGATGGGTGAACGGGATTTGGTGCGAGTTAGTATGCGGGCAGCAGAGTTTTGGGCGACCTCAAGTTTACAACAATCGCTGCAACCTAAAAATAGTTCAGCGCGTAAAGCATTTTGAGATGTTTTGACATGAAAGGTGATGTATAAATACACGTGTTATTATTTATTATGAAATCACTAAGGTGCACTTATTGTAAATGAAGGATGAAGCAAGGGTGGCACCAAGGAGCGAGCTGTGCCATAGAGAGCTGCAGGGATATGGGTTCTGATTTGCGATCGTCTACACATGGCTTTGCCAATCTCAGCTGTGCTATCGGTACATGGACACCTGAGTGAACCCTCTTTTTGCTGTACATGGTACATAGCCCATGGAGAAGAACATAGCACAGGGAAGAATGATACCATAAAAAAGCAAAATGGAATGAATTAATTTTACGACCAAATTTCAATATCCTTAGTTGACATCCCAGAATGTTTTGAACACCAGTCAGGGCACATATTTGACACACATGCACATAAAAGATGTTGTATAAAAACTGTAACAATTGCATTTAGAATAATGCTTCCTTACATTTAAAGTTACTGGGCAATTGAAGATATTGGTGATTTGATTTTGCTTATCTTTCGCATTTTCATTGAACTCTTATCTACCTCCACTTAACGTGATCATTGGCTCATTTACTTTAAATTGAGAGAATCAATGAGTCCATTATTTAATTTGTGGTAAATCTGTAGCCGATTTGCACTATGTTGTGAAGGATAAATAATGCAAAGCTACATGCTGTCGTCGGGTAAAGGCATCACTGGAACCATTGTGCAAAAGAGTAACCACCTTCAGGAGAAGGGAGAAATGAAAACAAAATTGGGGGGGGGTGGGGGAGTGGGGAACATATAATCCCCTTCGCCCCCCAGAAGACTTTGCACATGTGTCAGGGAAGTAGTTTAATACATTTGGACACATGAACTGTTAATGTAAAACCTGGGAGATTAGCACATCCTGATCAAAATTCAATACAACCTGGGTAGTGAGCGTAGGGTGATTGAGAAAATTCAGCTATTGGCCGAGTTCCATCAGTTAATAAAGAAATGCTAACCATTTAACTTAATATTTAATGAACGAACATTCATAAGGTTGCAAATTTGAACTATTAAACTACTGTTAATAGTGGCATGGGTTACAAAACAGTATTCTTAGTAAAAAAAATGACAGTCAGCTAACAGCAGGTATTCTTGAGATAAGTTCCAAAGAGATCTGCAATGTTTACAGTACTGCTGGCCATAGGCTTTGAAATTGACTGGAGAAACACACAGGACTGACAGCAATGTGATAGCATCATGGCATCAGTCTACAACCCTTGGCTCTGCTCAGGTTAAGTGAATTTGTGTACTGGTGTGACAAGCGCATGGGTTTTACATGACCAGATCTCCTTGAGCTGTGTGTTGGGTCACTTCAAACTTCACAAAGCAGATTGAAAGATGACGAGATCCAGGCTCTTTAAAGGCTGAAAGGAACGATAATGCAGGAGTAAGTGGACATTTTTTTTGTTGATCTTTATGTGCTCACCAAAGTGAGTAACCTTAGGGGATGGAATAATATCCTATTTCAGGCACTCAGTATAAGTAAGCAGGGAGTGTCAACAGGCTGTTTAACTGTGAATGACATCACATCAGAGCCCAACTGCAATGCACAGAAATCACTATTTCCCTTCACTCGCCCAGGCGGGCTCAAACCAATTGTAGCATCTCACCTGCTTATACTGGGTTGGATTGGATTGGAACCTGACGATTGGATTGGATTGGATTGGAACCTGACGATTAGACTGGAACCTGACGATTGGATTGGAACCTGACGATTAGATTGGAACCTGACGATGGGATTGGAACCTGACGATGGGATTGGAACCTGATGATTGGATTGGAACCTGACGATTGGATTGGAACCTGACGATTGGATTGGAACCTGACGATTGGATTGGAACCTGACGATTGGATTGGAACCTGACGATTAGATTGGAACCTGATGATTGGATTGGAACCTGATGATTGGATTGGAACCTGATGATTGGATTGGAACCTGATGATTGGATTGGAACCTGACGATTGGATGGATTGGATTGGATTGGAACTTGATGATTGGTTTGGATTGCATTGGATTGGATTGGTTTGGAACCTGAGGATTGGATTGGATTGGATTGGGTTGGGGTGTCCTAGCAGAAAGCAGTTAATTTAGTACAGACCAGGGATCGAACCTGGGACCTTCTGGTCTGTATGGCTTAGCATAGCTCCCTCTACTCTCTATATCTCAGTAACGCTCCTTCTACTCTGCTCTAACATGCCTCACGCACAGCCTCAGAAAAGCACGCCCTACTTCACCAGTGTGGCATTTCCATTTTACACATCAGCCCAACCTTGTGGCCTATCTGATTGAGATCGACAATTAGTGCCAAATTAGGAACAGTTCTGTGCTGTGGGCCCAGGCCCACCAGGAACTAGGTTTACACAGGCCAAAATATTGACCGCCTCCATCCCTAAGGTGAGTCACCTGTTACGTCTTTTCTGCTTTTCTTTTTGTCTAGGTCGGCTAAACAACTGGCACAACTTCCAAAGTTCTTCAAATTAATATTTCCGGTGTGATCAGCATTCAAAGGATTGTGCAGATGTTTATTCACAAAAATTAAATTATAATTCTTAACCTTTGTGCAATGCTAGCCTTAATAATTTTGCTTCTTCCTAAAACGAACGTTTCCCTAATTACTGTCGACTTTATCTAAAAGTGCTTAATTAACACCCAGTTTTTGCATTTTCACTCTGAGGGATAAACAGCAGATTTAAAAGCTGATTAATTGTATGATTTTATTTGCATCCAAGGTTGATTGAAAGTGTAAATACACCATCTGGTTAAGCCCTGTATTAAAACATTTGCTGATTAAGTTCTCCATCCATTCCTTAACACCTTATGGTGCTTTAAGAAATTGCTTTAGAAAAACATTGGCACATGCATATTTCATTGCACAGGCAGCTTTCAGGTTAATTAACATTACCATCACATAAAACCAGGATTCAGTAATAAAAATCAATAAAAGTGGATACTAATCTTTCAGTTATAGAGACAAATGAAGTGACTACGGTGTAATGATTATGGATAACAAACTTAATTACAAACCATTATGACATTTTAATCAATCAATTGTTAGTTTATGGTTGATAAATTTCTGCCTACCTATCGGAATATCAGCAGTCTCTTTGTGTATTTTGGTACAGACACCTCATAATTGTTTCATTAATATTCATTGAAACAAAAAGTGTGGTTGGAGTGACGACTAGACAGACCCAGTGTGCAGATGTCACAACAGACAGCATTCTGTTTGGCATCCTAATCTGTGATTTTGGAACTCTAAGCATTTAAAAACATATTTTTAAAAAAAAGCTTAATATTTTAGCCTTTTCCAAAAGGCCAACCTTGAAAGTGGAGTTGAGGTTGAAGATCAGCCGCGATCTTATTGAATGGCGGAGCAGGCTCGAGGGGCCGAATGGCCGACTCCTGCTCCTAATTCTTATGTTCTTATTACATTCTTATGTTCACATTACAACAGTGACTCCACTTCAAATGTACTTCATTGACTGTAAAGCGCTTTGAAAGGTCCGGTGGTCGTGAAAGGCGCTATATAAATGAAAGTCTTTCTTTATAACCCTGGAAGCTCCGCAGATGGCCTCCTGCATGTCGAGGGTGAGAGTCGGCCATACATTCAAAGAAGATCCTAAGATCAATCTCCTTGATCTCTTGTCCTAATATCAGCCAGGATGGGGATATCATTGGCCTCAGCTCTACCAGACTGAGAGGGAGAACCTTCAGGTTTCCCGCAGTTGATCGCTAGCCAGTGACCTGTGCTGGGAAATGCACAAATATATGTGGATGTCGGGTTAGGCTAGGATGGACTTAGCCTTGAGCACAGTTTAATAGCCTGCAATACTCATTATTCAGGCTCACGCATGGAATCTGGTAATCAATCCAAAATTTTGTTGTTGTGCGCGGCCAGTATTTTCAATGCGCGGTACCTTTAAATTTTTTGCGCGACCACGTCGCAGTATTTGAGAGCTTATCTGCGGCCTATGCAGTACCTTCAAGGTTGTTGCGTGCCGGCGCGTGGACGCAGCTTAGAGGGAACTTTGCTGGTAACCACCCTTGGAAGTGTGAACCAACCAGGTTTGAGGAGAACATAAGAAACAGGAGCAGGAGTAGGCCAATCAGCCCCTCAAGCCTGCTCCGCCATTCAATAAGATCATGGCTGATCCAATCTTGGCCTCAACACCACTTTCCTGCTCTCTCCCCATACCCCTTGACTCCCTTGTAGTTCAAATGTCTGTCAATCTCCGCCTTGAATATATTCAATGACTCCGCCTCCACAGCTCTCTGGGGTAGAGAATTCCAAAGATTCACGACCCTCTGAGAGAAGAAATTCCTCCTCATCTCTGTCTTAAATGGGTGACCCCTTATTCTGAAACTATGCCCCCTAGTTCTAGATACCCCCACTAGGGGAAACATCCTCTCAGCATCTACCCTGTCAATCCCCCTCAGAATCTTATATGTTTCAATAAGATCACTTCTCATTCTCATTTACTCCCTCAGGAGAGGAGGAAGTAAATGAGATAACTCGGCCAGCTCAGTTGTACAATATATAGCCTAAATGTCACAACAGACAGCATCTTGTTTGCCATTCTAATTTGTGATCAGAATGCCAAACCTTGGAGCTCTAAGCAATTAAAAACATATAAAAAGGAGCTTAATATTTTAACCGTTTCCAAAAGTTGCCTTAAAAGGTCAACCTTTCATTAGAATAAGACCACTAGGTTATTTAGGATTTAAACATCCTCCTTTAAACATTAGAAAGCAAGAACATAGGGATGCAGTGTAGGAGGACAATGGATGCCCCCTTGGATCCCAGATTCATCGACTGGGGATCTGCCGTGGTTAAATGGCCACTTAGGCTGTTCTTTTAATAGACAGGAAATAAGGATGCTTGACCAGACCAGAGTACACAACTATGCAATGGACAAACCTAGCAACTATAGAATCATAGAATAAGAACATAAGAAATAGGAGCAGGAGTAGGCCATTCAGCCCCTCGAGCCTGCTCCGCCATTTAATGAGAGATCATGGCTGATCCGATTTTGGCCTCAACTCCACTTTCCTGCCCGCTCCCCATAACCCTTGACTCCCCTGTTGCTCAAAAATCTGTCTATATCAGCCTTGAATATATTCAATGACTCAGCTTCCACATCTCTCTGGGGTAAAGAATTCCAAAGATTCACGACCCTCTGAGAGAAGAAATTCCTCCTCATCTCCGTCTTAAATGGGCGACCCCTTATTCTGAGACTATGCCCCCTCGTTCTAGATTCCCTCATGAAGGGAAACATCCTCTCAGCATCTACTGTCCAACCCCATCATAGAATTGTACAACACAGAAGGAGGCCATTTGGCCCAGCGAGACTGCACCAACTCTTTCGAAGAGCAATCCAGTTAGTCCCACTCCCCCGCTCCTTCCCCATATCCCTGCAATTTTTTCTCCTTCAAGTATTTATCCAATTCCCTTTCGAAGGCTATTATTGAATCTGTATCCATCACCCTGTCAGGCAGCGCATTCCAAATCCTAACCACTCGTTGCGTAAAAAAAGTTTTTCCTCATGTCGCCTCTGGTTCTTTTGCCAATCACCTTAAATCTGTGTCCTCTGGTTATCAACCCTTCAGCCATTGGAAACAGTTTCTCTTTATTTACAGAATTGCAGAATGGAGAATTCTATCCAGGCAAACACAGAAAAATGTTGAAATTAAATCAGTGTGTAGACTCACCCTCCAATTTCCCCTCATTTAAACAAAAGAACTTAAAAGCAACAAAAGCTTTAGGGGGAGAAATTCGGTATCGCCCCGTTTGGGGTGCAATTATCGGCCGGGCGCAAGGTTTAGCGCCTGGCGCTAATTATCGCCTCCGACTGCAAACTTGGCTTCTATCACCCCTGGAGGTGATTAGAGTGCTAAATCAGGCGCTACACACCTCTCTTAAGGCGCTAACGCCGAGGAGCGAGGCACTACCTCAGAGCGCTGGCGAAGCTCATGTGATGTCAGTCAGCAATGGAACACAGACACACTGGCGCCGGCCAGTTCTTAAAGGGGTGGGTCAATCTTGCTCTCCATCCACACCCTGCTCATTGCAGCCTTGAATCTCGGCCTGGAGAGACCTGTACATCAAATCTGCTGGAAAGAACAATGGAGAGGCCCAGGGAAAGAGCTCAGAGTGCAGCACCCATAGTCTCTTCTAAATCGATGCAAGGAAGATCAAATCAAAATGAACCTGCAAAGTGCTGCTCAGTACCCAAAACTCCTCAACACAGCATTGAATATTTCCAGAAGTCTCTCTCTCTCACTCAGAATGTGTGGTGCAAAAATGTCGCTGACAAAAAAAGTCAGGAAGCGGTCGCCTTTAAATAGCGCTCCCCCAGTCCCTTCCCGACTGCAAAACACTCCTCTCAACCTGTCGTTGCTAGTGGCAGGCGGTAAGGCAGAGGGCGCCATTCAATATCCGGTCCGGGGCGCTACCGGGGCGTTGCACGCTCGACTGATGTCATGATCTGCGGGCACAGGAGATCGTGGCGGTAGTGTTTAGCGCCGCCGCAAAATGTCTGGTCAATTTCGCGAGCGGCGCAAACATTGCCGCGCCCGGACGCTAGTTGCTTTGCGCCCCATTAGCGCCCTCTTAAGGCGCTAATGGGAGGCGCAAACCAACCGAATTTTTGCCCCTTAGTTTAAAAAAAAAATCTGTTTGAATATATTAAAATATTTGCATCTGCAAGCACATCCACTGTCCACATTTAGAATGGAAACTGGCTTTGCTGACCAGTCAGGCTGTAATTACACCCTCGCACCAGTGGAGGCGCTGCAGGTGTAATTAGAGCGTGACAAGTTTACATGGCATTTCCCATTATAAATATGGACATGGGAATTTATAAAGGAAATATAAAAATAAGGACAATGTATGACTTTAAAATGGACATTGATTTATTGTCCGCGTGCCCTGGTCCAATTATCGTTGCCCTCTAACTGCACTTCACCTGAAGACTATGCTTGGTCTTGTTGCTGTGGGAGATCGACTGGTACTTATGATTTCTTTAATACATTTCCTCAGTGGTTTTGAGAACTTCTCTATCATAAATTAAATCGATCATTATTCTACACGTAGAAAATTCAAAAACCGAAAAGCACTGGGATCTGAATCATTCAAATCAGTTGAACAACTGCAGTAAAAGACGTTTTATCACCTCTCAGCACTTTGGGAAATGCAAATCTGTGATTTTTGCAGTCACGGTGGCACCCTCGGCTTCTGAAATATCATATTCCCAGCTCGTCAAAGCGATCATTGTGGAAATTGGCCAATTTACATCTACAATTCGTATCCTTATAAACACATTAAAGCTTTGCCAAGAAATATATGTTACAGGCAGATAAGTTACCATTTGGATTAAGAATTCTGTAGATTGCCTATAATAATATAATCAGTTTATAAATTTTATTTCACTTGTTCGGCACAGTCTATTAAAACAATGAATACAAAAACTTACCTTTATTAAATAGTTGTTTATATGCAAAAGAGGATTGGCATGTACTAATGATATTCAGCGTGCTGTATATCGAGAACACAAACAAATTGGAAACATTTTGTGCTGGGATCAGGATTATACGTTTAATGCCTATGTTACAGTACTAGGATTATTGAGCTGACAGCAACTCATACCGACTGCACTCCTAGATCATAGAATCATACAGCACAGAAGGAGGCCATTCAGCCCATCATGTCTGTGCCAGCTCTTTGAAGAGTTCTCCAATAGTCCCACTACCCCTGCTCCTTCCCCATAGCCCTGCATTTTTTTCCTTTTCAAGTATTTATCCAATTCTCTTTTTGAAGGTTACTGTTGAATCTGCTTCCACTGCCCTTTCAGGCAGTGCATTCCAGATCGTAGGATAGATGCGGTTGGGTAGTCCCTACCCAGCTACTCCTCATGGCCACTGCCAACAAAACTCCCTGATCCTGAATACATAGTTTGTGAAACCACTTGGTGGTTGAAGAAATGTGGTCCATCCCACCAAGGATTACGACCGCCTGTCCAAATCTAGGCACCGTCTCTAATATTCTCCTCCAGCATCTAGAAAGAAAGAAAGACTTGCATTTATATAGCGTCTTTCACAACCACCAGACGTCCCAAAACGCTTTACAACTTTTGGAGTGTAGTCACTGTTGTAATGTAGGAAACGCAACAGCCAATTTGCGCACAGCAAGCTCCCACAAACAGCAATGTGATAATGACCAGATAATCTGTTTTTGTGATGTTGATTGAGGGATAAATATTGTCCAGGACACTGGGGAGAACTCCCCTGCTCTTCTTCGAAATAGTGCCATGGGATCTTTCATGTCCACAGATGGGGCCTCGGTGTAACGACTCATCCGAAAGATGGCACTTTCGACAGTGCAGCACTCCCTCAGTACTGCACTGGTGTGTCAGCCTAGATTTTTGTGCTCGAGTCCCTGGAGTGGGATTTGAGCCCACGACCTTCGGACTCAGAGGTGAGGGTGCTACCCACTGAGCCACAGCTGACACACTGAACTAGGAACCATCTCTGATATCCCTCCCCAACCCTCACCCCCTCA
Organism: Squalus acanthias; assembly: GCA_030390025.1. NCBI lineage: Eukaryota > Metazoa > Chordata > Chondrichthyes > Squaliformes > Squalidae > Squalus > Squalus acanthias. The sequence continues at coordinate 49,057,539 of CM059440.1, read as the reverse complement.
GCATCTAGGATCCATCTGACATCCCATTCTCTGGTGTAAGCTTAGACAGTGAGCCATTCGATGACGTTCTCCCATAGAGAGCATCAACCATAGAAGCCAAGCCCAATCCTCTCCGCACCCAACATGCACTATCTGGCTAGGATAGTGAGGGTTGGAGAAATGTGCTGTCTGCACTATGTAACAGCTGGAGAGGATAGAGTGTTTCAGTAACCACTACGCGCGATAATGTCACAGTGTCATGTAATTCACTGAAATTGCTTTATCTACAACCACCCCCCCACTCCCCCCCCCCCCCCCCCCCCCCACAAATCCGGTCATTAATATGTGTGTGTGAGAGAGAGAGAAATGGATGTGTGTCATGTGAAATGGATCCCCCTTACTAGCATTTAGAACCTGGAATCACTATGCATGCACACACATAGGCAACAAATGACACACGTGTATGTGACTGCATATTTCAGAAGGAACCTCATCTGTTCTCTCCATGGAGGCTGGCTGACGGGCTGAGTCTTTCCAGCATTTTCTGTTCTTCTTTCAGATTCCCAGCGTCCGCAGTTGTTTGTTTGTTTTGTTGCTATTTGTCACGGAATAAAGTTGGTACCGGACAAACCGCGCACTACAATCCTGCGTGCTTTCTGAGGCTCATGAACGCCGCCACGTTTCGGAGCTGGGGTGCAGAACAGACCAAGTTTTCTCGTGATTGACAGCAAGACTGCCTCGTCTGAGCAGGCCAGGACTTGCTCCACATAAGCCACGCCCTCTCGCCACCTCATCCAGTTCTGGAAAATGCCTGAGGATTATTGGAGTGAAGGAGCAAGCAAACAATTATTAGGACGTCTGGATGTGAATGTGTATTTGTCTAAGAATTTCTTATGGTGACAGGCGAATAAAGAGTTTAAGCATTACAATTTAGTTGTTATTTCAAAGTTGTTTAGTCCAGATATTTATTAGGGCTGCTGTTTATTTTTGCCTTAATAGTTTTTAATGCGCCATTATACAGCTTCCCTTCTCCTCACCTTGGTTGTTCCACAAACCAGGGTGAAGCACTGCCATAAACCCAAACCACACAGGAAAGAAAGTAATATCAACAAAGGAAGAAACCTACATGCCAAGGTCTAATGGGCAGCAGCATTTTGTTCAGCACACATGCGGTAATATTTGAACAAGAAGGAACGGTTATTTTTCCCTGTGGGCTCCGCGGCTAAAGTGCATCATTCAGTGCAGCACTCCGCTCCACCGAGCAGGAAGGTCCCAGCGCACAGTCAACGGATCCCAGCTGAGTCAACAGCAGAGGTGCTGCAACTGGTCCCAGCATCCCCACTCTAATGAGGAGGAATATTTAGTCAGAGTTCCTGCTCCTGAACGCTATCTAATGGCCACTTCTGGAAAATGTGCGCACATGGATGTCAGATGAGGATAGGATCGGGCTCGGCTACGGTGCCCATCACAGCCAAATAGCCTGCCGGCGCTCACCGCCCAGGCTCGCACACGAGTAGTGGTCACTTCTTGGTGTCTGTGGAAATAGACCTCCACTTGAGTCATTGCAGGATGAGTAAAGAGGGCAGCGTGAATGTACAGCGAACCACTTTGTTCTTCTATCTTTAACGGCCCTGAATTTGCGGTCGGTTTGACTGCGTACTCTCAGAGTATGCTGTCATACCACCTTTGGAATTAACCGCAAGTTCGGGATTTCCAGCACATGCGCTAAATCCCGAACTTGCGATCTGGCGAGTTCCGAATAGACAGATGATCCGCTGCAAGTCTCAAGTCCTCATTGAAATGATGCGCTGGCGAAAAGTTGGGCTAATTGCCCACCTACTGCACATCATCTACGCTGGGAAATTTTATGGCTGGTGCCGGGAGGGGGGATGAGAAAATTGTGTAATAATTTTAAATGAACAGGCAAAAGAACCTACCAGGCAGCTGTGAAGGCTCGGTTTGAGGGACGAGATCGTTTCAATTTTTTAAAAATCTTGCAGAGTCATCCAATAAATAATTGCATTTACTCCGAAGTATTCCCTGTGCTTTTTAAAGCCGAGTACCGCACTTGTCAAATAAATAAGATTGGTATCACACCGCTTAATTTGCAAGTTCTTTGATGTCGAGTTGAAATGTTTCCTGATTGGCTAGTGAAAGGAGTACCGCCCCACCTGATCCCAGGTACGTTTACGCGCACGGTGCGCCCCGGGATCCGCAGGCCACGACGCTGCGCTCAACTCCACAGCGTTTCACAGCAACTTCTTCAAAGGGGGTTCGCAGCTGGTAAGTGCGGATTCCGTTCGGAGGTTGGCGGCGTACTCCTTAGCTACGCTGCTGACGGCAATTTCAGGGCCGAATATCTCTTTAAAGGGACCAACGCTCAAAGTTAAATTGTGGAAAGCTAAACGTGTTTGCGAATGAACCCAAAATTCATTTTACATTAAGTTCTGAATTGTTTTCAGATTCCGTAAGAACTTATGACAAAAGACGGAGTTTTGCTTGTGTACAATGACATTTAATACATGCTTCATACAGGGATCCCTCCCCAACCGCGGGTTTTGCCATACGCAGATTTCACGTATACACGGTTTCCACTCTGCGACAATTTTTGTCAACCACGGCAGTGAAATTCACAAATCCGCAGTTTTTAATTTAGGAACAAGGAAAAAACATGATTTTTATGCTATTTATATGCTTTTTATATTCTTTTTTATTGTGTTTATAGTGAATTTGCCAACCGCGGTTTTACTAACCACGGGGGTTTTCAGGGGCGTATCCCCCGTGGTTGGGGAGGGATCCCTGTATTTTGAATATGCTTTTATGCATGTCAGATAACAGCACCAAGCAGCAGGTCAAAAGAAATCAAAGACAGTACACGTACTGTCATCAGTTAACGCTGCCTTTAACCATGTCAGACCATGGGAACTGTGGTGCACACAAAAAATAAAATGTACTTCTATTACACAGCTGACTGATAAAAAACTTATTCAAGCATCACCTAATTAATTGGAGGCGAAAATACCTTCCTGACAGGACCATCTCCTAACAACCAACATGCTCCAGCACTCCAAATAATAATTGCTGATGCCGTAAGTATCCACGTTGGTGATGCTGATCTCTCAGCTCTCTGGGGTTAAGCTACGAGGAGAGATTACACAAACTCGGTTTGTATTCCCTGGAATTTAGAAGGTTAAGGGGTGATTTGATCGAAGTTTTCACGATATTAAGGGGAACTGATAGGGTAGATAGAGAGAAACTATTTCCGCTGGTTGGGGAGTCTAGGACTAGGGGGCATAGTCTAAAAATTAGAGCCAGGCCTTTCAGGAGTGAAAGTTAGGAAACACTTCTACACACAAAGGGCGGTAGAAGTTTGGAACTCCCTTCCGCAAGCGACAATTGATGCTGGGTCAATTGTTAATTTTAAATCTGAGATTGATAGATTTTTGTTAACCAAAGGTATTAAGGGATATGGGCCAAAGGCGGGTATATGGAGTTAGGTCGCCGATCAGCCATGATCTCATTGAATGGCGGAACAGGCTCGAGGGGCTGAATGGCCTCCTCCTGTTCCTATGTTCCTGTGTTCCTGTGGTGCTAAAAAAAGGGGGAAAAAACCTGAAAATGGTGGAAATCTGAAAGAAAAACAGAATATGCAAGGAATACAAAGCAGGCCAGTCGGCTTCTGTAAAGAAAAATAATAGGGTAATAGTTTACGTGTATACCCTTCATCAACTGCTACCTACCGCTGTGCTCTTACTTTGGTTTTTATTGAGAAGCCAGGGTGATGAGCCAAGGTTAATCGTGCAGAACCTTACCAAGGTCAGAAAGAGTAAAAGAGAAGACAAACTAAATTAGAAAGCAGTGATAACTGGGGTTGTGTTCCCTGCAATTTATGGTAGCCCAGTAGTTATGTAATTAGTAATCCAGAGGCCTGGACTAATGATCTGAGCAACATGAGTTCCAATCCCACCACGGCAGCTGGGGAATTTAAATTCAGTTAATTAAATAAATCTGGAATAAAAAGCTAGTAAAATCAGTAATGGTGACCATGAAACTATCGGATTGTTGTAAAAACCCATCTGGTTCACTAATGTCCTTCAGGTGAACAGGGGAGTAGTTTAGAGTTCAGCAAAAAAAGGACCAAGAGATTGATTAAGAGGGGAAAAATAGAGTATGAGAGTAAACTTACAAGGAACATAAAAGCGGATTGTAAAAGCTTCTACAAGTATGTAAAAAGAAAAAGATTAGTGAAGACAAATGTAGGTCCCTTACAGTCAGAAACGGGAGAATTTATAATGGCGAACAAGGAAATGGCACAGCAATTAAACAAATACTTTGGTTCTGTCTTCACAGAAGAGGACACAAATAACTTCCCAGAAATGTTAGGGAACTAAGGGTCTAGTGAGAAGGAGGAATTAAAGGAAATTAGTATTAGTAAAAAAATAGTGCTGGAGAAATTAATGGGATTGAAAGCCGATAAATCACCAGGGCCTGATAATCTGCATCCCAGAGTACTAAAAGAGGTAGCCATGGAAATAATGGATGCATTGGTTGTCATCTTCCAAAATTCTATAGATTATGGAACAATTCCTGCAGATTGGAGGGTGGCAAATGTAACCCTACTATTTAAAAAAGGAGGGAGAGAGAAAACAAGGAACTACAGACCGGTTAGCCTAACATCAGTAGTAGGGAAAATGCTAGAGTCTATTATAAAGGATGTGATAACAGGACACCTAGAAAATATCAACGGGATTAGACAAAGTCAACATGGATTTATGAAAAGGAAATCGTGTTTGACAAACCCACTGGAGTTTTTTGAGGATGTAACTGATAGATAGATAAGGGAGAACCAGTGGATGTGGTGTATTTGGATTTTCAGAAGGCCTTTGATAAAGTCCCACACAAGAGGTTAGTGTGCAAAATTAAAGCACATGGAATTGGGGGTAATATACTGGCATGGATTGAAAATTGGTTAACAGACAGGAAACAGAGTGTAGGAATAAATGGGTCTTTCTCGGGGTGGCAGGCGGTGACTAGTGTGGTATCGCAGGGATCAGTGCTTGGGCCCCAGCTATTCACAATATATATCAATGATTTGGATGAGGGAACCAAATGTAATATTTCCAAGTTTGCTGACGACACGAAACTTGGTGGGACTGTGAGTTGTGAGGAGGATGCAAAGAGGCTTCAAGGCGATTTAGACAAGTTGAGTGAATGGGCAAATACATGGCAGATGCAGTATAACGTGGATAAATGGTGATAGATTGGGAAATGTTGATGTACAAAGGGACCTGGGTGTCCTTGTACACCAGTCACTGAAAGTAAATATGTAGGTGCAGCAAGCAGTTAGGAAGGAAAATGGTATGTTGGCCTTCATTGCAAGAGGATTTGAGTACATGAGCAAGGATGTCTTACTACAATTATACAGGGTCTTGGTGAGACCACACCTGGAGTACTATGTGCAGTTTTGGTCTCCTTACCTAAGAAGGGATATACTTGCCATAGAGGGAGTGCAGCAAAAGTTCACCAGACTGATTCCTGGGATGGCAGGACTGTCATATGAGGAGAGATTGGGTCGACTAGGCCTGTATTCACGAGAGTTTAGAAGAATGAGAGGGGATCTCATTGAAACGTATCAAATTCTGACAGGACTAGACAGACTGAATGCAGGGAGGATGTTTCCCCTGGCTGAGGGGTCTAGAATGAGGGGTCACAGTCTCGGCAAACGGGGTAGGACATTTAGGACTGAGATGAGGAGAAATTTTTTCACTCAGAGGGTGGTGAACCTATGGAATTCTCTACCACAGAAGGCTGTGGAGGCCAAGTCACTGAATATATTTAAGAAGGAGATAGATAGATTTCTAGACACAAAAGGCATCAAGGGGTATGGGGAGAGAGCGGGAATATGGTTTGAGATAGAGGATCAGCCATGATCATATTGAATGGCGGAGCAGGCTCGAAGGGCCGAATGGCCTACTCCTGCTCCTATTTTTCTAGGTTTCTATGTGAAGGAAATCTGCCATCCTTACCTGTATGTGACTCCAGACCCACAGCAATGTGGTTGACTCTTAACTGCCCTCTGAAATGGTCTACAGTTGTACCGAACCGCTACTAAAATGTCAAATAGCACTGTTGGACTGCAGCGGTTCAAGAAGGTAGCTCATCACAACCTTCTCAAGGGCAATTAGGGATGGGCAATAAATGCTGGCCTTGCCAGCAACTCCCACATCCTGTGAATGAATAAATAAAGAAATAAACTGATGTCAGGCTGGTGTTTAAAAGCCTTAAAATTTACAGAAGAAAGAAAGACTAAGGGAGGTAAGGTGTTCCACTGTTTTAAAAAAAAGAAAGACTTGCATTTATATCGCACCTTTCACCATCTCAGGACCTCCCAAAGTGCTGTACAGCCTATGAAGTACTTTTTGAAGTGTAGTCACTGTTGTAATGTAGGAAACGCGGCAGCCAATTTGTGCACAGCAAGCTCCCACAAACAGCAATGTGATAATGACCAGATAATCTGTTTTAGTGATGTTGATTGAGGGATAAATATTGGCCAGGACACCGGGGAGAACTCCCCTGCTCTTCTTTGAAATAGTGCCATTGGATCTTTTACATCCACCTGAGAGAGCAGACAGGACCTCGGTTTAACGTTTCATCTGAAAGACGGCACCTCCGACAGTGCAGCACTCCCTCAGTACTGCACTGGAGTGTCAGCCTAGATTTATGTGCTCAAGTCTCTGGAGTGGGACTTGAACCCACAAGCTTCTGACTCAGAGGCGAGGGAGGAAAATAAAGATTAAGAGGAGGAGATGGTGTGCTGTGTCTTGAATTTTTAACATAGCTGATTATGTGAAGGAGGAAGTGTTTGTAGAATGGTGTATTTGAAGTTTGAAAGGGACTTGCAAAGTGCAGAGTTCAGGGGAGTCGTTGACCGTAGCATTACTGGTGGAGTATAGAAACAAGAAGGGCTGTGATGAACAGAGAGAGGTTGGAGACTAGAGAGAAGAGGGGGATTGCAAATCAGATGACATGCTTTTTCTTGTGTTCTGTCCAGGGGCTTAAGACAGAAAAGCCTTTCCAGATGTGGGAATAGTACTTAAGTCTTGAAAACTCTAGGGTTTCATAGAGTTAAGGGAGAAAGAGTGAGATGTTGTACCATGCACAGCAGGCCACCTATATCACCTAAGTTTCTTTTAGTTTATAGTGAAACCAGATACAAGCTATATACAAATGCGACATAATAAAATAGATGCTATTTTTCCGCAAGTTGGACTGAGGTTTGAGTCCAAGCCAGGCTGACTAGAAGGTTTCCTCTCCATTAGCTGAAAAGGCTCTGTGTAAAATGAGCTTATAAAATGAGTCTAACCCGAGTTCTTTGTGGACATAGGGGTCACAGCAGCAAACTGCATTTAATTAGTCACTAATTGGCAGGTTCACTCAGAGAGGCCACGAGGCACAAAATGTCATGTGGTTAGGGGCTCGGCCACATTGTATCGACAGTGGAAAGAAAGGAAGCTTTATTCTGAATCTGGCCCATGCATAATGTTGACAATTCCCTGGCATTGGCATCCGTCACATTGAGGAGCGCAAAATTCACCAAGAAACTAAAAGAGGAAGAATCCAAAGTGCAATATCACCCGTCTGCCCTTCATGTATCTGCCTGAAGCAATTATCCATCTCAGTAGAAGTTGGTGAGTGTGATGCTGTGACCTAAAATTTTATAACGTCCATTTCTATTGGAAATTGTGTGTAAAAAAAAGACTCGGATTTCTACAGCGCCTTTCACGACCTCAGGACGTCCCAAACGCTTTGCAGCCTATTAAGTATTTTTGAAGTGTTGTCACTGTTGTAATGTAGGAAACGTGGCAGCCAATTTGTGTGTAGGCTCATGAGTGGGCATATCTGATCTTTCATCTTGACCTACACATTAGAGCCATTAGGATATGTGCTGTTTCACCGTATTCATCGTAAACCATAAAAGGCGTTTCTGTTTGGACTGAATATCGAACCTGAAAATTCAAACCATGTTCACTGCGCACCTGAACTGAGACTAATTTAGCAGAGCTTGGATTTTAAACCAGGTGGCCAGTACTGTTTTGTTTTCCTAAATTTCTCTCTCCTTTTCCTAAAATCAGCATATAAGTGACTCATGCTGAGGTACAGTTGCAAATGATTTATTTCTTCCCCCCACCCCCCCACGTGAGCACGCTGGTAGCAACTGCTGTGCCTCATCAGCTGGCCTCTCTTCACTTGTGATCCGAGACAGGGATGTCAGGAGCCATTTGATCATCACGGAGCCTGAATCGCTTCTCACCAGATGTTTGCGCATGCAATATTCAGCAAGGTCACTCGTTGGCAATCAGGAGCAAAGACCAGGGAATGGGCCTGGGACCTTCTTGGGCTGTATGGCTCAATGCCTCACCAGGAGAACTCCCATCAAAAAAATATACTGAAATAAAAATACCGAAATAATTCACCTGGCATGGTTTGATGGCTGCGCAGGACAATTCGGTGAGCAGCTGAACTATACGGACCGGGAGAGCGCCCAGCTTCAATCAAGGGTCTAGACTTAGTTAGTTGATGTCAACAGGAGCAGTGGTGAGGAGTGCCACAATTGGGCTCCGCTCCTGTGTGTGCGGAGGAACAGGTGGCCAGGACGATGTGACCCGTCCATCGGAGCTGATCGAGCGTGGTCAAAGCTTCGATGCTGGGGATGTTGGCCTGAGCGAGAACACTGACGTTGGTGCGCCTATCCTGCCAATGGATTTGCAGGATCTTGCGGAGGCAGCGTTGGCGGTACCTCTCCAGTGCTTTGAGGTGCCTGCTGTACATGGTCCATGTCTCTGAAGTATACAGGAGGGTGGGTATCACTACTGCTCTGTAGACCATGAGTTTAGTGCTGGGTTTCAGGTCCTGGTCTTCAAACAGTCTCTTCCTCAGGCGAGCGAAGGCTGCACTGGCACACTGAAGGCGGTGTTGGACTTCGTCATCGACGTCTGCCCTTGTTGACAGTAGGCTCCCGAGGTGACCAACATCAGTGTTCTCGCTCAGGCCAACATCCCCAGCATCGAAGCTTTGACCACGCTCGATCAGCTCCGATGGACGGGCCACATCGTCCGCATGCCCGATACAAGACTCCCAAAACAAGAGCTCTACTCGGAGCTCCGACACAGCAAGAGAGCCCCAGGTGGGCAGAGGAAATGCTTCAAGGACACCCTCAAAGCCTCCTTGAAAAAGTGCAACATCCCCACCGACACCTGGGAATCCCTGGCCCAAGACCGCACAAAGTGGAGGAGAAGCATCTGGGAAGGCGCCGAATACCTCGAGTCTCTTCGCCGGGAGCAAGCGGAAGCCAAGCGCAAACAACGCAGGGAGCGCACGTCAACCCAAGCACCCCACCCACCCGCCCCTTCAACCACCGTCTGTCCCACCTGTGACAGAGACTGTAGGTCCCGCATTGGACTCATCAGTCACCTGTGAACTCATTTTTAATGTGGAAGCAAGTCATCCTCGGTTCCGAGGGACTGCCTAAGAAGAAGGTGGCCAGGATTCACCTACCTGATTGCGAGCCAGCGGCCCCTGCTAGCAGTGTGGATGTTCGGTGAGGAAGAATTGGTTTAGGCTGTGACGCCCCACCCCCTATGGTGAAATAGGCTGCCTACACTGACTATCAAGGCTCATACCTGAACAATGGCCACTTGGGTGAGGTAGTGCAACCATGACTGGAGAATTTTAGCTATGAGGAAAGATTGGATAGGCTGGGGTTGTTTTCTTTGGAACAGATGAGGCTGAGGGGAGACTTAATTGAGGTGTATAGAATGATGAGGGGCCTAGATAGAGTGGATAGGAAGGACCTATTTCCCTTAGCAGAGGGGTCAATAACCAGGGGGCACAGATTTAAAGTATTTGGTAGAAGGATTAGAGGGGAGTTGAGGAGAACTTTTTTCACCCAGAGGGTGGTGGGGGTCTGGAACTCACTGCCTGAAAGGGTGGTAGAGGCAGAAACCCTCATCACATTTAAAAAGTACTTGGATATGCACTTGAAGTGCCGTAACCTACAGGGCTACGGACCAAGAGCTGGAAAGTGGGATTCGGCTGGAGAGCTCTTTTTCGGCCGGCGCGGACACGATGGACCGAATGGCCTCCTTCTGTGCGGTAAATTTCTCTGATTCTATGATTCGATGACCTAGCAAGGAAGCAATGTCTTCAGGAGAGCAGAGGAGGAAAAATAATTAATTTGCCTGAAATGATTTCCTAGAATTAAATAAGGTTTGTTAACATTACCATTGTCAGATATTTGATTAATTCTGAAGATTAATATCAACAGATGGGAATTCATATAACAGCACTATCAGCACAATACTGGGAACACGTTTCCATGGCTGCAAGTACTAGATAATCATTGTCGAGGGAGTAGCACCATCAGAATCCTTTAAAGATCAGTTAAATAAGAACTATAATAATTAGTTTTAATATTCTTTCATAATTTGTCTGTAAGTCTATTGATGATTTTGTTTTAGTGAATACTGCTGAAGTAATTGGGGAAACCGCCGTTAATGAATTACAGATGCCAACAATGTGCGGAAGCAATAGATACACAACATGTGAGGGCACTGGTAATGTGCAGACAGGAGCAGAAACAGCCTGAGCGTCAAGATTTGGACCAGGGCAGGATTCATCAATATCAGCAGGGAACCTGACAAAGCAACAGGGCTTTGCATCTTTGACAGTCAGAGCCCAAATAACGCTTGGATTTGATCAGAGCACTAAACAGGTTGAATCCATTTTGATTTCAGTTTCCTCTGCTAACTTTCTTACGTCATCAGAAAGTTCCGCCGATTAACAATTCAGTGAATGAAATGGAAAACCAAATCGATGCGGTTAAACCAAAGACATGGGCCCGGAATTTGCGGTCAGCGGCGGAGCGAAGGCGTACGCCGCTGGCCCCGAAGTAAGCTTCGCACAAGGACCTTGCGATCTCTGTGTCGAGAACTTCGGGTTTTCCGACGCATAATTCAAATCAACGGAGTTTAGTGGGGAATCCCTAGTGCGAGCTGCTGTGAGGTCAACAGGCTGTCTAAGCAGCCAATCAAAATGCAGAATTCTCACAGACCGCGAACCAGGAAGTGAGTAAGCTCTTAAAATTTGAACTTTTAAAAATGGTTAGAGAGATCAAAACAAAGATTGGGGCTCTCACACGGGGAAAAGGCAAACCTGAAATAAAGATGAACAAACTTAAAAAAAATAATAATTTTGGTTTTAAAAAGTTTCTTAAAATTAAATTTTTTATTAAAATGGACAAATTTCACACTGCACAAAATTAAAATTATTTTTCCAGGCCCTTAACCTTTGTTTAGCAGTCAATACGCTGTTAAAACCCCAGTTTCACCTCATCCCTTTGGCTCTAACTTTTAGTGGGGGATTTAACAGCGTAATTACTGCGGAATAGCCAAAGTGTTCGCCAGTTTCCCTGATTTGGTTGATTACACAGATGGCTAGCTCTGTGGGGGGTGGGGGGGGGGGAGCGGAGCTGTCAATGACAGACCGCAACTTTGGAATTTCCACATTAGGCTGCGCATGCGCCAAATCCCGAAGTTTCGGTCAGTTTCAAAGGCGGAATGACGGTGAACGCTGCCAGTTCGCCGTCATCCCGACTGCAAAATCCAGGCCGTTATTTAACTCTAAAAGTCAAATGGAAAAATGACCAGAACAGATTGCAAGCAGATCAATGACAACATAAAGAAAAACCGGAAGGTTTTTGCACAATCCTTTGAAATCAGAGGAGTTCGGAATTCTAAAGAGATGTTCCGATGGTTGCTGTCAGTACCACTTTCTCTGGTGACATCAATCACACTGCAAAAAAAGAAAATAAGGATGTACTAGAGAGACCCATTCATGAATTAAGTTTCTACCAATATGTATCCGATATCTGTTAAAAGGGAAGTTCGGTTTATGTCCTATTTGCCGAGTGTGTTGTGGAACAGAAGAGAATCCATCCGCCTATGGTACAACACTGCAGAAAACAGATAAAGGAATTTCAGGCCAATACGCAAAAAGTATTTCCAATAAATCCTTTAGTTAGGACCCAACATGACTAGTCAGCACTAAAGAGGTCATGAAATAGGTCACCATATTCAAATCAGGTACCTAAAAAAATCCTTGCACCAGATCAATTGGAGTTGACAGTTTGAAATGTGAATTTCGATTCACCCCCCTATGAATTAGCCGGAGGCAGAATATAGAAGATTAATGAGGATTATTTAGTAAGGGATAAAGAAATACAATGTACTTTATTGGTATATACCAATGATTCATTGCTCCCAAAGATAACATCTAAGTGACGTATTATTTCACACCCTGCAAAGAATGTTGGAAGGTTCTGCGCATTCATCAAAAATTATTACTGAAATTCTCCAATTCATTGATCCTCTGATCGGTGAAGATCTACGTTATGATGGCTGACTTTAACACTGGACATATATTAATCAATAACGCCAATGTGCCTTTATAGGGTTAGTTGTCACAGATTTGACTTTTGATCTAATGCTTCGTTCACTGCTTTCAGTCTCAACACTGAATCTGTGAAAATTGCCATTTTAAAGTCAATTATGGCTCCCTCGATGCCTTTGGTGGGCGAACTTACTGTTCATTGAGGTGCTGAGGAATAAAGGGACAAGTCGGCCCCAGATTTGATCCCCTCCGTCTGTGCGGATTAGCGATTTAGGGGTGCTACAATTGGTCGCAGTACCCCTGGAATAGAATAAGATACTGTTTGGGCTCAGATATGAAGGATAGCAATCTGACGGGCCCGTACTCAGCATGAGCCATCCACTTTCATGAGAGGAAGGGACGAAAAGAGGAAAATTGGGAGGAAATAAATCAAGACTAACATCCTGAAGAATAGCAAGGCCTGGAGATTCCTCTTCGGGTGGGTTAGACCCGAAAGTATGCCCGATGTTGGGCTCATTTTGCCGATGTCAAGCTACACCCAAGCAACGTTCCCTCTAGTTTTTTTTCGGCCCGCGCGGCCCCTTTAACGGGCTGCGCCGGCCATTCAAAATTACGCACATGCGCGGTTTTTTCTATTTAAAAGCCGGCTCACCGGCCGCACGGGTCCCTCGGAGCGGCGCGCGGGTCGTTCAGAGCGCCACGCGGGTCATTCGGAGCGCCGCACGGGTCGCTCGGAGTGCCGCGCGGGTCATTCAGAGCGCTGCGCGGGTCGTTCAGAGCGCCGTGCGGGTCGTTCAGAGCGCTGTGCGGGTCATTCAGAGCGCTGCGCGGGTCGTTCAGAGCGCTGCACTGGTCGTTCAGAGCGCCGCGCGGCCGCGCAGTTAAAGGGAACATTGCACCCGAGCATCCTCCCAATCTCATTAGAATATGCCCGAACTTAAAATGGGCATAAATGGGCACAAAATAAGCGAAGCCCAAGGAAACGCCAAACCCACACCAGTATATTTTGTCTTTAAATCTTAAAATTTAAGTTTGAACTCATTTAACCATCATTCATGCCCATCAGGCACAGCATGTTCAAGAAGCTGCAGTCAGGGAAGCTTTTCAATTTTTAGTGTGACTCATACTTAGGCCATGAAAATGCATTAAAATAAACAAGAAATACGGAGTGAGGATAAATAGTTTAAAAATGCTGGAAAAAAAATTGCAATGAGAAGACCAGAAAAATGGCTTTGCTGAGCCTTACAATCTGTCGCAATGTTGAGAGACGCCTCCGGACAAGTGCAACGGGAGGTTATTCACAATTGAGAGTCCGGGGCATGGCCAGTTCTGTGGGTGGAGATTCGTTCGGACGGAAGGTTTGATGGACTGACTTATACAATCGAGGAGACTTGGGCAAGTCGTAGTGTCGCGCGTGACTGCCTTTCTGTCACTCTTTTAAACCAGGTAATTTTTTTTTGCGCTCGGTTTATGGGTGTATCTGGGCACAAATGCAGAGGAAACTCCAGGCCCAACTCTGCCGTCAACTTATTATTCATTACATGAAGTGACTGAGAATAGCTCATTTATTTGCCACTTTCGCCTTCAATTTTGTCATGTCTCACTCAAAGGCAACGGGGTTGACTTTGACTGCCCCCCTCCCCCCCGCCTGGCGTTAACCGGGCGGTAACGGCCTCAAAAGTGGGGGTGGTAACGGATGCTCCCTTTAAGCTGCGTGGCCACGCAGCGCTCTAGAGCTCCCGCGCAGCCGGTGAGCCGGCTTTTAAATAGAAAACCGTGCATGTGCGGAATTTTGAATGGCCTGCGCGGCCCCTTTAAGAAAATTAGAGGGAATATTGGTGGTTAACGGCCTCAAAATGGGGGCGGTAATGAACTCAAAATGGGGGCGGTAATGAACTCAAAATGGGGGCGGTAGCCTCACCGCCCCGGTAACACCGGCGGTATGGCCAACTCCATTTTGAAAGGGGCCAACAGCCGGGTGTCCAAAGCGCCCGCCTGTTTCAGGTGATTTTAATACGGAAATCTGTGTCCTATGACATAAATAGGACCCCGATTGCCATTTTAGGTCTGAGCTGCAGTGCAGTTCCCTGGGTTATGGAACAGAAGAGGTAAAGTCAAGTCTTGAATTATTTCTGTGGACCCCGGAGGAGCAGGAGTTCCCTAGCCAGCGGACTCGGAACAAATCTGGAATTGAATCTGGGGCATTCCTGGTCTATATGGCGACACTGCATCGTACATCTACGCACTGATCATTAGCAGAGCACAGAAGCACTTTAACAGATCAATCAATAGATAAAAGCTCAGATTTTCCCACACAGATGATATCCCGGGGCAATTTGGCAAGCGTGCATAGAATGATGACTTCAGCACGCAAATTTCCTGTTGAGCCTAATTTAAATAGCACAGACATGCACTGGGTACTGGGGAGGGAGGGAGGGGGGGCGGCATATTATTGGCCAGAGATCCAGGGTGCAGGGGAAACTCCAAGCATTCTGTGGGCTTAGAGGCAATGGAAACATTAAAGGGGCGAGCACAATGAGAGACACAGGACTATTTCCATTTCTTCCGAAGCCTGAGATCCTGTACAGCTAATGATTTTGGAATATTGAGTGGAAAGGTTACCAGGAGTAGATTTTTCTCTTCAAATGTTACTGATAATTGGTTTTATAGATTAAAAAAACCCAGCTTGTGGTCAGAATATAAATGTTGTCCCAATTTTACACTTTCTCAGAAACTGCTGTGCAATTTTGTGGAATTCTGGCACCAGTGCAATGGAAGCACCGACAATGCAGATGTGGAAGCAGTAGCATCAGGTTGTTATGGCGGCAGTCTGTCCTTGATCTGCACCCGGTGCCATTACAGGAAATCCGTGTGCAGAGCCCGATATCAACTTGCATGGGAATTTTGTTGCTCTGCCCTCCATTTACCACCAGGACAGTCAGAAAGGAAATTCAGTTGCAGCGCTTGCGACGCGAGACGCACGTTGGTTGTAAGTGCGTGGCAGCTGAGTCATGAGATTCGTCACGTGACTTGTCAGGTGACGGGTCAGGTGATTCCTTTGTTCTCGCCCTCTCTCCTCTGGGTCTGAGGCTGTTGCAGCTCCTGAACTACTGTGAGTTACTTGTTATTTTTCATCGACCTAAATAAAACGTTGATACTCTTTATAACAATTCACGGCTGCGCCTATCATCTTAAAGAGATATCGACACGTGGTTATTCAGGTTCCAAATGGGGACAAGTAATGAGTGTCGAATTTTCCTCAGCGTTGTACTTGCTTTTCAGGTGCGGTGCTATTTGGGAGTGGAACGCAGGAAAATGTATCCTGAAATTTACTTCTTAGAATGTTGCAAAGTGTACAACAGTTTTTATTCATTCATGGGATGTGGGCATCACTGGCATTTATTGCCTATCCCCAATTGCCATTGAGAAAGTGGTAGCTTGTTGGGCAGTTAAGAGTCATTGCTGTGGGTCTGGAGTCACATATCGGCCAGACTGGGTAAGGGCGGCAGATTTCCTTCCTCATAGGACATGAGTGAACCAGATGGGTTTTTACGACAATCCGGTTGTTTCATGGTCACCATTACTGATACAGGAAGCTCTTTATTAACCGGCACCGACGGGACCGGCATGGTGCCGGTTAATCAAAAAGTCCGGATAATGGAGAGTTATATCTCCCAACGTACGAGAGCCCCGTACACATTGACATGCACCTGCATTCGGAGCTCCGTCTCCCCGGGGACCGCCAGCTGACCATCTGTCGTGTCCGCTGCCTACCCGGGCTGCACATTCCCCTCCCAATCTACACGCTCCGATACAAGGCAAACGCCTCGGGGTTTTTTTTAAAGTTAATTTTAAACGAGAGATGAAGGAAAACCCCGGTTACCTACTCAAGAATTTTGCCGGTTAAGAGAGATTTCCGGATATTTGGGTGCCGGTTAATAAAGATTTTCCTGTACTAGCTTTTTATTCCAGATTTATTTAATTAACTGAATTTAAATTCCCCATTAAATTCAATTACATATGCACATATTTCCAGACAAGAAGCATAACGTGTGTGAAAAGCTAATGCAGATTGAATGTGAGTTAAAGTCACAAATACACGGGTGGCTTCTTAATGCCACTTTCAACTTCCAGGGAATCTTTAGAGTTCTGTGCGAGAGGCTAGAAAACCCAGCAGCAACTAAATAAATATATACAGGTCAAATTACATAATTGCCAGTCGAACATGAGTGATGATGGTCTGCATTGCCCTATTTAAAGTTGATTATACATGAAATTCGCCAGATGAATTCACATTAGCTCATGAAACTGTTCTGCTTACACTGGGGCAGTGACAGAAAAATCATCTGCTGCTGCCCCCGGTTCCTCCTGCCTTCTTGTAGCTAAGTCCCACTTTTACAGAGCAGGTTACATTCTGTCTACAAAGGCAAAATACTGCGGATTCTGGGAATCTGAAATATAAACAGTAAGTGCTGGAAATACTCAGCGGGTCAGGCAGCATCCGTGGAAAAAGAAACAAGATTAATGTTTCAGGTCGACGACCCTTTGTCAGAACTGGAAAATGTTACAGATGTGACAGGTTTTAAAAAAGTGCAGAGGCAGGTAATGCGGGGATGTCTGTCTCTTTTATCTCTCTTCCTGAATCCCATCTGCATTTCCCAATATTTATTTTGCTTTCTGTACATGATTTAAATCTAATTTATATTTCCTTGTTTTTTACTTCCTGGTTTAGACTCTGTGTGCCGCAGTGAAGATTCTTCAATCTGATTGGTTGAAGAGCCTCGCTGTTGCTTGTCCTGTTCACAGATGCCACAGATCTCCTGCAGAGGGCGACGCACTGAAACAGAAGCCGGATTAATGGAAATCTCCACGGACAAGCCCACAAAAAGTCTGTGGGCAGTTGTACGCGAGGCGAACAGCGTAAACCATTCCAACACAAAAAGAAAATACTGCAGATGCTGGAAATCTGAAATAAAAACAGAAAATGCTGGAGATACTCAGCAGGTCAGGCAGCATCTGTGAAGAGAGAAACAGAGTTAACGTTTCAGGTCGATGACCCTTCGTCAGAACTGGAAAAAAGCAGGAAATGGAACAGATTTTTAAGCAAGTGCAGGGGCTTGGAAAGGGGGGAGGGGATGAAAGAACAAAAGGGAAGATCTGTGATAGGATGGAAGGCAGGAGAGATTAAGAGACATTAAGAGATATTCAAGGCAAGAGGAGATGGTAATGGGACAGGTTAAGAAACAAAGGATGGCTCTAGATGAAGTGTGAATTGCGCTGGCAGAATGAAAGACAGCTGCCATGTGGGAGAGAAGAAAAAAAGACACAGACAAAAAGTGTGGATGAAAAATATATATATGATAGGGGCCGAGGTTATGATCTGAAATTGTTGAACTCTATGTTGAGTCCAGAAGGCTGTAAAGTGCCTAATCGAAAGATGAGGTGCTGTTCATAAACCATTCCTTCGTAACCATTCCTTCCAGCGTAAACCATTCCTTCGCCACTGAGAGCCATATCCGGGGCATTATGATTCTGGTTTGAGTGCAAGGTGCTGCATCAGCAGGGAACAGGAATTAATACAACTTTGATGAATGGATTTAAATTCAATCTGACCCTCTCTATAAATGGTCCGAATGACAGACTTTCTCTCCTTCGGGTAAGATACTTCACCACCTCGAAACAAACCACCACAGTGTTTCAGTGTTACCTACTGCGGCGAATTTATTGGACTTGATTTTTGACTTTGGTTAAGAAACCTGTTAAAATATTGACAACAGAAAAAAACTTTAGAGACTGTTAATAATACCAGAGCATTCATTTTGCATTTTAGAAACCTTCCCATCTAGATTTTTAATAAGCCACGTTAAGAAATCAGCATTTACTGAAAGGTCACGGCAAGCTTAGATGGTAAACTAAATATTTAGTAATGTTTGATATTTTGAAAGTGTTTAAAAACCAGCCTTTCGAGAGTCACCTGTTCCTTAACATTTAGAAACACAAACAATGCCCCAGGGGCGGATGTTGGATGCAGGATAATTCAGTTTCCATTCTTAGCCAGTTGAAACTGTACAAAACAGTCTGGTTTGTCTTTGCATAAACTCCCTCAGTAAGTGGGACAATCAATGACCTGGGGTCGGGCAGCCATCAGTTTAAGTATCAGAAAACGTCAATCATTCAAAGCTACAGAACCACCTCAGAGCACGAGTGTGTCAGACAACAGCAGTGAAGGAACTGACACCCTTATTCACTCCATTTAAGAACTATTTATTTTATCCCTGCAAAATAGAGGTGACAAGGAAAGGAAAATGCACACAGTTTATTATAAAGCACGGTATTTGGACGGGTGGTAGGTAGGGTGTGAATGTCTAAATTTAAATGATTTTACAGAGTAAATTATCTAAAGAACTGAGATTCATCACAGTTCACATTGATGTTCTTTGCAGCACCAAGGGCAGCCTTGGCAAAACACCAGCACCCTTAGACAACAAACATAGTGGGGAGGCTGACCTTCAGACACTATGTAAGGGAATCAATATCAAAAGAGTCATAACTGTTCTTTTTAAAATACGCTTCATTTTTTGGTGTCAATTGTTTTCCCGATTAAACGTTGAAATAAAATATTTCTTTCAAGATCCAGCTGTGGTGTCAGCTGTGGCTCAGTGGGCAGCACCCTCACCTCTGAGTCAGAAGGTTGTGGGTTCACAGTCCCACTCCAGAAACTTGAGCTCAAAAATCTAGGCTGACACTCTGGTGCTATACTGAGGGAGTGCTGCACTGTCAGAGGTGTCGTCTTTCAGATGAGACGTTAAGCCACTGCTCTCTGAGGTGGATGTAAAAGATCCCATGGCATTATTTTGAAGAAGAGCAGGGGAGTTATCCCCAGTGTCCTGGGGCCAATATTTATCCCTCAATCAACATCAGATTATCTGGTCATTATCACATTGCTGTTTGTGGGAGCTTGCTGTGCGCAAATTGGCTGCTGCGTTTCCTACATTACAACAGTGACTATACTTCAAAAAGTACTTCATTGGCTGTAAAGCGCTTTGGGACGTCCGGTGGTCGTGAAAGGCGTTATAGAAATGCAAGTCTTTCTTTTTTTTTCTTTAACCCTGGCCGATTATCTGAGAGTAACTAATTAGTTAATAAGGAGTTTGACTCAGGCATTTATCACCGCACTGTCAGGATCTATGACTAAAGTTTCATTAACCAGATCGAATCAGCGCAGTTCTATAAATAGATGCACCGTGCTATTTCTTGGCTAGAGAACTGACCATATCGGGATTTGTCTTCTTCTAGTCTACAGGTACAGTAGCCTTCTCTAGACCGCTGTTGTGTGAGGGTCACATATAAATGTTTACAATGAGAGGTCTTGTTGGATGTGTGTTTTATACCATGGGTTGCATTATTGCAGCCCCTGGAGATACACTTATTTTTTGTTAGTACTAAAGTCCTGAGACAGCTTTCAAATGGAAACTACTATCGGGTTAGTTACCCCAAGTTGAAACATTACTGCACACTGCTACCATAGCAACCTCACACAGAAAAACACTTTCACCCAATCTCCCAATGTTACAAACCACTCAGACTATTACTTATACTCACTAATAATGTTTGTCTACCAATATTTATAACTATTACCAATTTATTTTATATTTTGCAATATTTGTTGTGTCATTTGGAAGCCTATTGCCGAAGCATGATATAAACTGAAACCATGATTGGATACAAAAGTGCAGACCCAACATTGAGGCACTCTTGTTGCTGCACAGCATCTTTTGTTAGGTCTTCTCAGAAGATAAATATATCCAACAAGCCACTGACATTTCCACGACTATTTACATAACCTCTCTACTAATCAGTGAGCTGTACATGAATGTTACATCAATCAGAGTGTGCCTTTGAGAATTCTATTCAATCTGCATTGCTGTTACTGGAGGATCTGTTTCAGAATATTAGTGGGTCGCTGTTACTATCACTTAAAGTTTACCAGCTGCAGAGGTGGGCACAGTGTGACATGAGAACAAGATTTCATTCCAATACAATACAGTCAAACTTCAGAGAAGCATTCATGCATCTGATGTTAATTATGTTCCGAGCACTCTTTCAGCGGGTCACTCTCCACTTCTTCACTTTCAGCCTAGGCGCCTCTGACATTGGCCACACTTCGGAATGTAAATGGTCTGACTCACCCTGTCGACCAAATCAACATCACTAAAACAGATTATCCGGTCATTATCACATTGCTGTTTGTGGGAGCTTGCTGTGCGCAGATTGTCTGCTGCGTTTCCTACATTACAACAGTGACTACACTTCAAAAAATACTTCATTGGCTGTAAAGCACTTTGGGATGTCCGGTGGTCGTGAAAGGTGCTGTAGAAATGCAAGTCTTTTTTCTTATTTTTCACATGATGCGTACACTTGTCCTTGACTCCCCATGTGCAAAGCAACAGGAGAGCAACTAATAGTTTTGATCAATATTTTATTGCAATATTACAGAATATCAATGTCCAATGGTTCCCTGATGGTTCAGTGAGTTTATCCATAAACTGGCTGAAATATACAGACCAGGAACGTTGCAGGTTTACTCTTCGGTCTGTGCTGTGTTAACTGATCCCAGTAATGGGAAAGGCTTTACAGTTGATCTCAGCATCCCTGGGTTGGGTTAGATTGGTGGGTGGGGTGGAGAGGATATGATCAGGATTCCTGCTCTTGATTGCTATACAGCAATCCCTACTGGAATGACCCGCACCCCACAGGGTCAAATGTCCTAACAGCTCACACATCAGTAGTGAAAAGAAAAAAGAAAGACTTGCATTTATGCGCCGTCTTTCACAACCTCAGGGCGTCTCAAAGTGCTTTACAGCCAATGAAGTACTCTTTGGAGTGTAATCACTGTTGTAATGTAGGAAACGCGGCAGCCAATTTGCACACAGCAAGCTCCCACAAACAGCAATGTGATAATGACCAGATAATCTGTTTTTTAGTGATGTTGATTGAGGGATAAACATTGGCCCAGGACACCGAGGATAACTCACTTACTCTTCTTTGAAATAGTGCCATGGGATCTTTTACGTTCACCTGAGAGAGCAGACGGGGCCTCGGTTTAACATCTCATCCGAAAATCGGCACCTCCGACAGTGCAGCACTCACTCAGTATGGCCCTGGCATGTCAGCCTAGATTTTTGTGCTCAAGTCTCTGGAGTGGGACTTGAACCCACAATCTTCTGACTCAGAGGTGAGAGAGAGCGCTGCCCACTGAGCCACAGTCACGTGGGTGAAGCAGCCCACAAGCTGTACTCCAGCAAAAATCAATAATCATCAGGAGAGCAGAGGAGAGGAGAGGGTAGAAGATTGGAGGGGAGAAAAAACAGGCAAGTAAATGTTTTATAAATACAATCCACACAGAGAATAACATTAACATTCTTCAGAGAGTTCACGTTCACAGAGATATAGCCGCTGTGCTGGTGCATATCATACAATTATAGTTTATTTTGAAAGTTCACAGCCAGTGCTGTATTTGATAACTAAACAAAGAGAAGTATTATTTCATGTGACCCAATCCATCTCACACATGCCACAAATTCAACACGAAGAGGAACACCAGAGAATACTTGGATTCCACAGTTACAAATCCATTTGCTACATTATTTTCCCCTTCCCTTTGTTCGCAAGCCTTTATCTTTACCGCTCTTGAACTGGCTGCTGGGAGATGCACAAAATTGACTTCCTCTCCCGCTTGCTCTGCAAGGAAGGAAACTCATCGCCTTCGCTCAGCTTCTCTCCCTGGCAAGTGGGGGACCAGAGAGATAACATGTTACATTATGGAGGAACAGGATATTTCCACCCCAGTGAAATACCCTATTGAGTGTTAGAATATTTTTCCCATTTCATCATTATTAATTAAAATTAAGCTAAAGTTTGCTCATGATGATCAAAGAAAGAAAGAAAAAGAAAGGGCTGGATTTTCATTGACCCGTGGAGGCGGGTTTGGAGGCATGTGGGGGGTTAAAGTTGCAGATTCGGGGGTCCCGAACCCATCCCCCAACCCGCCTCCATGCCAGTTTCGCTGGAGGCGGGTACCCGACCTGTGCTGGGACCCGCCTCCCCGAGTCGGGAAGGGGATTAGTGACAATTAACTGCCTGTTAACAGGTAGTTAACAGGTAGTTAACAGGTAGCTTTTTGCCTAATCCCTATTTTAAAAGCTGAAATGTGGGCTTCCCGACAGGTCCCAACCACGCCAAGTTAGCGAGGCGGACCGTGGGCCTGCAGGGGTTGGAGGGGTCGATATGTCCAGTGGGCAGGTGAGTGATGAGTGCATGTGTGCAGAGGTAAGTGTGTAAGGTAAGTGTAAAGTGTGGAAAAAAGTTTTACTTACCTTAACTTCCTCCTGCAGGTGTCAGCCCTTCAGGTCTCGGGAGTCAGAAATCTCACCGGCACAGAAAGCACAATGGCCGTGGTGCTGTCAAAAACTGCAGCCTTCTGTTTTCTGTGCTGGAATGATTTCTAACTCAGCCTGAGAGGAAGGACTGAAGTTAGAAGACAGATTGTCAGTGTTTGACAGCTTCACAGAGCTGTCAAACGCTGATATTTCATCTGTCAAAAGCTCTTGACAGATGAAATGTCAATCTGTGATGTCACCTGTTGCCGGGTGGCCCTTAATTGGCCTGCTGAGCTCGCTGGGCGGGCTCAACAAGGTCAATCAAGTGAAAATGCAGTGGGTTGGCCACAAGTCGATGGAGGCGGGACTACAACCCAAAAAGTGGGAGTCCCGCCTCCATCCCGTCCCCAGTATCAAAATCCAGCCCAAGGACTTGCATTTATATAGCGCCTTTCACGACCACTGGACGTCCCAAAGCGCTTTACAGCCAATGAAGTACTTTTGAAGTGTGGTCACTGTTGTAATGTAGGAAACGCGGCACCCAATTTGCGCACAGCAAGCTCCCACTACCGACAATATGTTAATGAGCAGATAATCTGTTTTAGTGATGTTGTTTGAGGGATAAATATTAGCCCCAGGACAACCTGCTCTTCTTCGAATAGTCCTGTGGGATCTTTTACGTCCACCTGAGAGGGAAGGCGGGGCCTCGGTTTAACGTCTCATCCAAAAGACGGCACCTTCGACAGTGCAGCACTCCCTCAGTACCGCACTGGGAGTGTCAGCCTAGATTATGTGCTCAAGTCTCTGGAGTGAGTGGGACTTTGAAGCCACAACCTTCTGACTTAGAGTCGAGAGTGCTACCCACTGAGCCACAGCTGACACTAATCATAGAATAATACAGCACAGAAGGAGGCCATTCGGCCCATCGTGCCTGTGCCGGCTCTTTGGAAGAGAAATCCAATTAGTCCCACTCCCTTGCTCTTTCCCTATAGCCCTGCAATGAGGAAAGAGCAGGGCAGTGGGACCAATTTTAAAAATATATATTGATTTAGTTAATTCTCTTTTTCTTTTTCGGTGTTCTAACATTCCCTCCTCTCCTGAAAGCTTTGACTCTCAGCTGTGGTATGGGTTCCACAGGCACTGAATGCCCACCTGTACCTCCCCTCCTGGGCACTCAGTATCTGTCAGCCCAGACAATGCGTGTTGCCAGGTTACTTGTCCAAAGGGGGCATTGTAATTTAGCCCGACGCCATCATTAAATATCCAACGCATGAGCTCTTCCAGCAGAGGTCACTGCATCGTGATCAGGAAGCAGAACCTGGCTGATTTCCCTTTTTCTAACTCGGGAGATAAGCCGCAATGGAGTGTCACTAACAGCACCCGTGCTAAAAATAACAAACTCAGCACAGACTGGGAATCCATCCTGGAACCTTATGGCCTGTTTGCCTCTGTTACACAATGAGCTATATGGGGGACCCTGAACTTCTAAGACTCCCAACAATGTGGTCAGGCTGTCAGGGTTTCTGCAATATTGAGATCAAAGTAGCGCCATAAGAGCTGCCTACAATTAAGATGCATCTCCAAGGTTCATCTCAGGAATTCAAGAGCTGATCCAGCTTCACTCCAATATTCTCTTTCAATCCAAAGATTCTGCAGAGAACCAGCAGCGAAGATTCTCACAGCACCCACGTCGCCCGTGGAATGCTCTCCCAGTAAGTGTCATCGCTGGAACATTGTCCCTTGTCTGCAAAAGTTGAAATGCAATGTTAGGTATCACCTGCTGAACCCGAGTTGCTTCAGTACAAATTTGACACATTAGACCCCCTGTGACCCCACCTCATTGTCTTAGTTGTATTTTGCTATGTCTTCGATATAATGCCTTCCTGACTGACCTGATTGTCTCTCTGCCGAGGTGTGATAAAAGGCAGTCAGAAAGATTAACTGTAGTCGTCTGACATTGTACGCTGCACAGGCATTGTTCTCTGTCTATATATGCTTTGCCGATTCGTATTCCTTCACTTCACCTGACGAAGGAGCAGCAGCTCCAAAAGCTTGTGATTTCAAATAAAACTGTTGGACTATAACTTGGTGTTGTGCGACTTCTCACTTAAGTACAAATAGGCCATGGGAAGGTTCCAGGTTTTTCTCTTGGCCCCAGCACAAACTCTCTCGGTTTTTTTTGTGAATTCAGCAATCACCAGTGTGAAGTCTGTTAGACAGCTGTCCCTACTGGAGCTACCTACAGTTGTGCCCTGTTGTTATGCCAGTTTATAGACCAGAAATGGTAAACATCTGAGCCAAGTCATTTGAGTCTGACTCAGTATGAAACTTTCCACATATATCTCAGCCCAGCAAAAGGTCCATTGAGTCAATTTTCCACTGTCTTTATCTCATCTTTCTATGCCATCTACTATACCCAGAAAAATGTGGAGTTATTGTAAGGTACTTGCCAATGATGCATTGAAGAGAAACCGTTGACACTTACAATATGTACACTCGTGATGATGGCTGCTGGAAAATGCTTGCGTGTGAACAGTGGGTGAGAACAGGATTGGGCACCTGGCTGATCTGCACCTCATCTCCATGTTCCTGCCTTTGCTCCGGAACCCTTGATACCCTTACCCAACAAAAATCGATCGATCTCTGTCTTGAAAGCGCCAATTGACCAAGCATCCACATCATGTGCCAGCTGTGGCTCAGTGGGTTGCACTCTTACCCAAGTCAGAAGGTTGTGGGTTCAAGTCCCACTCCAGAGACTTGAGCATAAAAATCTAGGCTGACACTCCAGTGCAGTGCTGAGGGAGTGCTGCACTGTCAGAGGTGCCGTCTTTTGGATGAGACGTTAAACCGAGGCCCTGTCTGCTCTCTCAGGTGGATGTGAAAGATCCCATGGCCACTATTTCAAAGAAGAGCAGGGGAGTTATCCCCAGTGTCCTGGGGCCAATATTTATCCCTCAATCAACATCACTAAAACAACAGATTATCTGGTCATTATCACATTGCTGTTTGTGGGAGCTTGCTGTGCGCAGAATTGGCTGCCGTGTTTCCTACATTACAACAGTGACTACACTTCAAAAGTACTTCATTGGCTGCAAAGCACTTTGGGACATCCAGAGGTTGTGAAAGGCGCTATAGAAATGCAAATCTTTCTTTCTTTTTTGAAAGTTCCATTTGACCCAGCATCCACAATTGGATATAGAAAAGTTTAGGTAACGTTTGAGGAAATACTGCTCTGGATGGTCTGCTGAAAGTTAAAAAGGCGACTTTTTTTCCCCTTTATACAGATTAAAAACCTATCAATTGTGAAATAGGAAGGTGCTTGAAATGAACCAAAATGCACCATTTTAATTAAAAAATTCGAAATATTTATGGACTCCCTCTAGAAATATTAAAGTAATTTTCCACTTTCAACATCCGTATTTCCAATTTTAGGCTTTCATGTCGTTATTCTTTTTACAATACAAGTGAAGGAATGTTGGAAATCCCCAAAAACCGCATGTACAACTTGTGAGCACTCGTAGATTTATAGTCAGGGCCGTTTTTGTCAGCTTTTTGGAGGCTGTTGCAGCATTTTTGAAACTGTTTGAAAGTGTCAGCCGTGGCTCAGTGGGCAGCACTCTCACCCTCATGAGTCAGACGGTTGTGGGTTCAGAGTCCCACTCCAGAGACTTGAGCACATAATCTAGGCTGACACTCCAGTGCAGTGCTGAGGAGAGGGTAGAAGATTGGAGGAAAAAAATCTGGCAAGAAAATGTTTTTAAAAATGCAATCCTAAAGGAATTCCTGAGGGAGTGCGGCACTGTCAGAGGTGCCGTCTTTCAGATGAGACGTTAAACCGAGGCCCCGTCTGCTCTCTCAGGTGGATGTAAAAGATCTCATGGCACTATTTCAAAGAAGAGCAGGGGGAGTTCTCCCCGGTGTCCTGGCCAATATTTATCCCTCAATCAACATCACAAAAACAGATTATCTGGTCATTATCACATTGCTGTTTGTGGGAGCTTGCTGTGCGCAAATTGGCTGCTGCGTTTTCTACATTACCACAGTGACTGCACTTCAAAAAGTACTTCATTGGCTGTAAAGCACTTTGGGACATCCGGTGGTTGAGAAAGGTGCTATAGAAATGCAAGTTTGCTTTTCTTTATTTTTTTTGGTTACTTTGTTAGGTTGGCGTGCAACAATCCCATCTACGAAACTAAATTCACTCCTACCATATCAATGGGTAACAGACACTGGCTTGTCCGTGAACTCTAAGGCATGAAGAATAATAACTTGGACCTGTTATCACTGGGCAAATGATGCCTGTGGAATCATATGGCAATAAATTTGGAACAAGAAAAGAGCCTGCCCGCTGTGTATTTGCCCCTCACATGGCTCAGCACGAGCCTCAGGATGCTTTGTTTCTTGCTGGGATTCTCCACTGTGTTTTCAGTTTTCACAACGAATCACTGCATCTTCTCACTTCTCACCACAACTGTCTGCACCAGTTTTTTGCTTCTTCCAATGACTCACCACATAAAGCAAATACATGCTGCAAGCCTCTGAGTTCTCTCAGCACCGTACCAGAAAAGAATCTGCTAGGTTTTTTTCATGATTATCTCGATCCCAATAAAACAACAACGACTTCTCATGAGCAGAAAGACATGTCAAAGCAATTTACCAGAAGGAGGAAAAATGAAATAGAAGATGTCACTTAGAAGGGGAAAAACGGAGAGGGTCACAGTAGGGAACCAAAGAAACAGGCAAAGTAAAGGAGGTTTTTGAGGAGGTTTTTGGAAGCAGGGAGGGAGGTGGTAAGGTAGATGGTGGTAGGCATGGAGTTTCAGAAGACAGAGGCAGCCGGCAATTATAAAGCAGCAGTATGGGGGACAAGGGGGGAATTGGTGTTAGAGGAATGGGAACAAAAATGAACGACTCGGATTTCTATAGCGCCTTTCACGACCTCAGGACGTCCCAAAGCGCTTTACAGCCAATGAAGTATTTTTGAAGTGCAGTCACTGTTGTAATGTAGGAATCGTGGCAGCCAATTTGTGCACAGCAAGCTCCCATGAACAGCAATATGATAATGACCAGCTAATTTGTTTTAGTGATGTTGGTTGAGGGATAAATATTGGCCCCAGGACACCGGGGATAACTCCCCTGCTCCTCTTCGAAATAGTGCCATGGGATCTTTTACATCCACCTGCAAGGGTAGACAGGGCCTCAGTTTAACATTTCATCCGAAAGACGGCACCTCTGACAGTGCAGCACTCCCTCAGTACTGCACTGGAGTGTCAGCCTAGATTTTTGCTCAAGTCTCCTGGCATGGGTCCATGAACCCACAACCTTCTGACTCAGAGGCGAGAGTGCTGCCCACTGAGTCACGGTTGGCAGTTTGATCGAAAGGGGTAAAATCATTTCTTTAAATGATACGGATTTACTGCCATTCTCAAAAAAACCTCAATACACCAGAATAGGGACAGCATGCCGTTTCTTGTTAAAATAAATTATTAACAGTTGCACTACTTGACAAATCTCTTTGTTTTTCCCATTGAATTCTGTTGTATTGAGAATATGAATTGCAGCAGTTCAGCTTCAGATTTGAAGGATGTGCTCCTGTTCAAACAATACTGAATCGAAACTTATTTGCTCATCTTAATCGGAGGCAAGCAAATAATTAAAAGGTCAAAAATCAAAACCCTTAGAAAATACATAGAATTACATAAAAAAGAAAGACTTGCATTTCTATAGCGCCTTTCATGACCTCAGGACCTCCCAAAGTGCTTTACAGCCAATGAAGTACTTTTTTGAAGTGTAGTCACTGTTGTAATGTGGGAAACGCGGCAGCCAATTTGCGCACGGCAAGCTCCCACAAACAGCAATGTGATAATGACCAGATAACCTGTTTAGAGTGATGTTGATTGAGGGATAAATATTGGCCAGGACACCAGGGAGCACTCCCCTGCTCTTCTTCGAAATAGTGCCACGGAATCTTTGATGTCCACCTGAGAGAGCAGACGGAGTCTCGGTTTAGCATCTCATCCAAAAGACGGCACCTCCGACAGTGCAGCACTCCCTCAGCACTGCACTGGAGTGTCAGCCTAGATTTATGTGCTCAAGTCATGGCTGACACACAAACGTGTCTGCTTCAATCATTGAACTGCAACAAGCTGAGAGAGCAGACAGGGCCTCGGTTTAACGTCTCATCCAAAAGAAACTACAACATGGAAACAAATTGTTTGTTCCAACCAGTCCGTGTAGGGGTTGATCCTTTACATGAACAGTAGTCCTAATCCCACGTCCCCGCTATGTTCCCTTTAATTTACTTTCCTTTAACCACCTGGACAACCTATTCTTATATTTTGACATAGCCTCTGCTTCAATCACTCACTCTGGTAGCACCTTCAACAGCCTTGTAAAAATGTTTCTGCTGCTTTCTGCCCTAAATCTCTTACATTGAATCTCACATCTATGTCCCCTTCTGCTAGACCCCTCAATCACTGGAAACAGTTGGCTTCTATCTACTCTATCCCATCCCTTACTTTAAACATCTCCATCAAATCACCCTGTAATCTCCTCTGTTCGAATGACGACAGCCTCGATTTTTCAAGTATGTTGGATTCATTAAATTGTTGGACATAAATATATGCTAAAGAAATTTAACTTTGGAAGCCTTTTCCAGCCAACTCCAAATGACTGTTATGAAAATTATATTACTCAATACCAACAAAACGTTAACAAAAACCTTTCCTATTTTGACACAACATACACTGTTTGGATGCCAAAAAACGCACAATGCAAGTCTCAACCTCATTCTTTGTTTTCACGCTGTTATCACATTCTTTTCCATTAAAGTGTGCAGAGACAAATGTGGCCTCATTAGACAGTTACTGGGAAAGCAGCGGAGAGTTACAATCCAACTGTTTTGAAACTAACTGACCTCCCAATGACCGCAGCTCTCAGCTTGAACTCAACAAAGGCCATTTCAGCCCAATACAACAGAGCAACAACCTCTAAAATTAAAGAAAGAGGGCAACAGACCAAGTGAAAACCATATCCTGTTTCTGTTTGCTGAGGAGGTCGGTCAGAAGAAGTAAAATAACGGGCATCTCAGCAGTAACTGAATAAACTGGAGAACGGCCGCAAGAACTTCAAATTCTAAAATTCAAAACCTGCTCTACTCACTATGATCAATTCACAACAATATTTAACTTATAGAGGATAGGTGTTCCTAACATTCCTATCTTTAATCGTTCATATATTCTGCACTACGAGAGGAAACAACTGCTAAGCTGCAATTAGAAAGACATATGCCTTTTTGTTGGAATTATCCCAGGCTGCCATCCTCTCAATACACTCTTTTGACAGCCTCTCCTTTGTGAAAATATTCTTGGAAACAATATGCTGTTTAAGTCGTGCAGTTAGAAGGATGGCAAGGCAATGTTCCCTTGCATCACTGCTATTTTTGTCTGAATAGGTCAAAGTAGAGCAGGCCAGTTCAGAGGAAGCTTCGTTTCAATCAGATATTGCATAAATATTAGATCGCAACATTTGTCATTGGGATAATCAGCACAGAATGAAATAATCAGTAAGGGCAGTCCTGGCACAGTGTTGAAAGGAAATAGCAAGGATGAGTGATCAGTCTGTACAATGCACACACCAAGGTGTTTTATTCAGAATGCGTGAAGGTCCCTGGCTCATTAGCATCTCTCCAACAATGGCTGCATTTATTCAGCTGTCTTTACTTAACTGCTGCATTCACTCATAAACTTCCCATAGACCCTACTTACCAGGCAATAATTGGGCAGCACAGCTAACGCATGGCTCTGTGTGTTTATATTGTAAACTGCACAACAGAGCCGCACTGACTATAGAATAAGCTGAGGGATTTGTAAAGGCAGATAATAGTTAGGCAAATTTTCCCCTTGTTTATGCAAATTGAAATGAGAGCCTTTAAGGTATGAAATTCATTCACTGCCAATATGCCAATATGATCTCCTGGACTGGTTGCGATCACCTGAGGGGGTCAGAGAGGAATTTTCCAGATTTCTCCCTCCCCTCTTTTATTGGCATTGTTTTCTATGCATCTCCCAGGCTGCGGGGGAGGAGGGGGGTTTGGGTAGAACGTGTCTCGTCACGAGGCTCCAGGAGTCATGAGTGTGTGGGGCAGGCTTGATGGGCCAACTGGTCATTTTCAGCCCGTTATTTTTGTATGTTCGTAAGTTGCAGTGGGAAAGTGTTCACTCCATTGAGAAGACACAGAGGGGTCTCAGAAGGAGATTCGAAGTCATGGTTGTAATGTATGATGATGCGGAGATGCCGGTGTTGGACTGGGGTGGACCCTCACTGTACCTGTACCTGAAGAAGGAGCAGAGCTCCGAAAGCTCGTAATTTCAAATAAAACTGTTGGACTATAACCTGGTGTTGTGCGACTTCTCAGTAATGTATGATCACATGGGTTGTCACATGGTTTAGTATGAGCATGCTCAGTTCACTCTGGCCTAGTAAACAAGCACCTTGACTAGCAACTGGTGTCTCTGTCCTTCATTTGTTCTACCCACATATATTACATTTTTGGCGACGAGAATGGGATCCCAAAGCTATTTTTAGTGATCACGGAAGGACACAGTGTTCAACCTTCGAGTGGACAAGTTTAAGGTGAATTTGTGACACCTAAACTGAATTTTTGCGATGTTTTACTGTTAATGTCGATACAGAATTGTCTGTGCTTTGCCTTCGTGTGTATGTACACACAGCAACAGCGGCGTTGATTCTCACAGGTACACAGGTAGCGGCTTAGTCACTGTTCGGGACAATCATGGCCGTGCCTATGGGATTCATTGGAAGCCTCGGCCTGTATGACCGAGCTCGCGAACCATTCAGTTCTTACATTGAGCGGATGGAGATTTTTTTTAAGGCCAATAACATTATTGAGACCGAAGGTGCAGATGAGAATGTTCAAGCTCAAAATAAAGTCATTCGTGAACGGAAAAAAGCAATTTTTCTAACGGAGATCGGGCCAGATGTCTACGGAACGTTGACAAACCTACTCGCGCCAGGGAAAGCGAAGGATGCGTCGTTTGAAGACATTGTCGAGAAACTCGAGGACCATTTTGACCCAAAGCCATTAGAAATAGCAGAGAGCTATAAGTTTGGTACTAGAAACCAAAAACAAAGTGAAACCATCGGGGAGTACATTGTAGCTCTTAAAAACCTGTCTTTGCATTGTAACTTCGGCACATTTTTGGATCGTGTGTTGCGAGATAAGTTTGCGTGTGGACTGGTGGATGAGCGCACACAGTCCAAGTTACTGAACACTCTGGGGGAGAAATTCAGTATCGCCCCATTTGGGGCGCAATTATCGGCCGGACGCAAAGATTAGCGCCTGGCGCTAATTATCGCCTCCGACTGCAAACTTGACTTTTATCGCCCCTGGAGGTGATTGGAGCGCTAAATCAGGCGCTACACATCTGTCTTAAGGCGCAAAGGCCGAGGAGCGAGGCGCTAACTCAGAGCGCTGGCGAAGCTCATGTGATGTCAGTCAGCAATGGAACACAGACACAATGGCTCCGGCCAGTTCTTAAAGGGGCGGGCTGATCTTGCTTTCCATCCACATACTGCTCATTGCAGCCTTGAATCTCGGCCTGGAGAGACCTGTACATCAAATCTGCTGGAAAGAACAATGGAGAGTACCAGGGAAAGAGCTCAGAGTGCAGCCCCCACAGTCTCTTCTAAATCGATACAAGGAAGGGCAAATCAAAATGAACCTGCAAAGTGCTGCTCAGTACCCAAAACTCCTTCACACAGCGTTGAATCTCTCCAGAAGTCTCTCTCTCTCTCTCTCTCTCAGAATGCGTGGTTCAAAAATGTCACCAACAAAAAAAGGCAGGAAGCGGTCGCCTTTAAATAGCGCTCCCCCATTTCCTTCCTGACTGCAAAACGCTCCCCTCAACCTGTCGTTGCTAGCGGCAGGCGGTAAGGCAGGGGGCGCCACTCAATATACGCTCCGGGGTGCTACCGGGGCGTTGCGCACTCGACTGACGTCACGATCTGCCGGCGCAGGAGATCGTGGCGGTAGTGTTTAGCGCCGCCGCAAAATGTCTAGTTAATTTCGCAAGTGGCGCAAACATCGCCACGCCCGGGCGCTAGTTGCTTTGCGCCCCATTAGCGCCCTCTTAAGGCGCTAATGGGAGACGCAACCAACTGAATTTTTCCCCCTCTGAACCTAACGTTTGACATAGCATGCAAAATTGCCCTATCTATGGAGATGGCATCTAAGAATGCTAGGGAGCTCCGTCCAACTCAAGTGACTAGTGCAGCTGAGGTCTACAGTCACAAAGCCACCGCCGAACCTAAAGTTGTGAGACCAAGTCAAAAGCATGTCAGTGAGAGCAGTTCAGTGAATTGTTATAGCTGTAATGGACATCACTCACCACAGTCCTTCCAATACAGAAATGCAAAATGTTTTCACTGCCAGAAGCAAGGCCATATTTCAACAGCTTGCAGGGCTAGATCTAAAGCAGGAAGTAAGAACCATTCTAGTGGCAATGCAAAGCAGCGACAACAAAAGGGAGTTCACAATATTGAAATGAGCACACATGATGCTGAAGAACTAGGCATCTACAGTATCTATGTCACTAGCGGCAACGCTAGCAGTCATGAGAAAGACTTCCGTACAAAACTTTTGATCAACGAGCAATATATTGATATGTGTATCGACACGGCAGCGGACTGCTCTATCATGAGTAAGGACACATATGAGAGTAAGTTTAATCAAATACCACTTACAAAGAGTACCGTAGAGTTAAAAACCTACTCCGGAGAAATCCTAGAGACACGTGGACAAATGGAATGTACAGTTCAGCACAATGGCCAGTCAGTAAAGCTGCCTATTATTGTAGCGAGCTACAACAACAGGCCAACCCTCGTAGGCAAAGACTGGTTGAGAAAGTTAAAACTAGACTGGAAAAACATCTTCAGTGTAGATGCTTCAAAGAAGCGACTCGACACACTGCTGAACAAGTATAAA
The DNA here is from genome assembly GCA_030390025.1 of Squalus acanthias. Classification (NCBI taxonomy): domain Eukaryota; kingdom Metazoa; phylum Chordata; class Chondrichthyes; order Squaliformes; family Squalidae; genus Squalus; species Squalus acanthias. The sequence continues at coordinate 49,023,729 of CM059440.1, read as the reverse complement.
AGCATAAATAACAACAGCAAATGCTGGAAACACTCAGCAGGTCAGGCAGCATCGTGGAGAGAGAAACAGAGTTAACGTTTCAGGTCGATGACCCTTCAGTATAAAAGCATATTCTCAGACAGTTATGAGGGCATCACTGAGTATGACGCGCATATCCACATCAAGTCCAATGTGAAGCTTGTCTATTGTAAGGCAAGGCCGGTCCCCTATGCATTGAAAAGTCAGGTGGAGGAAAAGCTAGAGAAACTGAGAGAGAATGGAATGCTAGTAAAAACTGATAAAAGTGAATGGGCTACCCCGATTGTGGAAGTGCCCAAAGCAGACAAAAGTGTACGCTTGTGCGGTGACTACAAAGTTACTATCAACCAAGCAGTTGATGATGAGCAGTACCCGTTACCTACATCACAAGATTTGTATGCAGCCCTCTCTGGGTCAAAGGTTTTTGTTAAGCTTGACCTGTCGTACACTTATGGTCAGCTGAATGTTGACAAAGAGACTCAACAGTATCTCACTATCAACACACACAAGGGACTGTACTCATACACCAAGCTGCCGTATGATATAAAGTCCTCCCCCAAAATCTTCCAGGCTACGATGGATAAGATTTTGCAAGGAATTCCACATTGCTTATGCAATCAAGATGATGTGCTGATCGCAACAAGCAGCGAGGAAGAAAATCTAGAAGTGTAAGATTTAGTGCTTCAAAGGTTGAATTCCCACAATGTCAAATTGAAAAGGAGCAAATGTGCTTTTGTGCAGCCCGAGGTTGTGTACCTTGGTCTGAAAGTTGATGCAAATGGCTTGCAACCAGTTAAGGAAAAGGTTGATGCTGTCATCAATGCTCCAAGGCCTTTGAACGTGTCTGAGTTAAGATCTTTCCTTGGAATGGTCCAGTACTACACACGTTTCTTACCTGAGTTAGCGACCATGTTAGCTCCACTGCATGAGCTCCTCAAGAAGGATGTCCAGTGGAAGTGGACAAAGGCACAACAGGAAGCTTACGACGCTTGTAAGAGAAGTTTCTCTAGCGATGCTCTACTTGTGCACTACGACACAGAGGGTGAGCTTAAATTAGTGTGTGATGCTTCTAGGTACGCTGTGGGAGCTGTCATAAGCCACGTAATGGATGACGGTCAAGAGAAACCAGTCGCGTTCGTATCGCGAACCCTCACATAGAGCGAAAGAAACTACGTGCAAATTGAAAAGGAAGTACTCGCCATAGTGTTTGGAATCAAGAAATTCCAACAGTTCCTGATCGGCAGAAAGTTTACCCCGATAACCGATCACAAACCGCTCCTAGTAATATTGGGGCCCAAATCTGCCATCCCTGCAATGGCCGCATCAAGAATGCAACGTTGGGCAGTGTTGTTGTCACAATATGACTACACGATTGAATATCGCACTTCAAAGCAAAACGCAATCACAGATGCCTTGTCCAGGTTGCCACATAAGGACTCGTGTTGAGCGTGAAGGGGAGATTTTCAAACTAGGTGCAGTTGACAAAAATTTCACGTGAATGCAACTGAGATTGCAGTTGAGACTCAAAGGGACTTAATTCAGACGACAGTAACTGAAGTACCAGTATCAAACAAATCTGAGATAGAAACAGGATCATCTTTGAGTTCGGAACCAGAACAAAACAGCCCAAAATTGGTTCCACACCTAAACCTTTTGTAAGGAGATCAGGAAGGCTCCACAAACCTGTTATTAAACTGGATTTGTAGTTCATTTGTAGCATTTGTAGTTGATTTAAAAGAAAAAAAAGCCAGGAGTGCTTGTTATGTGGAACATGTAATGTTGGGAAAGGTGGGACCATAGTTTTCTTGTATTTGAGGGGGGAATATGTACATTTTTTTAAGGGGAAAGCAGTGTAATGTATGATCACATGGTTTGTCACATGGTTTAGTATGAGCATGCTCAGTTCGCTCTGGCCTAGTAAACAAGCACCTTGACTAGCAACTCATCCTGTTTCCTTCATTTGTTCTACTCACATATATTACAATGGTTTAGATGTTGCCATGACATTTGAACTATATATCAAATTAGTAAACAAAGTTTTCTCTATACTGACTTGCGGAAAGTAATTATTCTTATGCTCTCAGCAAGTGGTAATGACCTGGAACTCGCTGCCGACGAGGGTGGTGGAAGCGGAGACGGTCAATGATTTCAAAAGAAAATTGGATAGGCACTTGAGGGAAATAAACTTGCAGGGCTACGGGGATAGAGCAGGGGAATGGGACTGACTGGATTGCTCTACAGAGAGCCGGCACAGACTCGATGGGCCAAATGGCCTCCTTCTGTGCCGTTATGACTCTATGGTTCAGTTGGTAGCACCCTCGCTTCTGAGTCAGAAGGTTGTAGGTTCACAGTCCCACTCCAGAGACTTGAGCACAAAAATCTAGGCTGACACTCCAGTGCAGTGCTGCACTGTCGAAGGTGCCGTCTTTTGGATGAGACGTTAAGCCGAGGCCCTGTCTGCCCTCTCAGGTGGATGTAAAAGATCCCATGGCACTATTCCGAAGAAAAGCAAGGGAGTTACCCCCAGTGTCCTGGCCAATATTTATCCCTCAATCAGCATCTCTAAAAACAGATGATCTGGTCATTATCACATTGCTGTTTGTGGGAGCTTGCTGTTTGCAAATTGGCTGCCGCGTTTCCTACATTACAACAGTGACTACACTTCAAAAAGTACTTCATTGGCTGTAAAGCGCTTTGGGACGTCCGGTGGTCATGAAAGGTGCTGTAGAAATGCAAGTCTTTCTTTCTATATATCAAATTAGTAAACAGAGTTTTCTTTATACTAACTTGCGGAAAGTAATTATTCTTATTCATTAACTTCTTGTAATGTGCTCCACGTGTTTAAAACTGCTGTCATTATTCCTGATTGATTTTAATAGTTATAGTGATGAGGGGCCTAACTCTCAAAATTTGGTCCTGATATAAGTTTGTCACATAGTAGGCCAGTAGGCCACCTCAAGTGTTTGGGTCCTTCATTCCTAGATTTTAATCTTTCTATTGACATGGTTTTTTTTGCACCAATGCACCCCAAACTGGGTATTCGTCACAAATATCCAAGTTTTTCTTCAACTTGAAGCACCTCAGATTTCGAGTGGCCTCTATTTTTTAATGCCCTCTGCGCATGCATGCTGGCATTTTATGTATCCTGCTATAAGGTTCTGCCACGTATTAACTAAGGCCAAGAAATTGACTGCAACCACATAAACTTCAGCTCATCCAACACTCAGCTGCCCATATCCTAACTCGCATCAAGTCCCATTTCACCCATCACCACTGTGCTCGCTGATCTACATTGGTTCCCCATCCGGCAACGCCGCCATTTAAAAATTCTCACCTTGTTTTCAAATCCCTCCGTGGCCTGGCCCCTCTCTATCTCTGTAATCTCCTTCAGCCTCACAATCAATGTTCCCTATAAAGTGCACGGCCCGCACCTCTCTGCTGGTCTCGCGCAGCCCGGGACTGGCTTTTTCAATGTAAAGTTTTGCGCATGCGAGAATCTGTGAATGGGCCGTGTAGCCCCTTAAAGGGGCCCTGCACCCAAAAAAAAGAGGGAACATTGCCTACAACCCTTCGGGATATCTGCGCTTCTCCAATTCGGGCCTCTTGCGCATTTCTGATTTTAATCGCTCCACCATTGGCGGCCGTGCCTTCAGCTACCAAGGCCCTAAACTCTGGAATTCCCTCCCTAAACCTCTCCGCCTCACTACCTCTCTCTCCTTCATTAAGACACTCCTTAAAACCTACCTCTGTGACCAAGCTTTTGGTCACCTGCCCTAATATCTCCTTATGTGGCTCGGTGTCAAATTTTGTTTGTTAACGCTCCTGTGAAGCGCCTTGGGACGTTTTACTACGTTAAAGGCGCTGTATAAACACAACTTGTTGTTATAATAACAATGGGAGTATTTTTTTTAAGTTTCACTTTTGTAAGTTTTGTATATTTACCTGGCGATTCACAGTCAGTTTGTTACTGGAACATGCACATGATCGCAGGCAGTCTTGTGGGTGAGGATTGTATTTAGCTCATGATATTGGTGCAACTGCATAATCGATAGCAGTCTAGTATGAGGACCAAAAAGCCCTGAATTTGCAAGACAGGCAAAAATGAGGCTGTGTGTGGATAGGCATCGCTGCTCTGGTAACTTAGGATGTGGACATGTGAGATGTTATGATATAAGAGCCACCTGTTTTGATGGGTAATAGGCAAGAGGAACAAGCTTGCCCAGAGAGCTTGGCCCATAGCACATTGGGCTGAGGAGCGCAAAGTCAGGTGAGGCAGTAGCACTTAAAGGGCCGCAACTTGCCTTAAAAAGGGAAATTGTGGTGTTGATTTAAGGGGAGGTCCTGCGACAGAAGGTGCACCAGCAGAGAGGCACCCTCTTTGGGACCGAATGCCATCCTCGAAGAAAATTTACCATAAGTGCCAGTGAGGTCAATGCAGTTAGCCAGATGCCCCGCACTTAGACCAAAATGAAAAAGAACTGTACTGGTATCGGAAGACTTTTGCTGGACTGCATTGGAGAATGCCCCCTGACCGGTCAATGGCCCCTCGATCCTGCTCTGCCATTCAATAAGATCATGGCTGATCTTCGACCTCAACTCCACTTTCCCGCCCGATCCCCATATCCCTTGATTCCCTGAGAGTCCAAAAATCTATCGATCTCAGCCTTGAATATACTCAATGACTGAGCATCCACAGGCCTTTGGGGCAGAGAATTCCAAAGAACCATACCCCTCTGGGTGAAGAAGTTCCTCTTCATCTCAGTCTCAAATGGCCTACCCCTTATCCTGAGACTATGCCCCCTAGTTCTAGACTCTCCAGCCAGGGGAAACAATCTCTCAGCATCTATCCTGTCACACCCCCTCAGAATCTTATATGTTTAAATGAGATCACCTCTCATTCTTCTAAACTCTAGGGCAGAAAGGCCCAATCTACTCAATCGTTCCTCATAGGACAATCCCCTCATCCCAGAAATCAATCTAGTGAACCTTCGTTGCACCGCCTCTAAGGCAAGTATCTCCTTCCTTAGGTAAGGAGACCAAAACTGTGCACAATACTCCAGGTGTGGTCTCACCAAAGCCCTGTACAATTGTAGTAATACTTCCTCACTCTTGTACTCCAACCCCCTTGCAATAAAGGCCAACATGCCATTTGCCTTCCTAATTGCTTGCTGTACCTGCATGCTAGCTTTCTGTGTTTCCTGTATGAGGCCACCTAAATCTCTCTGAACACCAACATTTAATAGTTTCTTTGTGGTCCTTTGTGTATCTTTACTTTGCTGGTGTTCTTGGCTCTTTGAGTGGTGTCATAAGCCATGGCAATAGAGGGTAGCTTTGGTCAATTAGTATCCGACCTTGCATTCCTCTGTTTGACTCTGTAGGCTGTCTCAAGATAAAAGGATCTTGACAGCTGCTTGGAATTTTATATTATTCTATGCATACAATCACAGACAAGCTGCGTGTTCAGAGAGTGGTAGCTCTTGTGGTTCATGAAGATAGCAGAATTGTGCGCAGGGAGGTGTACGGCCACATGCATGCCATGAGTGACACCCTGGGCTTTGGGAAATCTTGCCTTATGGAAGAAATACAAAGTCCTCTCATGCTGCTACTGGTTGCCCATGGGACATGTAATAAGCTGATGTGCTCCTGCACACATTGCATCAGTCACCTGCATCAGCCTTGGCTCAGTGGTAGCACTCTCGCCTCTGAATCAGAACGTTGTGTGTTCAGGTCCCACTCCAGAGACATAATCGAGGCTGACACTCCAGTGCAGTACTGAGGGAGAGCTGCACTGTCGGAGGTGCCGTCTTTCAGATGAGACGTTAAACCGAGGTCCTGTCTGCTCTTGCAGGTGGATGTAAAAGATCCCATGGCAACTATTTCGAAGAAGAGCAGGGGCGATCTCCTCTGTGTCCTGGCCAATATTTATCCCTCAGCCAACTTGTTTCCTGTACGAGGCCACCTAAATCTCTGGTCATTATCACATTGCTGTCTGTGGGAGCTTGCTGTGCGCAAATTGGCTGCTGCGTTTCCTACATTACAACCGTGACCACACTTCAAAAGTACTTCATTGGCTGTAAAGCTCTTTGGGACGTCCTGAGGTCGTGAAAGGCACTGTAGGAACGCAAGTTCTTTCTTCATACTACAGGCTCAAAAACTGGGGAATAAAAAAATGTCCATAAATCTCAAAATCTTCAGTGCTCCCAAATAAGCATTTTATACGGGTGTGACCAAGGCAAAGCTAGCAAATTGTAACTTCCATATATTTCAGCTTGATTATATTGTAACAAAGCTCCTTCCTTTATTCCAGGGGCTTCCTGCTCCAAGTCCCACCCAACTGGAAATTGTCGGTAAGCGCATTTGGTGCAACGATCTGGTGAATTCTGCTGCAACTTCCAGCTTCCCCAACAGCCAGAAACTCTTCACTCGCACCATTGCATGGCAAAATAGATAAAGTGAAGTGTTGAGCAGCGCCATTGATTACATTTCATGACTAATGCTGTTAAAGTTCTTATGAACATCAAACATCATTTCAGACATCCAAAGTCAGCGCACCCTGTGAAGTCTCTGACTGACATTTAAAGATGTTTTGATGATCATCACAAAATGTGGACTTCACTTGTTCCAAACATTAAGTATTCAGTGTCACATTCTCTCCAATACTTCTCCTTGGAAAAACACACTTTATGTTAAAGAAAGACTTACATTTCTACAGCGCCTTTCACGACCACCGGACGTCCCAAAGCGCTTTACAGCCAATGAAGTACTTTTGGAGTGTAGTCACTGTTGTAATGTAGGAAGCTCTGCACATAATTCCTACAATGTGACAAGCAGAAATGTGAATGCAGTAAAATAGAATTATTCTTCTATGCTCACAATATTTTCCAAACTAACTATGAAGCCAAACACATGAGACATTTGTAGCTGAAATATCAAAACAGTCCTCAGAGGGTTAAAGAATTTTGACTGACGAGGTTTAATGCCTCCTCCAACCAGTCCACACACATTTTTGATTTTTCTTTACCCATGTCTGCTCAGTGTGATAGAAGAAATTAAAGAATTTGTGATGAAAATGTTGCGCACTCATGCGGTCATTTATATTGGGCCGGATTTTCCGATCAGAGGCTTCCTGCGTGCGGATGCCTCCGATCGGAAAAAATCTATGCACTTACCTGCTGGCTCCGTAGGTCCCGAGACTTCTGATCCTGGGCCTCTCCTGGTGCGCGCGGGCAGAGGCCCAGGTATCCCAGGGGCGCAGGCGGTTGGCAAGCGCCCCTGGGATCACGTGGGCCATGGGGAACCAATCAAAGAAGGGAATCCCCCTGCACACTTTTGACAGGTCTCTCCGCACAGATCTGTCAAACGTGTGAATGGGGGATCACTTAAAAAACACAGTTAAACATTAAATACATTTAAAAAAACCATCACGTATTTAACATTAGTTAAAATTACATTAAATTAAATATTTTAAACAAAAATTTAATTTTTTGAAAAAAAAATTAAAGTTTTTTACCGGGCTAAAAATAAACTTACCTTTTTTTAAAAGTATTTTTAAATTATAAATGAGTGAAAAAAAAATGTTTAAAATTTTTTTTTTTAACTCTTATGCTGGTAAAAGCAGGACTAACGCTTTTACCAGGCGTAAGATTTTTAAAGGTTTTCAGTGGGCGGAGGTTCTGCAGAAAGCGGAACTCTCCGCCCGTGGAGGCCCTTCTCCAGGGACAGGCGGAGGATCTGTCAAGAGGATTCTCGACAGATCACAAGTGCCGGGTTTTAGCGTATGCGCTTCGCACGCCTGAAACCGGCACTTGCGAGGCCCCTACGGGTGCGTACACTCCTCGTACCCACCCATGGGGGTCGGAATATCCGGCCCATGATCAATGGAGAGTGAAAGAGCAGTCTAGACTTGATTCAACGGCCAAACAATTTCATCTGATTCCTTTGATCTATTTGTCTGTTTCCCTTCAAGCCATGAGTGTAAAGGGCAGGGAGGGGGAAGAATTTCTGAAGTGTGCTCAGGAGAACTTTCTTGATCAGTATGTTTCCGGCCCAACAAGGGAGGAGGCATTGCTGGATCTGGTTCTGGGGAATGAGGTGGGTCAAGTGAAGCAAGTGTCATAGAAGATAGGAGCAGGAGTAGGCCATTCGGCCCCTCGAGCCTGCTCCGCCATTCAATGCGGTCATGGCTGATCATCCAAATTCAGTATCCTGTTCCTGCTTTCTCCCCATATCCCTTGATCCCCTTAGCCATAACAAATATATCTAACTCCTTCTTGAATATATTTAATGAATTGGCCTCAACTGCCTTGTGTGGTAGAGAATTCCACAGGTTCACTACTCTCTGGGTGAAGAAATTCCTCCTCATCTCAGTCCTAAATGGCTTACCCCTTATCCTTAGACTGTGACCCCTGGTTTTGGACTGCCCCGCCATCGGGAACAGCGTTCCTGCATCTAGTCTGTCTAGTCCTGTTAGAATTTTATAAGTTTCAATGAGATCCCCTCTCATTCTTCTAAACTCTAGCGAATATAAGCCTAATCGACCCAATCTCTCTTTATACGTCATTCCTGCCATCCCAGGTATCAGTCTGGTGAATCATCGCTGCTCTCCCTCCATGGCAAGAACATCCTTCCTCAGATAAGGCGACCAAAACTGCACACAATACTCAAGGTGTGGTCTCACCAAGGCCCTGTACAACTGCAGCAAGACATCCTTGTTCCTGTACTCGAATCCTCTCGCTATGAAGGCCAACATACCATTTGCCTTCTTAACCGCCTGCTGCACCTGCATGCTTACCTTCAGCGACTGGTGCACAAGGACACCCAGGTCTCGTTGCACTTCCCCTTTTCCCAATCTATTGCCGTTCAGATAATAACCTGCCTTCCTGTTTTTGCCACCAAAGTGGATAACCTCGCATTTATCCACATTATACTGCATCTGCCCAATCACCCAACCTGTCCAAATCATACTGGAGTTTCTCTGCATCCTCCTCACAGCATGCACGCCCACCCAGCTTTGTGTCGTTTGCAAACTTGGAGATATTACATCTAGTTCCCTCGTCTAGATCATTAATATATATTGTGAATAACTGGGGTCCTAGCACCGATCCCTGCAGTACCCCACTAGTCACTGCCTGCCACTCGGAAAAAGACCCGTTTATTCCAACTCTTTGCTTCCTGTCTGCCAACCAGTTTTCTATCCAAATCAGTACCTTACCCCCAATCCCATGTGCTTTAACTTTGCACACTAATCTCTTATGCGGGACCTTATCGAAAGCTTTCTGAAAGTCCAAATACACCACATCCACTGGTTCTCCCTTATCTATTCTACCAGTTACATCCTCAAAAAATTCCAGTAGATTAGTTAAGCATGATTTACCTTTTGTAAATCCATGTTGACTTTGTCCGATCCTGTCACTGTTTTCCAAGTGCTCTGCTATTACATCTTTTACAATGGACTCTAGCATTTTCCCCACTACCGATGTCAGGCTTACCGGTCTATAATTCCCCGTTTTCTCTCTACCACCTTTTTTAAATAGTGGGGTTACATTAGCTACCCTCCAATCCATGGGAACTGTTCCAGAGTCTATAGAATTTTGGAAGATGACCAGCAATGCATCTATTATTTCTAGGGCCACTTCCTTAAGTACCCTAGGATGTAGATTATCAGGCCCTGGGGATTTATCGGCCTTCAATCCCGTCAATTTCCCTAACACCATTTCCCTACAAATACTGATTTCATTCAGTTCCTCCCTCTCATTAGACCCTATGTTCCCTGACATCTCTGGGAGTTTATTTGTGTCCTCCTTTGTGAAGACAGAACCAAAGTATGTATGTAATTGGCCTGCCATTTCTTTGTTCCCCATTATAAATTCCCCTGATTCTGACTGCAAGGGACCTACGCTTGACTTCACCAATCTTTTTCTCTTCACATATCTATAGAAGCTTTTACAGCCAGTTTTTATGTTCCCTGAAAGCTTACTCTCATACTCTATTTTCCCCCTCTTAATTAATCCCTTTGTCCTCCTTTGCTGAATCCTAAACTGCTCCCAATCCTCAGGTTTGCTGCTTTTTCTGGCCAATTTATATGTCCTCTCCTTGGATCTTATGCTATCCCTAATTTCCCTTGTTAGCCACGGTTGAGTCACCTTTTTTGTTTTATTTTTATGCCAAACAGGGATGAACAAATTCTGTAGTTCATCCATGTGATCTTTAAATGTTTGCCATTGCCTATCCACCGTCAACCCTTTAAGTAACATTCCGCAATCCATCCTAGCCAACTCGCGCCTCATACCATCATAGTTTCCTTTATTTAAATTCAGTACCCTAGTCTCTGAGTCAACTATTACTTCACTCTCCATCTTAATGAAGAATTCTATCATACTATGATCGCTCCTCCCCAAGGGGCCTCGCACAAGATTGCTAATTAATCCTTTCTCATTACATAATACCCAGTCTAAGATGACCTGATCTCTAGTTGGTTCCTCGACATATTGGTCCAGGAAACCATCCCGTATACACTCTAGGAATTCCTCTTCCACAGTATTGTTACTAATTTGGTTAGCCCAATATATGTGTAGATTAAAGTCACCCATGATAACTGCTGTGCCCTTATTGCACGCATCTCTAATTTTCCATTTAATGCCATCCCCAACCTCAGCATTACTGTTTGGGGGTCTGTATACAACTCACACTAACGTTTAGATTAGCTATGGAAAAGGACAGGGAACAATCTAGGGTAAAAATACTTAATTGGAGGAAGGCCGATTTCAGTGGGATGAGAACGGATCTGGCCTGGGTAAATTGGAATCAAAGATTGGCAGGCAAAACTGTAGTGGAACAATGGGCTGCCTTTAAAGAGGAAATAGTTCGGGTACAGTCGAGCGACATTCCCACTAGAGAGAAAGGCAGGGTAACTAAAGTCAGGGCTCCCTGGATGATGAAAGAGATAGAGAGTAAGATGAAGCAGAAAAAGTGCGCGTATGACAGATGTCAGGTTGAGAATTCATCTGAGAATCAGGCTGAATATAGAAAGTTCAGAGGAGAAGTTAAAAAGAAAATAAGAGGGGCAAGGAGAGGGTATGAGAATAGAATGACAGCTAACATAAAAGGGAATCCAAAAGTCTTCTATCGGCACATAAATAGTAAACGGGTAGTAAGAGGAGGGGTGGGGCCGATTCGGGACCAAAAAGGAGACCTACGCATGGAGGCAGAGGGTATGGCTGAGGTGCTAAATGAGTACTTTGCATCTGTCTTCACCAAGGAAGAGGGTGCTGCCATAGACATAGTGAAGGAGGAGGTAGAGGAGATACTGGATGTGCTTAAAGTAGATAAATCATCCGGACTGGATGGGATGCATCCGAGGACGCTGAGGGAAGTGAAGGAAGAAATTGCGGAGGTACTGGCCATAATCTTCCAATTCTCCTTAGAAATGGGGGTGGTGCCAGAGGACTGCGGAATTGCAAATGTTACACCCTTGTTCAAAAAGGGTGTAAAGATAAACCCAGCAACTATAGACCAGTCAGTTTAACCTCGATAGTGGGGAAGCTTTTAGAAACAATAATCAGGGACAAAATTAACAGTCACTTGGACAAGTGTGGATTAATTAAGGAAAGCCAGCATGGATTTGTTAAAGGCAAGTCGTGTTTAACTAACTTGATCGAGTTTTTTGATGAGGTAACATAGAGGGTTGATGAGGGTAATGTGGTTGACGTGCTGTACATGGATTTCCAAAAGGCGTTCGACAAAGTGCCACATAATAGGTTTGCCAGCAAAGTTGAAGCCCATGGAATAAAAGGGACAGAGGCAGCATGGATACGAAATTGGCTAAGTGACAGGAAACAGAGAGTAGTGGTGAATGGTTGTTTATCAGACTGGAGGAAGGTATACAGTGGTGTTCCCCAGGGGTCGGTTCTAGGACCACTGTTTTCTTGATATATATTAATGACTTGGATGTGGGTGTACAGGGCACAATTTCAAAATTTGCAGATGACACAAAACTTGGAAGTATAGTGAACAGTGAGGAGGATAGTGATAGACTTCAAGAGGACAGAGACAGGCTGGTGGAATGGGCGGACACGCGGCAGATGAAATTCAATGCAGAAAAATGCAAAGTGATACATTTTGGTAGAAAGAATGAGGAGAGGAAATATAAACTAAAGGGTACAATCCTAAAGGGGGTGCATGAACAGAGAGACCTAGGGGTATATGTGCACAAATCACTGAAGGTGGCAGGGCAGGTTGAGAAAGCTGTTAAAAAAGCTTACAGGATCCTGGGCTTCATGAATAGAGGTATAGAGTACAAAAGTGTGGAAATTATGATGAACCTTTATAAAACACTGGTTCGGCCTCAACTGGGGTATTGTGTCCAATTCTGGGCACCGCAGTTTAGGAAAGATGTGAAGGCCTTGGAGAGGGTGCTGAAAAGATTTACGAGAATGATTCCAGGGATGAGGGACTTCAGTTATGTTGATAGGCTGGGGTTGTTCTCCTTCGAGCAGAGAAGTTTGAGAGGAGATTTGATGGAAGTGTTCAAAATCATGAGGGGCCTGGACAGAGTAGATTGAGAGAAACTGTTCCCATTGGCGGAAGGGTCGAGAACCAGAGGACACAGATTTAAGGTGATTGGCAAAAGAACCAAAGGCGACATGAGGAAAAACTTTGTTACGCAGTGAGTGGTTAAGATCTGGAATGCACTGCCTGAAAGGGTGGTGGAGGCAGATTCAATCGTGGCTTTCAAAAGGGAATTGGATAACTACCTGAAAGAAAAAAATTTGCAGGGCTACGGGGAAAGGGTGGGGGAGTGGGACTAGCTGAGGTGCTCTTGCAGAGAGTCGGCACGGGCTTGACGGGCCGAATGGCCTCCTTCTGTGCTGTAACCATTCTATGATTCTATGAGCAGTTTTACTTATCATCAGATTTTTCATACTCTTTAATACAAAGATGTTTTCAAAGCCTAAACGATATTTATTTAGCATTTAAATTGTGGTGTTTTATTAAGAATGTAAAGAAAATGTACCATGTGATGTAAGTCAACAGAGGAATTTTTGGAGGGCTTAATTCTTTAGATAGCCAGGAACAGTCTGCTCTGAGAACTCCACCAGGTAGACTGTTAGGACAAGCTTCTGGTGCAGTAACGCATTATAAGGTAATTTCAACAAGGTTATGTTCCTTTCACAATGCCTCATTTGACTGGAGTGCAGATCAGATGATTGGGTGTGCCCAATCGACAACACTACAGATTTCAAGTCATGAATTGGACATGGGGACCATTGCATCTCATTCTCTGCTCCGCATTGCTGTTGGGTGAGGCTCCACGCTGGGGGCGTAGCTTTGCTGAATCTGCCCTTGTTCCTACTGTCGTGTAAACCTCTCTTTATTTTTTTCTCCCCCATTTTCTCTTCTCCCCACCTGACGGCATTGGCTCAACCACTGATGTAGAGTTTCACCCACCCCAGCAGACCTATACAACCTCAGCCATTCTCTTTTTGTGGATTATATCAATGATTTAGACTTCAATGTAGGGGGCATGATTAAGAAGTTTGCAGATGATACAAAAATTGGCCGTGGGGTTGATAGTAAGGAAGAAAGCTGTAGACTGCAGGAAGATATCAATGGACTGGTCAGTTGGGCAGAAAAGTGGCAAATAGAATTCAATCTGGAGAAGTGTGAGGTAATGCATTTGGGGAGGGCTAACAAAGCAAGGGAATACACAATAAATAATAGGACACTGAGAAGTGTAGAGGTGTTTGACTGTAAAAAGCATCACAGCCAAGCCTGATGCCTTCACCCCACATCCACATCTGCACTTTACAGCAGGAGTCTTGTGATAGATAGAAGATCTGGATTATTTTTTTCCCTACTTTCTAGCCCAAGGGATTGAGATTCATTGTCGCAGCCTTACTGGCAACCCAGTTGGAGTCAAATCAGCTAGACTCAGCACAAACTATGGATTAAACCTGGGGAGCTCCTGATATTTTTGGCAAAGGCCCACACTGAGCATGCGCAGCAGGCTAAAAATAAATTAAAATCATGTTAAAATTGCTAGAGGAAAATGTCACAGACCACAAGATCAGTTTGGATGAAGAAGACCCTTCAGCCCATTTGATCTCACCTCCCTAAAGTGCCTACTCTGCCATCTTCCAATTACAGCATCTAGTTGTCATAGTCATAGAGTCATAGGGGGAAAAATTCGGTATCGCCTCATTTGGGGCGCAATTATCGGCCGGGCGCAAAGATTAGCGCCTGCCGCTAATTATCGCCTCCGGCTGCAAACTTGGCTTTTATCGCCCCTGGAGGTGATTGGAGCGCTAAATCAGGCGCTACACACCTGTCTTAAGGCGCAAAGGCCGAGGAGTGAGGCGCTACCTCAGAGCGCAGGCGAAGCTCATGTGATGTCAGTCAGCAATGGAACACAGACACACTGGCGCCGGCCAGTTCTTAAAGGGGCGGGCTGATCTTGCTCTCCATCCACACCCTGCTCATTGCAGCCTTGAATCTCGGCCTGGAGAGACCTGTACATCAAATCTGCTGGAAAGAACAATGGAGAGGCCATGGGAAAGTACTCAGAGTGCAGCCCCCACAGTCTCTTCTAAATCGATACAAGGAAAGGCAAATCAAAATGAATCTGCAAAGTGCTGCTCAGTACCCAAAACTCCTTCACACAGCGTTGAATCTCTCCAGAAGTCTCTCTCTCTCTCTCTTAGAATGCGTGGTGCAAAAATGTCACCAACAAAAAAAGGCAGGAAGCGGTCGCCTTTAAATAGCGCTCCCCCAGTCCCTGACTTCAAAACGCTCCCCTCAACCTGTCGTTGCTAGCGGCAGGCGGTAAGGCAGGGGGCACCATTCAATATCCGGTCCGGGGCGCTACCGGGGCGTTGCACACTCGACTGACGTTACGATCTGTCGGCGCAGGAGATCGTGGCGGTAGTGTTTAGCGCCGCCGCAAAATGTCTAGTTAATTTCGTGAGCGGCGCAAACATTGCCGCCCATGGGCGCTAGTTGTTTTGCGCCCCATTAGCGCCCTCTTAAGGCGCTAACGGGAGGTGCAAACCAACTGAATTTTTCCCCCATAGAGTTATACAGCACAGAAAGAGGCCCTTCAGCCCATCGTGTCCGCGCCGGCCAAAAAGCCCTATCTATTCTAATCCCATTTTCCAGCACTTGGTCCGTAGCCTTTTATGCTATGGCGTTTCAAGTGCTCATCTAAATGCTTCTTGAATGTTGTGAGGGTTCCTGCCTCTACCACCCTTTCAGGCAGTGAGTTCCAGATTCCAACCACCCTCTGGGTGAAAAAGTTTTTCCTCAAATCCCCTCTAAACCTCCTGCCCCTTACCTTGAAACTATGCCCCCTGGTTATTGACCCCTCTACTAAGGGGAAAAATTCCTTTCTATCTACCCTATCTATGCCCCTCATAATTTTGCACACCTCAATCAGGTCCCCCCTCAGCCTTCTCTGCTCTAAGGAAAACAACCCCAGCCTGTCCTGGGTTGTTTCTTAAATTAGTCCATTGTTCTGACCTCAACCACCATTCCTGGCAACCCATTCCAGCTGGCAGCCTGTTGGCAGATATTCTGGCTGCATGGGGCAGGTTGGGGGACCAGAGATGTACCCATAGTGGTGCATGCATTTGTTGGCCCCATTAGGTGTCCTCCCACTAACCCTGCAAATTCTGGTCGCATTAGTGCTCGGATCATGCCCCTCAGATTTTTTGAGACCGATGATTTTATCTGAGTAATTGTGCACACAGGAGACACGAATCGCTTGTCTCTACTCTGCCTTCATGACTTTGTCTTAGGGTTAAGCTACTGACGAGTGCTTCTGACAAACGCCGCCTGCACTCACAGCCCCTATCCTCGATTGAGCTGTGATTGGCTAATCTGCGTGTTGGAATCCGAGCAGCATAGAAACCAAAAAAAAAAGCAACCTTGTTAGAGTCTTGGGTTTAAATTTCTATTCTACATATTTTGGTAAGCAAGTACGACAGGTTTCTATAGTGATCAAGAGCTCTGAAGTCCATACGTTTATCCATTTCACCACTCTTAAAGTGTAGTTAAATGTAAGGTGGTGCATATTAGAATAAAAAAAACAGCTTAAGTGCACTCAATGAATGGGAGTCCATTAGCAAAGTGAAGAAGGGAAAGGATTTTGGGGTGGCTTTGCTCATCACTTAGTGTTTCCAGTCGATATGAAGCAGTTATCGAAAGAGCTAATCAAATACTAGCATGCAACGCAAGGACAATTAACAGTAAACTGAAGCAACTTATTCTGATCTCATACAAATCATTGGTGAGCTAACCTTTGGAATATTTTTTTTATTCGTTTATGGGATGTGGGCGTCGCTGGCAAGGCCAGCATTTATTGCCCATCCCTAATTGCCCTCGAGAAGGTGGTGGTGAGCCGCCTTCTTGAACCGCTGCAGTCCGTGTGGTGAAGGTGCTCCCACAGTGCTGTTAGGGAGGGAGTTCCAGGATTTTGACCCAGCGTTGTGGAATTCCGGGCATCCATCCTTCAAAGGGACGTTAATGTGTTGGAGTGGGTTTGGACAAGTGCTGCAAGAATGATTCTGGGATTCATACAGCTGAACTTGTTTTCAATCGCAGAAAAAAAGATTAAGGGGGCATGATCCATGGTTCCAAATGCTGAGAAGCACAGATGAATCAGGCTATTTGAACGTGAATGCAGAACTAAAGGACACTGGATTAAATTAACAAGCCTCATGCAAGAGTCCTGGCCAATATTTATCCCTCAATCAACATCACTAAAGCAGATTATCTGGTCATTATCACACTGCTGTTTGTGGGAGCTTGCTGTGTGCAAATTGGCTGCTGCGTTTCCTACATTACAAGTAGCAGAAGCTGTAGGTTACTGGAATGTTCCAGATCAGAAGTTTTGCTAACTGAGTCTTAATATTTTTTACACTAATGGAGGCTTTAATGTATTCATGGAAGTGCTGGCTCATCGTATATTATCCATACATTACAACAGTGACCACACTTCAAAAAAAGTACTTCATTGGCTGTAAAAGTGCGTTGGGATGTCCTGAGGTCATGAAAGGTGCAGTATAAATGCAAGTCTTTCTTTCTTTTTGAAATTGGATGCTGCGACAGGTTATTAACGGCCTGTAGCAGCAGCTTAAAGGGGAGGTGCATTTTTTCTTGTGTGGGGACAAAGGGAAGCAACAGTCTGGAGCAGCAGGCAACATGATCAAACGTTTCATGGCTCATGATAGCGCCTGTGCAGTTAGAACTGGGCAGGTGAATTCCCTACGGAGGGAGCAAAATGTAACAGTAGAGACCCGAGGATGGATAAATAGTTTGGAGTTTACTTTTGAGAATCAGCAAGTATTCACGCCAAACATTCCCTCAGGAGGCTAGATGGGCGTGATAGAGTGCAAGTTAAAGAAGGTCTATGGAAGGAGAGGGCTTAATGGGCTGAATGGCCTTTCCCTGTTCTTATTTTTTCCATAAAAAGAAGGGGAAGCATAGTCTTAACACCAACTAACGCAAGGTACTCGATTATCTGTTGGATTTATCAAATGCAACGTGCTTGTTATCAGCATAGATAAATAGGTGGATCTCCAGATAATTACCCTCCCTCAATCCTGTCAATTCAAGAACAAGCCCACAGTTCCTTTGAGTACTTTGCGGGTAAATGGATAACGCAGGATGCAAATTAATTCCTGGGGCAAGCCTTTGGCAGAGGCACGAATTCACCATGTCATAACTCTACTGCATCCGTGCCGTGACAGCTAAGATCACTGCACAAGGTTACTCTAACCAGGCATAGCTAGGAGTGCACACATTGTCTGGTTCTGGCTGCTGTCACTCACACTTAAATCCATATGATTACATTCCCAATAAAATCCTTGACCTTCTTTTCACGTACAGAAACATCTGTTCACAGCAGCTTATTTATGCTGACGCTCTCTTTGTACATTAGACCAAGTAGCAGAAGCTGTAGGTTACTGGAATGTTCCAGATCAGAAGTTTTGCTAACTGAGTCTTAATATTTTTTACACTAATGGAGGCTTTAATGTATTCATGGAAGTGCTGGCTCATCGTATATTATCCATTCATTTATTCGTCTCGTAGCCTTCAAGGTCAGGAAGCATGAGTGCTCGGCTCTCCTGAACAGAAGGGGGCAAATTCAATCCCTTCCTTCCCCCCTGCTTCAATTGTCTCTCCTCCTCTCCTGAACCTTCTGACTCTTGCTGCTGTTATGCTTCCACAGGTGCCAGCAGCCCTCCTCTAAATCACCCAAATGACCATTTATCATGCCGACAATGGACATCAGCAGGCCATTTGACACTGGGGGTATTCGCAGATGAACCCGATTCATCTTCAACTGATGTCCGTACATGCACACATTCCAGCGTTAGTCACTGGATGCCAATCAGTAACAGAAACTCTGGCTGATTCTTCCCCCTCTCTCTAGCCCAGGGGTGCTCAGGCTAGTTGTTGCTGTCAACTGCTACCATGGCTGAGATGAGCCAACTGAACCCATATGATTAATGTGATTAATGTGATTAATATGATTAATACGAACATCAAGCCACCGTTTCCAAGACCATCACTGACCTCATCTCCTCTGGAGATCTTTCCCCCACGGCCGCCAACCTTATAGTTCCCCAACCCCGCACAGCCCGCTTCTAACTCCTTCCCAAGATCCACAAACATGACTGCCCTTATAGACCCATCGTTTCAGCCTGTTCTTGCCCCACGGAACTTATCTCTTCCTATCTCGACTCTATTTTTTCTCCCCTTTCCAGTCTCTTCCCACCTACATCCGCGACTCTTCCTACACCCTCCGCCACTTTAACAGTTTCCAGTTTCCCGGCCCCAACCGCCTCCTTTTCACTATGGACGTCCAATCCCTCTACACCTCCATCCCGCACCAGGACGGCCTGAGGGCGCTCCGCTTCTTCCTTGAACAGAGGCCCGACCAGTCCCCATCCACCACCACCCTCCTCCACCTGGCTGAACTTATTCTCACATTGAACAACTTCTCCTTTGACTCCACTCATTTCTTCCAAATCAAAGGTGTTGCTATGGGAACCCGCATAGGTCCTAGCTATGTCTGCCTTTTCGTGGGATATGTAGAACACTCTTTGTTCCAGTCCTACTCGGGTCCCCTCCCTCACCTCTTTTTCTGGTACATTGATGACTGTATTGGTGCCATTTCCTGCTCTCGCCCTGAACTAGATAATTTCATTCACTTTGCTTCCAATTTCCACCCTTCCCTCACCTTCACATGGTCCATCTCCGACTCTTCCCTTCCCTTCCTCGACTTCTCCGTCTCCATCTCTGGGGATAGGTTATTGACAAACATTCACTACAAGCCCACTGACTCCCACAGCTACCTGGACTACACTTCCTCCCATCCCGCCTCCTGTAAGGACTCTATTCCCTTCTCCCAGTTTCTCCGTCTCCGCCGCATCTGCTCTGACGATGCCACCTTCCATACCAGTGCTTCCGACATGTCTTCCTTTTTCCTCAACCGAGGATTCCCCTCTACAGTGGTTGACACGGCCCTCGACCGTGTCCGTCCTATCTCCTGCACTTCTGCCCTCACCCCTGCCCCTCCCTCCCGGAACCACGATAGAGTTTCCCTTGTCCTCACCTTTCACCCCACCAGCCTCCACATTCAATGGATCATCCTCCGCCATTTCCGCCACCTCCAGCGTGATCCCACCACCAAACGCATCTTCCCCTCACCTCCCCTTTCAGCATTCCGTAGGGACCGCTCCCTCCACGACACCCTAGTCCACTCCTCTATCACCCCCAGCACCCCTTCCCCTTCACCCGGCACCTTCCTGTGCAAGCGCAGGAGATGCAACACATGCCCTTATACCTCCCCTCTTCCCACTGTCCAGGGCCCCAAACACCCCTTCCAGGTGAAACAGCGATTTACTTGTACTTCTTGCAATTTAGTATACTGTATTCGCTGCTCATGATGTGGTCTCCTCTACATTGGGGAGACCAAACGCAGATTGGGTGACCGCTTTGCGGAACACCTCCGTTCAGTCCGTAAGGGGGACCCCGAGCTTCCAGTCGCCTGTCACTTTAATTCACCGCTCCACTCCCACTCAGACCTCACCGTCCTCGGCCTCTTGCATTGTTCCACGGAAGCTCAGCGTAAGCTCAAGGAACAGCACCTCATCTTTCGATTAGGCACTTTACAGCCTTCTGGACTCAACATAGAGTTCAACAATTTCAGATCATAACCTCGGCCCCTATCCTATATATATTTTTTATCCACACCTTTTGTTTGTGTCTTTTCTTCTCTCCCACATGGCAGCTGTCTTTCATTCTGCCAGCGTAATTCACACTTCATCTAGAGCCATCCTTTGTTTCTTAACCTGTCCCATTACCATCTCCTTTTGCCTTGAATATCTCTTAATGTCTCTTAACCTCTTCTGCCTACTATCCTATCACTGACCTTCCCTTTTGTTCTTTCATCCCCTCCCCCATTTCCCAGCCCCTAAGCTTGCTTTAAAATCTGTTCCATTTCCTGCTTTTTTCAGTTCTAACGAAAGGTCATCGACCTGAAACGTTAACTCTGTTTCTCTCTTCACAGATGCCGCCTGACCTGCTGAGTGTCTCCAGCATTTTCTGTTTTTATAACTGAACCCATACTGTGCATCGAACCTTGTACTCGGTGTGGGTTTAGTACTAAACTAGATAGTATCTTCAGCCACTAGGCCATTGAAGGAAGGGTTTTCCTTGGATTGACTGGGTTGACTGAGTGGCTCCCGGTGCTGTCCCACATTGCCCCGCCTGCCATTCGCCACGATGCCACCGTGCGGCGAGAGATTGAAAAAATCCCGAGCAACATCGACCTTCTTATTCACAAAGACTTGAAGACCCCACCACGAAAGTGCTTAAAATCGCGCCGGCCATTCTGGGAAACAGCAGCTGGTACCGACCCACTATCCAGATGGAGGGAATCGTGGGACGCACGGCAACATAAAGAACCGACAGACACCTCACCACTGACCCAACAGCAGAGGTCCCTGGCTCCGACCTCCCTCGAAGACAGTGGATGGCGCTCAACCCAATCCGCACAGGGCGCGGACACTGCGGCCGCCTGCTCCACGAGTGGAAGAGGAGGGGACGACCCGAAGAGCGACTGTGGCCGTGAGTCCCAGACCACGGAACACATCACATCAACCTGCCCACTGAGATCTGTTGCGGGAGGCACCTCATTTCTCCACTCGGCATCTCACGAGGCCATCGAATGGAGAGCCAAACTAGACTAAGCTTTTCGCCTCATACAAAACAACAACTGGGTTTTGTCAATTCCGAGGTGGGCATTCCATGTTGGAGGTTGTGGGGCAGGAAATACTGTTATAGACCAGCTCATGCTCTTTGATGATTGAGCAACATTGAAAGTCTGTAACCTAAAGCATCATCCACTCTTAGCTCAATGAGTTCCGCATTGATTTACACATTGTGGCAACATCACTACCGGTTATAAAACAGCTTTTAAAAAAGGAAGTTAAATATAAAGAAGACATCTGTACTCAGCTCAAAATTCAGCAAGATAGTCTCAGGTTTGAATGATATAATATGGCTTCAAGCTGTGCTGTATTTACACTGTTCAAGAATGAGAACATTTTTGAGATTTGTTATGTGATTGAAAAAAAAGTAGCAAAATTCTTCTCCGGGACTGGTGTAGTACTTAATCTGTGTTCAAGTACGTCTTGACAAATCCCTCTGACAAATGGCAGTACTGTGATGAATTCCTTTGAGAAGCAAGGGTGTCATGTCAAACTGTTTGTTGTAACATTACAGCAGACTTCTGTCTCCCACCATCTTTGATGTCAGTAAATATGTTACAACAGCCAAGACCTGACCTGCTACTCTGACAAATGGGCCCACCCAGGGCAAGGAGACTTGACACAAAGCCTCTAGAAAACATCTTTATGAGCACCACAATGGCGCGGCGGATTTTCCCAGCGAGTACCAGAGCCGTACAGAACAGGGTGCTCCCAAGTACGGTTTCCTATCTGGGCTGACTTCAGTGACCTCAGCCTGGGTGGTACTCGGGATGACACAATTGGTATCTTGCATTACTAAAGAGGGAAAATAATGATTCATAGCTTCTGCTCCTGATCACGATCCAGCGAAGCCGACTGTAAATGCGCAGATATGGATGTTGGTTGAGGACAATTCTTTGTTCGACTCTGATGCCCTCTGTAGAATACCTTGCCGACATTGACCTTCAAAGCACAGACACGAACAACAGTCAATGGGGCAAGCTGGACCAGTGCTTGGAATAGGAGCACGTCCGTCGCAAACAAGC
Source organism: Squalus acanthias (assembly GCA_030390025.1). NCBI lineage: Eukaryota > Metazoa > Chordata > Chondrichthyes > Squaliformes > Squalidae > Squalus > Squalus acanthias. Next base: position 49,001,411 of record CM059440.1, on the reverse strand, counting down.
TAACGAGGCGGGAGGGGGCATTCCCGCTCTCCCACTTCATATTCTTGGGAGAATGCTGGCCAAGCACACCAGCACAGGGTCTCCAAGTGAAATGTAGCACTGGATCTTGCTGGAGTGGCGCATCTCACCGCGTACGGCGCTAGTTAGACATTTTCCTGCACCCTTCAGCTCAAAATCCTTTTGTGTCCCAACCTGCTGGGAGTGCGATGAGGCATCTGTGACCTCGGTGAACGATGGGACCAACAGTCTATCTCCCCAGCCAAAGAGATTTAAGGATTGAGAAATAAACAGAGGAACGATTGAGAAGGAAGGTGAATCAGAGTCAAATCAGGTACAGAAAGAGAAATAAATAGAGTGAAAGAAAGATTGCATTAAGAGAGAAAAAAGAGGCAGAAAGGAAAAGTACGAAAAACATTTTTTTTTTAATTTGACAGTTTTAAAATCTCCAACAATTCACTACCTGAAGGAAAGCGACTCCACAGTTTAAATTGTTCACTTTCTGGACCAGAGAGGTTGATTGGCAGTCATTAACAATTATCACATCGTTAAGAAGGTAGTTAAACTATTAATTACCAGACTTAACTTTCTGCGGCGAGTTTAATGGGCAATTAATGCACAAATCCAGCAAGTTCTTAAAAATAACGGCGAGGCTAACGGCAAGATGCGAAGCAAATGGTGGAGTGGTGTAAACCGACCAGCAAGTTCTGGAGATTCACAACTCACGGCGTATCTCTTCATCCCCTGAACCTGCTGTCCAATTTGCACATTAATGACGAGGTGCGTCGTTAACATGCTTGTTATTTCCTCAGCAAGTTCTGACCCATAGTTTTTATGGGCTGCCCTGTGAACCCTGTTGACTGCAAGTCAGTGGGGGTCCCGCGAGCAGGCCAAAGACAAGAGGGTGGGTTCGAAATGTTATTCTCTGCTCTCCCCGCTCCCCCCCCGCACCCCACCAACATGTTCAGAGACAATCGTTGCCTTCTGGATCTCCATCAGCAGCCAGAAGGATCCACGTTCATGGCCTAGAATGGGATGTACTGGAGCTAATAGGTCTGGAGAGGGGCAGCACCAAGGCAGAGAACAAATCTGCCCCGATTCCTTTACTTGATGAGTGCTAGAGAAATGCAAATTGTATTTTGTATCTCCACTGCCTGTCGATAACTGTTGTAGTTCAAAGTTGGACTTTGCTGTCGCTCTCGGGCTATACTTAAACTGTGGCGATAACACTGTCACATAGTATGAAACCCAAAGTGAAAAGGGTTAGTTTTTGTGCCAGGAGGAAGAAGCTTACACTAGAAGGTTTGCTCTGAAACTTAATCTGTATTGGCCTCACTCCAGCATCACTCTCGCCTCTGAGTCAGAAGGTCATGGCTTCAGACTCCCACTCCAGAGACTTGAGCACAAAAATCTAGGCTGACACGCCAGTGCAGTGCTGAGGGAGTGCTGCACTGTCGGAGGTGCCGTCTTTCCGATGAGACGTTAAACCGAGGCCCCGTCTGGCCTCACAGGTGGACGTAAAAGATCCCATGGCCACTATTTCGAAGAAGAGCAGGGGAGTTCTCCCCGGTGTCCTGGACAATATTGATCCCTTAATCAACATAACAAAAACAGATTATCTGGTCATTATCACATTGCTGTTTGTGGGAGCTTGCTGTGTGTGAATTGGCTGCCGCGTTTCCCACACTACAACAGTGACTGCACTTCAAAAATACTTAATTGGCTGTAAAGCGCTTTGGGACGTCTGGTGGACATGAAAGGCGCTATAGAAATGCAAGTCTTTCTTTTCTTTTTTGTTTGGGGCAAAAAGCGCTGCAGTGTTTCCATGGTGAAAATAGTCATGTGTAAATGGGCTTAAAGATCAATTCCTAGTGATTGAACATTATTCTCTGAAAAGTTTAACTGTACAATCAATAGCAACAATACATTAGGAAAGAGCAAGCTGTAGACAATATATTGACCGAGGCAGGGTACTGCTAATGTTTTAAATTGACTTAGACTTTAGTCGTAACAGCAATAAGAATTATGTCTTGTATGTACTGCTGTGACTCAGTTAATGACCTTTATTCTATTCACTATCAGTACAATGCAAGTCAGCAGCAGGAAACAAACTGCTGTATAGGAAGAACAGTGAACGAGCACTGGATTAATGGGCATCCTTCAGGAAGGCTTTGACAGGGTGTCTGCATAGGAACATTCGTAACAATGACTACAGTACAATGAATATCATATTTGTAGATTCCAGCTTTTGTTCCAATTGTCTCCTGAAAGAGCTGACTTTTGCTGAAGCACTGCTTTCACGGGACTTCTGCAGTCCTTCAGCAGCTCTCTCAAGCAGCCATTCTTTAGGCACCAAATGACAAGAAATCCCTGTCACGCTGCAATGGCAGCAATTCCCTGGCATGGCGGGACTTCTGTTCTGCCCTTTGGTTGCGCCCCTAAGCCTGTACCGTATCCTTGGGGTTAGGGGCAATGGCAAAGGGTTGTCCTAGGAGGAGAGATGGAGTAGATTGGGCCCATAGTCTCTGGAGTTTAGAAGAATGAGAGGTGATCTGATTGAAACATACAAGATTCTGAGGGGGATTGACAGGGTAGATGCTGAGAGGTTGTTTCCCCCTGGCTGGAGAGTCTAGAACTAGGGGGCATAGTCTCAGGATAAGGGGTCGGCCATTTAAGACTGAGATGAGGAGGAATTTCTTCACTCAGAGGGTTGTGAACCTTTGGAATTCTCTACCCCAGAGGGCTGTGGAGGCTCAGTCGTTGAGTATAGCCAAAGATCAGAAATACATTTTTGAGAGCTGGCATTTCAAATTTGCCAATCTCGTCAGTGGCAGTCAATTGCCCTGCGATCAATTACCATAGAGAAAGCAGCCTTTTAAATAATGCCGGGCACATTTCCACCAGGTTCAAATCCTGGCATGTTAATCATCACAGCCCCAGGACATCACTGCAGGAGTTCCTCAGGGCAGTGTCCTAGGCCCAACCATCTTCAGCTGCTTCATCAATGACCTTCCCTCCAACATAAGGTCAGAAATGGGGATTATCGCTGATGACTGCACAGTGTTCAGCGCCATTCACAACTCCTCAGATAATGAAGCAGTCCATGCCCGCATGCAACAAGACCTGGACGACGTTCAGGCTTGGGCTGATATGTGGCAGGTAACATTTGCGCCACAGAAGTGCCAGGCAATGACTATCTCCAATAAGTGAGAGTCTAACCACCTCTCCTTGATATTCAATGGTATTACCATCGCCGAATCCCCCACCATCAACATCCTGGGGGTCACCATTGACCAGAAACTTAACTGGACCAGCCACAAAAATACTGTGGCAACAAGAGCAGGTCAGAGGCTAGGTATTCTGCGGTGAGTGTCTCACCTCCTGACTCCCCAAAGCCTTTCCACCATCTACAAGGCAAAAGTAAGGAGTGTGATGGAATACTCTCCACTTGCCTGGATGAGTGCAGCTCCAACAACACTCAAGAGGCTCGACACCATCCAGGACAAAGCAGCCCGCTTGATTGGCAGCCCATCCACCACCTTAAACATTCACTCCCTCCACCACCGACGTACCGTGGCTGCAGTGTGTACCATCTACAAGATGCACTGCAGCAACTCACCAAGGCTTCTTCGACAGCACCTCCCTAACCCGTGACCTCTACCACCTAGAAGGACAAGGACAGCAGGCGCATGGGAACACCATCACCTCCAAGTTCCCCTCCAAGTCACACACCATCCTGACTTGGAAGTATATCGCCGATCCTTCATCGTCGCTGAGTCAAAATCCTGGAACTCCCTCCCTAACAGCACTGTGGGAGCACCTTCGCCACATGGACTGCAGTGGTTCAAGAAGGTGGCTCACCACCACCTTCTCAAGGGCAATTAGTGATGGGCAATAAATGCCGGCCTTGCCAGCGACGCCCACATCCCAGGAACGAATAAAAAAAAATAGGCCACTTTGTGTGAGAGGCGCCTGCTCCCACATCCAATTAACCTTTAAAATGCGATAAAGCAGTAGAGACCCAGTGCAACTCGCTCCCGCCCCAAATTCCTCTCCTGCCCACCCAGATAATGGCAACATTACATAGCCAGGGCCACAGGAATTTCAGACTTCAAATGTGTCAACAGGCCTTTGGAGCCACTGTAGACAACACAGCTGAGCCTGATCCTATTCTCACCCGATGCCCACATGCTCGTTCCGTTCCAGAAGGGGGGGCCACTTGATAATAAACAGAGATGGGGGAATCCTGGCTGATTTCTCTCTCCATTGCCCAAGGATAGATTGAACGCTCCCCCTCTGCCTTCCTGGCTATGATCAGCTAACTCAGCACAGGTCAAGGTTTGAACCCGAGACCTTCTGCTCTATGAAAGAAAGACTTGCATTTCTATAGCATCCTTCAGGACCTCAGGGTGACACAATGCGCCTTACAGCCAATGAAGTACTCTTTGAAGTGCAGTCACTGTTGTAATGTGGGAAACGCAGCAGCCAATTTGCGCACAGCAAGCTCCCACAGACAGCAATGAGATTATGCCCAGATGACCTATTTTAAGGATGTTGGTTGAGGAATAAATATTGGCCAGGACACTGGGGAGAACTTCCCCTGTTCTTTTTCCAATAGTGGCCTTGAGATTGTTTTACATCCACCTGAGGGGGGCAGACGGGGCCTCGGTTTAACGTCTGATCCGAAAGACGGATGGCTGAGCACCTCATGTAACATTCTCCAGCGAGTAGCATTTCCCACTTGTCCCACTATCTGCACACCTGAGGTTAAAATCAACCCCTCAGATTCCTATCCATGTTCAGGCTGTTGGTCATAATCTGCTGATTAGTTTTCGTGTAAAATGTTTTCAAATAAAAAAAATCTAAAGGTTCCTTAATCAATAAGTTTGATGTGCAATCACTGTGCCATCAACATTAGTGAATTGTTGAGAGTGAGATTAATGATCAAATGAATGAAATCAATCACATTCCTCTTGAAGTACATGAGCCGTGTTTATTTGAAGTCTGATATTTGAAAATAGGTTACTTTTTACATCAAAACAAGAGCACCTCACTTCAAATGAGTGAGACATGATAGGTTTGTAATTAGCACTCAGACCTAAACACTCTCAAAATAGCCTTGAAAGCCCAGTGGAAGTAAATGAACAGAAATGCTTTAAGTATTTTATCCTAGAATCAGGATAACTTATCAATTTAGTACATGTTTCATTGTTCTCCTTTTCTTAGTTTGATTAATTTATAGAATCATAGAATCATAGGAATTTACAGCACAGAAGGAGGCCATTCGGCCCATCGTGTCTGTGACGGCCGAAAAAGAGCTATCCAGCCTAATCCCACTTTCCAGCTCTTGGTCTGTAGCCCTGTAGGTTAAAAAAAGAAAGGCTTGCATTTCTATAGCGCCTTTCACAACCACCAGACGTCTCAAAGTGCTTTACAGCCAATGAAGTACTTTTTGAAGTGTAGTCACTGTTGTAATGTGGGAAATGCGGCAGCCAATTTGCGCACAGCAAGCTCCCACAAACAGCAATGTGATAATGACCAGATCATCTGTTTTTGTTATGTTGGTTGAGGGATAAATATTGGCCAGGACACCAGGGGATAACTTCCCCTGCTCTTCTTCCCATAGTGCCATGGGATCTTTTGCATCGACCTGAGAGAGCAGACGGGGCCTCAGTTTAACGTCTCATCCAAAAGACGGCACCTCCAACAGTGCAGCACTCCCTCAGCACTGCCCTGGAGTGTCAGCCTAGCTTTATGTGTTCAAGTCCCTGGAATGGGATTTAGAACCCACAACCTTCTGACTCTGGAGGTGAGTGTGCTACCAACTGAGCCACAGCTGACACATCACGGCACTTCAAGTGCATATCCAAGTACTTTTTAAATGCGATGAGGGTTTCTGCCTCTACCACCCTTTCAGGCAGTGAGTTCCAGACCCCCACCACCCTCTGGGTGAAAAATGTTCTCCTCAACTCCCCTCTAATCTTTCTACCAATTACTTTAAATCTATGCCCCCTGGTTATTGACCTCTCTGCTAAGGGAAATAGGTCCTTCCTATCCACTTTATCTAGGCCCCTCATAATTTTATACACCTCAATTTAATCTCCCCTCAGCCTCCTCTGTTCCAAAGAAAACAACCCCAGCCTATCCAATCTTTCCTCATAGCTAAAATTTTCCAGTCCTGGCAACATCCTCATAAATCTCCTCTGCACCCTCTCTAGTGCAATCACATCTTTCCTGTAATGAGGTGACCAGAACTGTACGCAGTACTCTAGCTGTGGCCTAACTAGTGTTTTATACAGTTCAAGCATAACCTCCCTGTTCCTATATTCTATGCCTCAGCTAATAAAGGAAAGTATCCCGTATGCCTTCTTAACCATCTCATCTACCTGTCCTGCTACCTTCAGGGATCTGTGGACATGCACTCCAAGGTCCCTCTGTTCCTCTACACTTCTCAGTATCCTACCATTTATTGTGTATTCCCTTGCCTTGTTAACCCTCCCCAAATGCATTACCTCACACTTCTCCGGATTGAATTTAATTTGCCAATTTTCTGCCTACCTGACCAGTCCATTGATATCTTCCTGAAGTCTACAGCTTTCTTCCTCACTATCAACCACACGGCCAATTTTTGTATCATCTGCAAACTTCTTAATCATGCCTGCTACATTGAAGTCTAAATCATTGATATATACCACAAAAAGCAAGGGACCTAGTTGGGTTTATCAACCACTCAATCAACCGAGGTGAAGGGCCAAGACACACAGTGCAAGATGCCAGCAACATTGAAAACAATAAAAGACAAGAGGAGGTAAATCAGGAAGTAGTGATCAGGTCACACCAAGCTTGCTTTGCAAATTACTGCTAATTGTGAGGGAGGCAAAAAGCTCCACATTGTGATGTCCTGGAGACACGAGGCAGAAGATGTAGGATAGCAAATATACAGGTGTGAAAGGACCACAGGGGGAAAGTTCGGAGGAGCATTGACCACAGAAGTACCAACTGCAGACTAAGGTAAGAAAGATTATGACAATGACAGAGAATCTGGAAGTTAGAGTTGAGATTGGGATTGACTATCAGAAGACAAGCTTCTTCTTGCTGTCTAGGATTGAGAGAGAGTTGGTAAAGGAACCTCCCCAGATATGAAACTGAATTTAATGCTTGGATGAACTAAGGCTTTATAGAGAGTTGAGTTTCTTGGTGTGAAAGAACAAGTCTACTTTCTTTGAGGCAGCTTTAGCAATAGAAGAGATGAGGAAGTTCTACGAGTTCTGAGGAGACAGTGAGGCTAAGAATGTTGGTAGATGAAGAAGGACTAAGGGTATGAAGCCAGTAAAGGTAAGACGTGGTAGCTGTTGGTTAGACCTGCCATTGCTTCATTGAAGAGCATGGAGAAGATGAAAATATAGTGATTCAACCATTACACTGAGAGAAGACTGTAGATTGTGAGCGTTAGGGGTATGCAAAGTGAAAAACGTGGTGAATATAGAGTGGAATCCTCATTAAGAGTGTGGATAGCGTGAATGGTGAGTGGAGCAGGTCAATGATATAGAGAAGGAAAGAAAGGGAGAGCCTGGGGAAACCAAGAGTTCATGGAAAAAGAATCAGCGGGCGAGCCACCAACTTTTCTAAGGGGGAAAAATGGGGTTGATTTACGCCTCTTGTAAGTGCCTCCGAGGGGCGCTAACGAGGCGCAAATCCCCTAGCGCCCGCGCACGGCGCCGCTAATGCCTCCCCCGAAATTCAACGGGAGGTAAGCAGCAGCGGTAGCCGGTAGTGCCCTGTGTTGATGCGCCGCCGGCGTTGACGTCATCGCTGTGCGCAGCACCCCGCTCACGCCCCGGCCGCAAACTTGGGTTGAGCCCCCTGACCTATCGCCGGACGATATGTTAGTTAAAGGGGCAGGTGTCGCGCGGCCATTTATTTTTTGGCCGACTGCCAGCACCTGCCTCCTTCTCCTTTTTTTCTCGGGGTGCCGGCCGCGATCGCTCAGCCCGGCACTCCTCTTGAGTGCTGGGCTGTTTTCCCGGCACCCTGCTCCCCGGTGCTCCAGCAGGGCCCTGGTGCGCGCAGCGCTAGGCCCCTCCTCTTAATCAGGGGAGGAGGCCTGCAATGACGTGGCGCTACATGCTGATGCACGTGGCACTGTTGCACGTATCGCCGCGATATTCAGTTGTAGCACCCCAGGAAGGAGGTGGAGTGCTTCCAGTGGCACCCCACCTCCTGCTTGGGGCGCTACAACTGAATTTCAGGCGATGGGGCGCTAATTTTTTCGGGGCGCTACCGAATTTTCCCCCCTAAATGTTTATCATTAAAATAAACACTTACAGCAAACATCAAAACCTGTGACAGACGGCTTGGTTGGAACAACTGCCTTCCCTGCTTCTTAGGAATAGGAGGGGCTGCGAGACGAGATCTTGGCGCACAGCCGAGTATTGCCAGCGCGCCAACCTGCCATCCTGTTTGACTCTGTTGCCTATTTCTCAGAAATTGTTCTACCACTGGGTTTTCTTTTTCGCCCCGTTTTCTATTCAGTTCTTTGCCTTTAGACATTTCCTGGTTTAAGCATAATTTTAAAATGTTCCCGCGTGACCCATTTCCTTAATTGGTACATCCATTTCATGATGCCGACCTCATTCCTTTGAAAGCAGTAACAGAGATAGTTATGACATGACAATGTGAAGGGTTGTATCAATATATATCTAAAACACACAACTCAAAACCTCCACAATCTAATTAGGTCATCTCAGCACTAATATCTAGTTATAACAATTAGCAGTCAATTAACCATTCATATAGATGCTATTGCACTACAGGTCGAAATATAATGACATACATGCAGACAAACATCAACTCCTTGATTAATGAGTCTTCATTGCAGGAGAAGGATTACTAAATAGGGTGTGCCCTCCTTGACAGAATCTAAGGTATAGGCTGAAGCCAAACAACAAAGCTTTATCAAGCTGCCAAAATGAAATGCAGACGTTTGCATTTTTAAAAATTAAACAAGTATGCTAGACTGATTATAGCCATACAGTGCGACATGCAATCTTTATTTATGGAGGAGGGGGATGCATAAAATTCTGTTACCTGTAGTAAGCTATATACATGCCAAAAAAATAAAGAGACAATGAAGGTAGATTTTCAACACATCTATTATAGAAACTGCCTGATTTTCATTTCCATTAAATGAATATCTTCCCCACTGACCCAGTCGGAGCAAATCTTCTTCTAAAGTCTTAGATCCAATATATTCTCTCTCCTCTATCTCAGCAGCATCTAGCACCCTCTATAAGAAAGTTAATACGTTAAACATGACATTAAGTACTCCTTAGTTTTTTTTATATCAAAAATACAGTGACGCTATGGTACATCTATCTATTATTAGAAATGTTAAGTATGGCCCCCACTTGTATATACAGTATTAACCTTACTTCTTGTATTATGCTTTTATATTGGAAAACCTGTATGTCAACATGTCACAATGGAAAAACCCTTTCTAAATATGTCATTTCATCATCATAGTTTATTGATGAATCAATCAAGTCACACAAAATGTTTTTTTGGAAAACGTTTCATTTACCATTTTCCCCAGTAACTGAAATTTCTAATGATCAAAATAAGGTTATAAACACAATAAAAAATTCAAAATGTAACATGTTTCACAAAATCATAACTAAATGTATCCACGGAGTTTTAATACCTTATTAAAATCTTTGTTCGAAGCCTGAGCTTAATATTTTTGTCCACAGCTGTGACTCTGATCTGCAGGTAGGTCCTGCAGTCTAAGCATGTGCACAATTATATTAACAGCATTTAAGCTAGGCAAATGATAAAATGCTTTTCTCTCAGTCTTTACCAACATTTATTTGGTTGTATTCAAAAAATATTTTGTGTGTGTGTGTGTGTGAGTGAGAGACAGGGAAAAAAATGACAGACTATTGACTGCACAGCGCTATCTTTCGTTGGTGTTTGAATTATCCATTATAAATTAAAAACAGTGTATGATTACAACCGTTCATTGGAACTGCACCTGTTGTAGTTTATTTCTTTCTTATCTCTGACTCGCTGTGAGTAATGTGACGGGAGATCTGCAATATAGAAAACAAGCAAAGTTCCAATCTACCTCTGGTGGCTTGACCCCGATTTTAACTCCAGGTGGATTCCCCCGCTCAGGCCCGAGTTAAAATTACACTCGGGTCTCAATGATGTCACCGGGCCGCAACATGCATATGTAAAGAAGGACCCCGTTGGCTCCGGTCGCGTGTCCTTGCCGCCTGCTCGAGAGCACAGGTTAAAATTGCAGATGTTGTGATCCTGGCGGCTTTTGGACAGGTAAGAGCCAGGGCAATTCTAACTGCCTGCCCGCCAGGTTCCTGCTGAGCAAGTAGGGTTAAAATCGCCCTTTCTGCAAAGATTTATTTCCTGCTGCGGTCTCCACACAGCCTACTCCTCGCTCTCTATCTGGTTCTGTTGTCACCTGCAGACCAGACTCTTCCACCTCAGTTATCACTCTTTAGCTATTGCCACTGCACTTTCACTAGTGCTCTCATATCCCCCAAACATACACACTGACAGTATAGTTGAGAACCACTGTTGTTTTAGGCTATGTAAGGAACAGGAATCTCTTGCCAAATTTCAAAGCCATTAACACCATCCACAGTCTGCAATCATTTCACTCTTCAGCTTGAAAGAAGAACTGAAAGTAATGTCTGACCATTTCAATGGAGGCAAAGTGAAAGTTTATTTGGGAACCAGCACATTAATCAGGTATAAGCAGCAGTTTCATTCAGCGGCATTACATCGGAGCAAAGGTGACGATTTTTTTGGAGAGCAATGAACTTTGAACAACTTGAGCAAAGTGGTACGAGTAGGCAGCAAATCAATGACTAGAAAGCCTGGACAATTCCTGAACAGTCCTATTATTGTGATGGCCTGGATTGACGGTAATAGAGAGATTAATGGTGTGAAGATGCAAGAAAGGCAAGAATTTGCTTTCTAAATACATTGGGTCTTGTTGCCCATATTAATCTGGAAAACCAAAAATGGAAAACAAGAGTCTTCAGCATCATTGCTAAATCACCACAACTACTGGTGCCAGAACTAGCAATTCCACTCATCACTGCAACCTAAGCTCTGGGAGTTTGTTCGCATTGTATCGGTCCACACAGATCTTTATCAGACTGTATTGTCTGTGCTTATTTTCTTCACCATTAATCGTCAACTGTAGATAGCTACCTTGCTAGCTGGCACATCACTCACTTCAGTATTTGAGATGCATGGCACTATTACACTGAAGGAGCACCAATTGCAGCAGGCATGTGGACTACAGGCGTGTGGTACTCCCACCATCATTGACACTCTAATATAAAGCGGGGAAGTTCTGCAGTTCAAAGAGTATTGGAAACCCATATAATTAAGCATCTTGCAAGCTGCCATATAGTCTCTACTTGTAAATTAGCAGGCCAAAGTCTATTGCCTAGTAACATTTTGAGAACAGAATCGTCAACGACACTAATCTGACTACAAATATATACATGGTTATTTCTGTTACGCCCTAATATTCATTATGCTGTCATGAGATTAAATGTAAATTGCTGCAGGCCTTTATTGGGTTTTTATAGCAATACGGAAGTCAGCAGTTTGTTTAAGTATTAACCCACAAGTTATTTACTAACCAGTGTGCTTTGAAGTGGTTACGGACGCATTAATTGTCGTATTTGCAAAACAGGCCCGAAAGCATTCTAAAACATTTATGTGCAATAGCTAAACTTAATGAGCAGATTCAAAATGGGTTGCATTGCTTGAGTCATTCCATTTTCAACTTGTGTGCATGCATTTAAAAAAAGAGATTACAGATCTCTGTTTGAGCGCCACTCTCCGAGAACCCCCCAGCGTAAATGTTGGAGAACCTTATGGATTCCTTCATATTGCTCAGTGTAAGTGAACTTACCTTTATCATCCCAACTTGCTCCTTTTCTGTATCACCACTCACCCACAGTTGCTAGTTGGCATATGACCGGTGCTCAGAAACCTGTCTGATGGGTATAGACTGTGGAACCAACCCAAGAATTTGAACTTGCCTGAATTGACCTGTTCAGGCAGACTAAGCCCAAACTGACTGTTTCCCCAAAGGCAAAACAAACATTTGCAACTGAGGCAGGTTTTAGATGTTGCCAGTGAGTTGGAAGAGTGTGCAAGTATCTGCGTTTCAAAATTCAATTTTGACTCAATGGGACCTAATTGCTGTACGCCCCGAACCAGGCGCGATTCTGGCAGCGCGCAGTGAGGGAACACTGCGACGGAGAATCAATCGGGCAAGCTGCGGGCACCAAATCAGACATCCTGACACAGCTCGCCTGTCGGGGCCAATAGTTCGGGGGAAGGAGGAGGGTGATTGGGGGACGGTGGGGGTTGGGGGGGGGGGTTAAAGACGGGTCGGTAGAGGCATCGCAAGCTCTGACTAGGGGACAAACAAATTTAGGATTCTGGGTCTGAAATGATATGAGGCCTGCACTCAATTCAGGCGGTCGCCAGGGCCACCTAAGAAAAAACCGTGCAGATTGGGCGCTGGCCTCCGCACTGCTAAACTGGATAATGCTGCACCTGTTTTAGGCCCGTAAGACGGCTGCAACAATGTTAAATTTAGACCCCAATGAGCCTGGCTTAGTTGGGTCCAAAATGATTTAATTCAAGAGCAAAGTGCATTTCCTATATCACTGATCCAAGATTGTTCGGCCAGTAGGGATTTCTCCCAGTGAAGACAACAAATACAGCAACATCTGCGATGATAAAGGAGTGGAGTAAAAAAAAAATTGATGCAATTTGTTGTTTGACAAATATCTCTTCTCCCATTTGTTTCGATATTGTAGTAAATAAGGATGTTGGTGGCTCTGTTCTGACATCGGTTTATTTTAGATCAAAATGAACCAAGGTCGATTCCGTAATATTTTATGTGCCTTTTGAAACTAGAATGTGTTAAGTGGAACATTTATCTTCCTCTATCATGGAGCAATTGCTTCTCATAGTGACCCTATTCTGGAGCAATGACTTCTTTAAGTAGAGGTGTCAGTATGAATGTATATGGAGCAGACGTGTTCAGTTCAAATAACCGTTCACATTAGCTCAATGTGATATAACAAATGTATTTTGCCCTTGAATTATACAAAGTGCATTAGGCCTGATTAGCAAATCTTTTTGGAGCTTTTTTGGGGGGCTGAGGGGGCGGATGGGGCAGCGGTGTAGGAAGAGTAAGTTGGTCTTTTTTGAACTGTGAAAAAATATTTCACTAGATAGCCATCAAAATAGCACAGGTCCAATCACTTAAATCAATCACTCATATAAGCCCGCTTTTAATCTGGGGCACTAATTGTTCGGGTGGAGTCGCGAGCGGAACGGGAGGTCCGGGCGATTTTAACGCACAAGCCTCATTTTAATAGGATTGACGGGCTGCCCACCTGATCAGGTTGGGAAACGTTCTCTGCGTAATTTCCAGCGCGCATGCTGAGGGCTACTTAAAGTGGGAAGGCGCCCCGGAAAGCGAGGCTGGATTCCTTGCTGTCAAATTTCGCTGTCATACCACGGCGAGGAGGGGAATCTCAGAAATGAGTTCGAGGACCAGCCCCCAGGTTTCCTGATGCCTCCCTGGAGGTCCTGGTGGAGGGGGGGTCTGTACTGTTCCTCAGCACCCACAGCAGAATCCCCATGGCCACTATGCAGCAGGCCTGGACAGAAATGGCTAACCGGGTCAGTGCCAACATCGCCACTCCAGGACCTGGCTTCAGTGTAGGAAGAGCTTCAATGACCTCACAAGAGCAGTAAATACAGCTCTTCATGTCTCCGTCTCTCTCAACAACACCTGACGATACTCCTTAGTGTCGGCCGTGTCTCAGTGGGTAGCACTCTCGCCTCTGAGTCAGAAGGTTGTGGGTTCATAGTCCCACTCCAGAGACTTGAGCACAAAAATCTAGGCTGACACTCAGTAGAGGTCTCCCTCAGTACTGAGGGAGCGCTGCACTGTCAGAGGTGCCATCTATCGGATGAGATGTTAAACCGAGGCCCCGTCTGCCCTCAGGTGGACGTAAAAAATCCCAGGGCACTATTCCGAAGAAGAGCACGGGAGCTCTCCCCGGTGTCCTGGCCTATATTTATCCCTCAACCAATTCCTAAAAACAGATTATCTGGCCATTATCACATTGTTGTTTGTGGGAGCTTGCTGTCTGCATATTGGCTGCCGCGTTTCCTACATTGCAACAGTGACTCCACTTCAAACAATGTACTTCATCGGCTGTAAAGCACTTTGAGACATCTTGAAATGTGCTGCGCAGAAATGCAGGTCTTTCTTTCTTTCACCCTCTTCCCCCACCACTCTCAACAATTCCTTCAACATACAAGCACATCGCACCATCTCCCTTTCTCATTCCAAACACACTCACCTCTTCCTTTGCTCGCTTAGCAATATACACTATCAGCATTCTTGTCTCACATCAAAAAAAGTTTTTTTGTTTTCCATACAGACCCCAGCATCTGCCACATTTGACCCCTGGTGACCCCACCTCATTGTCTTTGATGTAATGTTTTCCTGACTGACCTGTTTGGACACCATCCACACCTTTGATTGCCGTGATTATCTCTCTGCCGAGGTGTGATAAAGGGCAGTTAGAAAGATTAACTGTAATCATCTGGCAGTGTTCTCTGACTATATATGCTGTGCCTATATGCATCTCTTCACTTCACCTGACGAAGGAGCAGCGCTCCGAAAGCTTGTGATTCCAAATAAAGCTGTTGGACTATAACCTGGTGTTGTGCGACTTCTCACATTTGTCCACCCCAGTCCAACACCGGCATCTCCACATCATGTCTCACATCCTCACACTTGCTAACCAGAACCTCCTCCCTGCACTTGTTCCTCACTCCACCTTGTGTACATATGGCTTTACTTTCATCAACTACCCATCCCCAACAACACCTTGTATTTATATAGCGCCTTTAACGTAGTAAAACGTCCCAAGGCGCTTCACAGGAGTATTTTAAGACAAAAAATTTGACACCGAGCCACATAAGGATAAATTACGGCCCGTGACCAAAAGCTTGGTCAAAGAGGTAGGTTTTAAGGAGCGTCTTAAAGGAGGAAAGAGAGGTAGAGAGGCGGAGAGGTTTAGGCAGGGAATTCCAGAGCTTAGGGCCCAGGCAACAGAAGGCACGGCCACCAATGGTTGAGCGATTATAATCAGGGGTGCTCAAGAGGGCAGAATTAGAGGAGCGCAGATATCTCGGAGGGTTGTGGGGCTGAAGGAGATTCCAGAGATAGGGAGGGGCGAGGCCATGGAGGGATTTGAAAACAAGGATGAGAATTTTGAAATCGAGGCGCTGCTTAACCGGGAGCCAATGTAGGTCAGCGAGCACATTTTGCTTCTTCTCCAGCTCTGAGCACCTGCACGATATGCACAAGCTCTATACATCTCCATTTACCTTCTCAACAGCCACTCACGAACTCTCACCCTCTCTTTCTGCAGGACGAAACAACACATAATGCCAGGGAGAGGACCAAGACCAGGGGAGGAGTACTCCACATCGTAGTCTTCACCCAAGCAGCGCACGAAACCCTGGAGATTAATGACGCAGGCGAAGCCATGAGTATTGGGAAAGGAGAGGCTGGTGGCTTGTCTGAGCTGGGTGCCTGCATATTGCTTGTAACCCTACATTTCCCTCAGGAAATATTCATCAAGCTTCACAACTTCAAGCTGCATTCTCAAGGTTGTCACCTGCTAATGTCCAGCCTCAGTGACATCCTAACTCTTGTGTCCCTTTTCTCTTTCCAGGTCCTTCTCAGCACCTGGACCCTGCAGAAGGAGACGCCTCGGAGGAGGACAATCTCTTTGAGGACGCACCGTCTCGCACTCCATTGCTCCAAAGCACCAGCAGACATTGGCACTTCATGTGAGTGAAATAGTGAGCCAGAGGAGTCTGCAAGTGATGAAACACTCAACACGAGGGAGCAGCAGCGGGTACTGGTGGCAGGGACCTCCCAGGAGATAGTTTACCAGAGGGTGAGGCCCTTTCCCAACTCTGAGAGCTTCAGGAGCCCAGCCAGGAATAGAAAACTGCTTGCCTCTCATTGGCACGTATTGGCAGACCTGCCCAGGAGATTCAGCACTATGGCTGAAAAGTATGGAGTGGTCCCGCGTCCAGCCTGTGTGGTGCCATGGCATCAGCACTCTGCAGACTACAGTAGCGAGCGTGGTCACCTCCAGCAATGCTGCAGCCCGAGCCCTCACAAAGGAAGTCGGTGTCACCAACCTTTGCAACTTTGGTGGAAGCTCAAACAGTTGCCATGCAAGCTCTGAGCTTCACCTTGGACGGATTGGTGGACCACATGGATAAGGGTTTTCAAGCAGCCACTCACCTTCTGCAGTCTGCTCTCCCGCGGATGACTGAGAGCGATGAGCCGCATGCCCCGTGGGAGCGGTCGCTGCCTGTTGCCCTCTCTCAGGAAGTCACGACATCTGCTCCTTCGCCATTCCCTCAGTCAATACTTGCCGTGGGGCCAGGAAGCCTGCTGGGGCCAGACGGCCCCGGCAGTAGCCGAGGTGCAGCAGTCTGCAGCCGGCCCTTCACAGGAAAGTGATACTCCGCTTGGCGAACAAGGCATTGGTGACCTCCTTTATGTGTACTGCAGACTGGGAGATGCGGGTGATGTCCACCTGTAGCAGCCTGGAAGGAGCCAGTGGCAAAGAAGTTAAGGGCTGTAATAAAACCAGAAAATGCTGGAAATACTCAGCGGGTCCGGCAGCATCTGTGGAGAGAGAAACAGAGTTAACGTTTCAGGTCGATGACCCTTCGTCAGAACTGGAAAAAGCTGGAGATGGAACAGGTTTTTAAGCAAGTGTAGGGGCAGGGAAAGGGGGGAGGGGAGGAAAGAACAAAAGGGAAGGTCTGTGATAGGATGGAAGGCAGGAGAGATTAAGAGAGAAAAGGGATGATGGTGCAAGGCAAATGGAAATGTTAATGGGACAAGTTAAGAAACAAAAGATGACTCTAGATGAAGTGTAAATGGCACTGGCAGAATGAAAGACAGCTGCCATGTGAGAGAGAGAAAAAAAATGATAGAGGCAGAGGTTATGGTCTGAAATTGTTGAACTCTATGTTGAGTCCAGAAGGTTGTAAAGTGCCTAATCGAAAGATGAGGTGCTGTTCCTCGAGCTTACGTTGAGCTTCATTGGAACAGTGTAAGAGGCCGAGGATAGAGTGGTCAGAGTGGGAGTGAAGCGGAGAATTAAAGTGACAGGCGACCGGAAGCTCGGGGTCACCCTTACGGACTGAACGGAGGTGTTCCGCAAAGCGGTCACCCAATCTGCGTTTGGTCTCCCCATTGTAGAGGAGACCGCATCGTGAGCAGCGAATACAGTATACTAAATTGCAAGAAGTACAAGTAAATCGCTGTTTCACTGGAAGGAGTGTTTGGGGCCCTGGACAGTGGGAAGGGAGGAGGCGAAAGGGCAGGTGTTGCATCTCCTGCGCTTGCACGGGAAAGTGCCGGGCGAAGGGGAAGGGGTGTTGGGGGTGATAGAGGAGTGGACCAGGGCGTCGCAGAGGGAGCGGTCCCTTCGGATTTCCAGCATCCTCAGTATTTTGCTTTTGTATAAGTTAGGGGCTGTAGTGACTTTGACAGCCACTGGCAAAGCATGATCCCCTGGTCCAGCAGGCAGCAGGTCCTTCTGCAGGAGGCAGCAGAGGTCTACACCAGCCGGCCTGGAGGAGCGCAGCCTTCAGATTGGCCCAAGAAAGTGAGTCTTGGCCTGGAAACCCTGTGTGCTGGACACGGCCTCTTGCATTGTCCCTCACCTATATTCCGTAGCGTTTAGAAGAATGAGAGGTGGTCTTCCAATAGGCCCAGTCACTGTCCCTCTTCCTCCAACTGTTCCTCCATCTAAATGAAACTGGCATTAATATTATCCGTCATAAGCAGGTAGAGTTTACTTGGGGTCGTCACATTACATTACAACAGCGACTACTTAATTGACTGTAAAGTACTTTGGGACGTCCTGAGGTCATGAAAGGCGCTATATAAATGCAAGTCTTTCTTTTTTAGGGTAGGTAAGGCAAAATACTATTAGAAAGAAGTGAACTGGAAGCTGGAAACTCTCCTGGCCATCCAAGTCGCACAATGACACACAGAACCTATGACCCACTTACCTGCAGCTGAGGGCTCCTTTAAATACTGCTTCAGTGTTTCTGACTAGGTTTTATTGGCGGGGTGACAACTGGGTGGGACATCCATGATTTCGCGTTAGATTTGGGGAGACCACACCTGGAGTTCTGTGTACGGTTTTGGTCTCCTAAGGAAGGATATATTTGCCTTCGAGGGAGTGCAACAAAGGTTTACTCGATTGATTCCTGGGATGGGGGGATTATCCTTTGAGGAGATATTGAGTAGACTAGACCTATATTCCGTAGAGTTTAGAAGAATGAGAGGTGATCTCATTGAAATATTGGCCTAGAAATTCGGGTGGCCGGCTTGCCGCGGGGGTAAGGATCGCGCGCGCTCTTACCTACCGCGCCTGCCGTTGTGTTTCGGGCCCACAGGAACTTCGGGTCCTGGGTCTCTCCCTAGTGCCGGCGCGCAGTGCTTGCGTGTCCCAGGGGCGCAGTTAGTGCAATGCGATCCCTGGGATCACGTGGGCCATGGAGAGCCAATGGCAGCAGACCATCTTTCATTCATAGATCTGTGAATTGAAATCGGCCCCAAAAGAACAGCTAAACCTCAAATAATTTTTTTTTAAAAACCATCACATTAATAAAATAACTATAGTTAAATAAATTAACCACTTTAAACAAAAATTTAAATTTTTAAAAAAATTTAAATTCTTTTTAAAAGTTATAAAAATAAACTTACCTTTCTTTAAAGTCTCTAAAAAAGATAAACCTGTTGAAAAAAATTTAAAATTATACTTAATTAACTACTTACCTTGTTCAAAAGGGGTCTTACGCCTCCTTTTTACTTGTGTAAAATCTTCCATACTTACCCCCGCGTTGAAACCTGAAAAAAAACCTAAGTGTGCTGCGTGCGCACAGCCTGTAGTGCGCACGTGGTTCACCTAGGAACCGCCCCCTTCGCCATACCGGAAGTGCCAGTTCCCCGCGCATGCGCAGTGCATGCAGGAAACCGGCACTTCGGGAACAAATACGGGTGAGTACGCAGCGGGTACTCTCCTGTATTCGGCCGAATTTTTGGGCCATACAAAATTCTAAAGGGGCTTGACAGGGTAGATGCAGGGAAGATCTTTCCCCTGGCTGGGGAGTCTAGAACCGGGGGTCACAGTCTCAGAATAAGGGATCGGCCACTTAGGACTGAGATGAGGAGAAATTTCTTCACTCAGAGGGTTTTGAATCCTTGGAATTCTCTACCCCAGAGGGCTGTGGATGCTGAGTCGTTGAGTATATTCAAGACAGAGATTGATAGTTTTTTGGACTCTAGGGGAATCAAGGGATATGAGATCGGGCGGGAAAGTGGAGCTGAGGTCGAAGATCAGCCATGATCTGATTGAATGACGGAGCAGGCTCGAGGGGCCGTACGGCCGACTCCAGCTCCTAATTCTTGCGTTGTTATTTGGGTTGGGGGCCCTAATTGCGTCATTAGGACCCCAATTTGCACATATTCAATGGGTCCTTACTGCCTGTGACAGGCGCCTCAGTAAACCGAGTGATTAAGACGCCGGAGGGTGGGACAACATCGGGAAGGCAGCCATAAGAACTCATTGCAAATTAAACCGCCCGCCCACGCCGGCCCTACTCTCTTTGAGCGCGGCAGGGTAAAATCGGCCCAACAGTCTTCCGAATAAAGAGTAGGAAAATAATTTGTCAGGTCGTTTCATTCTTGCCAATTAGTTGGCTAAAGAAAAGTCGATTTTATTGAGAGCAATAGGTTAATTTTGCCACGGTTTCATTTAAAAAAATTACTTTGGATTAAAGCTCTCCGCAAAATGTAGCTAACTGCTCCGACGGGAAGTGGTTAATGAGCTTAACTCATGACTTCTGCCCCACAGCAGGCAAGAGGAAATAAATCCGCTGGGTTTGTTTTGCTAGCAGTTCTTTTGTCCCCTCGATTGTTCTTTTTCATAAAACGTTTTTTTCAAACATATTCTTAACTTTTAAAACTATTTCTTTGCTGCTTTTCTTTTCTCCCTTCTTTCCACTCGCCCAACATTCGCGCGGACCCGCTTTCCAGCTGCGGGCACTGCTCAGGGCGTGGGACCCTCGCCAACTAAGGAGGACGGTTTTGAGTTAAGGCAAACTTCAGTTGGGCACTGGTGGCAATTGTGCCGCCCCCCCCCCCCCCCCCCCAAATGTCCCTGGCAAGAGTTCTCAGCCATTCCAAGGGCCGGGCCGGGTTTGTTTAATGGCAGCAAGTTGCGAGCACTGAACCAGCGCTCAAAGAAAGCTCATCTTTCGATTAGGCACTCTACAGCCCTCTGGACTCAACATAGAGTTCAACAATTTCAGATCATAACCCCGGCCCTGATCACATATATATATATTTTTATTTAATTTTTTTTATCCACACTTTTGTTTGGCCTTTTTTTCTTCCCTCCCACATGGCAGCTGTCTTTCATTCTGCCAGCGCAATTCACACTTCATCTAGAGCCATCCTTTGTTCCTTAACCTGTCCCATTACCACCTCCTCTTGCCTTGAATATCTCTTAATGTCTCTTAATCTCTCCTGCTTTCTATCCTATCACTGACCTTCCCTTTTGTTCTTTCATCCCCTCCCCCTTTTCCCAGCCCTAAACTTGCTTTAAAATTTATTTCATTTCCTGCTTTTTTCCAGTTCTGACGAAAGGTCTTCGACCTGAAACGTTAACTCTGTTTCTCTCTCCACGGATGCTGCCTGGCCTGCTGAGTTTTTCCAGCGTTTTCTGTTGTTATCTCAAAGAAAGCTTGCTGGACTTGGGGAGAGAAAAGAAAAGACAGACTTGCATCTCTATAGCGCCTTTCACAACCACCGGACATCCCAAAGCGTTTTACAGTTAATTAAGTACTTTTTGAAGTGCAGTCCCTGTTGTAATGTGGGAAACGCAGCCACCAATTTGAGCACAGCAAGCTCCCACAAACAGCAATGTGATAATGACCGGATAATCTGTTTTTTTTTGTTATGTTGATTGAGGGATAAATATTGTCCAGGACACCAGGGATAACTCACCTGCTCTTCTTCGAAATCGTGGCCATGGGATCTTTTACGCCCACCTGAGAGAGCAGATGGGGCCTCGGTTTAACATCTCATTCAAAAGACAGCACCTCCGACAGTGCAGCACTCCCTCAGCACTGCCCTGGAGCGTCAGCCTAGATTTCTGTGCTCAGGGCTCTGGAGTGGAACTTGAACCCACAACCTTCTGATTCTAGAAGCGAGGGTGCTGCCCACTGAGCCATGGTTGACACTGGCGAAGGGGAAAGAAACAAAGATTCCCACTTCTGATTTCTACCCAGCGACCCTTGCTGGAAGTGCACACGTGTGGACGTTAGGTGAGGACAGCATCAGGTCCAGCTGCTTTGCCTCCCACGGGTTAATACATGAATATTGGCGACTTGGGTGAAGTAGCAAAGGACGCCTGGTGCATCTGAAAACGTACTGCATCAAGGAGTGAGCATTTTCAGGAGAGCAGAGGTTTTTGGGAACACTCATTTGACACATTTGGTGCAAAAATTAAATAAATACATCGCTGGGTAGAATTATGTCCGATCTAATTTGTAACAGATGAAATAAATCACACCCAAAGTAGACGCTCGTTCCATGCTGACAAAGACTATAATCTGACTTTCCTGCTTATGTCAATACATTTTATTGGAGGTCAAAGGTTACCAATCAGGTTCCTCGCTGACAATGCATACCGCCTTTTCTAAGGTGTGACCAAATTATAGGGTATTGGAATATAATTTGGTTTATGACTGAGGATAGTTGTGTGGGAGGAATAAATACAATTAACGCCCTTCACTTGCTTAACTGGTGACAAAAAAAACCTTGCACAGTTCTAATAAATGATTGGACTCTGCATTGTTTGGGGACTGTGGGCAGATCTCATGTTTGTGAAAGAATGAAGTGGAGTCCTTCTGCATTTTGCCTGAGCTCAATATTTTGCTGCACATTTAGTTTATTTTTTTATGTGGATTTGTAAGGTTTGTATAAAATAAATGCAGCCCACATCAAGAGAGAAAAAGGAAACAGAAGTAAGGTAAGACAGAGGGAGCTCGCATTGTAGCTTCATTGTTTTACCAAAAGGTGAGAGATCAGGTGTGAGAGTGTGGTGAGTGCGGGTGTGAGAGTGTGGGTGTGAGAGTGTGGAGAGTGTGGGTGTGAGAGTGTGGAGAGTGTGGGTGTGAGAGTGTGTGTGTGAGAGTGTGGGTGTGAGAGTGTGTGTGTGAGAGTGTGGGTGCGGGTGTGAGAGTGCGGGTGTGAGAGTGTGGGTGTGAGAGTGTGGGTGCGGGTGTGAGAGTGCGGGTGTGAGAGTGTGGGTGTGAGAGTGTGGGTGCGGGTGTGAGAGTGCGGGTGTGAGAGTGTGGGTGTGAGAGTGCGGGTGCGGGTGCGGGTGTGAGAGTGCGGGTGTGAGAGTGTGGAGAGCGTGGGTGTGAGAGTGTGGGTGTGAGAGTGTGGAGAGCGTGGGTGTGAGAGTGTGGGTGTGAGAGTGTGGGTGTGAGAGTGTGGGTGTGAGAGTGTGGAGAGTGTGGGTGTGAGAGTGTGGGTGTGAGAGTGTGGAGAGTGTGGGTGTGAGAGCGTGGGTGTGAGAGTGCGGGTGTGAGAGTGTGGAGAGCGTGGGTGTGAGAGTGTGGGTGTGAGAGTGTGGGTGTAAGAGTGTGGAGAGCATGGGTGTGAGAGTGTGGAAAGTGTGGGTGTGAGAGTGCGGGTGTGAGAGTGTGGGTGTGAGAGTGTGTGTGTGAGAGTGTGGAGAGTGTGGGTGTGAGAGTGTGGGTGTGAGAGTGTGTGTGTGAGAGTGTGTGTGTGAGAGTGTGGGTGTGAGAGTGTGGAAAGTGTGGGTGTGAGAGTGTGGGTGTGAGAGTGTGTGTGTGAGAGTGTGGAGAGTGTGGGTGTGAGAGTGTGGAAAGTGTGGGTGTGAGAGTGCGGGTGTGAGAGTGCGGGTGTGAGAGTGTGGAGAGCGTGGGTGTGAGAGTGTGGAAAGTGTGGGTGTGAGAGTGTGGGTGTGAGAGTGTGTGTGTGAGAGTGTGGGTGTGAGAGTGTGGGTGTGAGAGTGTGTGTGTGAGAGTGTGGGTGTGAGTGTGAGAGTGTGGGTGTGAGAGTGTGTGTGTGAGAGTGTGGAAAGTGTGGGTGTGAGAGTGCGGGTGTGAGAGTGCGGGTGTGAGAGTGTGTGTGTGAGAGTGTGGAAAGTGTGGGTGTGAGAGTGCGGGTGTGAGAGTGTGTGTGTGAGAGTGTGGAAAGTGTGGGTGTGAGAGTGTGGGTGTGAGAGTGTGTGTGTGAGAGTGTGGGTGTGAGAGTGTGGGTGTGAGAGTGTGTGTGAGAGTGTGTGTGAGAGTGCGTGTGTGAGAGTGTGTGTGTGAGAGAGTGTGTGAGAGTGTGTGTGTGAGAGTGTGTGTGAGAGTGCGTGTGTGAGAGTGGTGTGTGAAGTGTGTGTGTGAGAGTGTGTGTGAGAGTGTGTGTGAGAGTGTGTGTGTGAGAGTGTGTGTGAGAGTGTGTGTGAGAGTAGTGTGTGAGAGAGTGAGTGTGTGAGTGTGAGTGTGTGTGAGAGTGTGTGTGTGAGAGTGTGTGTGAGAGTGTGTGTGAGAGTGTGTGTGAGAGTGTGTGTGGAGAGTGTGTGTGTGAGAGTGTGTGTGAGAGAGTGTGTGTGAGAGTGTGTGTGAGAGTGTGTGTGAGAGTGTGTGTGTGAGAGTGTGTGTGAGAGTGTGTGTGAGAGTGTGTGTGAGAGTGTGTGTGAGAGTGTGTGTGTGAGAGTGTGTGTGAGAGTGTGTGTGTGAGAGTGTGTGTGAGTGAGTGTGTGAGAGTGTGGGTGTGAGAGTGTGTGTGTGAGAGTGTGGGTGTGAGAGTGTGGGTGTGAGAGTGCGGAGAGTGTGGGTGTGAGAGTGTGTGTGTGAGAGTGTGGGTGTGAGAGTGTGGGTGTGAGAGTGTGGGTGTGAGAGTGTGGGTGTGAGATTGTGGAGAGTGTGGGTGTGAGAGTGTGGGTGTGAGAGTGCGGAGAGTGTGGGTGTGAGAGTGTGGAGAGTGTGGGTGTGAGAGTGTGAAGAGTGTGGGTGTGAGAGTGTGGAGAGTGTGGGTGTGAGAGTGTGAAGAGTGTGGGTGTGAGAGTGTGGAGAGTGTGGGTGTGAGACTGTGGAGAGTGTGGGTGTGAGAGTGTGGAGAGTGTGGGTGTGAGAGTGTGTGTGTGAGAGTGTGGGTGTGAGTGTGAGAGTGTGGGTGTGAGAGTGTGGAGAGTGTGGGTGTGAGAGTGTGGGTGTGAGAGTGTGGAGAGTGTGGGTGTGAGAGTGTGGGTGTGAGAGTGTGGAGAGAGTGCGTGTGTGAGAGTGTGTGTGGAGTGTGTGTGTGAGAGTGTGTGTGAGAGTGGGGGTGTGAGAGTGCGTGTGTGAGAGTGTGTGTGAGAGTGTGTGTGAGAGTGTGTGTGAGAGTGTGTGTGAGAGTGTGTGTGGAGTGTGTGTGAGAGTGTGTGTGAGAGTGCGTGTGAGAGTGTGTGTGAGAGAGTGTGTGTGAGAGTGTGTGTGTGAGAGTGTGTGTGAGAGTGTGTGTGAGAGTGTGTGTGAGAGTGTGTGTGAGAGTGTGTGTGAGAGTGGTGTGTGAGAGTGTGTGTGAGTGTGTGTGAGTGTGTGTGAGTGCGTGTGTGAGTGCGTGTGTGTGAAGTGTGTGTGTGAGAGTGTGTGTGAGAGTGCGTGTGTGAGAGTGTGTGTGAGAGTGTGTGTGTGAGAGTGCGTGTGTGAGAGTGCGTGTGTGTGAGAGTGCGTGTGTGAGTGCGTGTGTGAGAGTGTGTGTGTGAGAGTGTGTGAGAGTGTGGGTGTGAGAGTGCGAGTGTGAGAGTGTGGGTGTGAGAGTGTGGGTGTGAGAGTGTTGGTGTGAGAGTGTGGGTGTGAGAGTGTGGAGAGTGTGGGTGTGAGAGTGCGAGTGTGAGAGTGTGGGTGTGAGAGTGTGGGTGTGAGAGTGTGGGTGTGAGAGTGTGGAGAGTGTGGGTGTGAGAGTGTGGGTGTGAGAGTGTGGAGAGTGTAGGTGTGAGAGTGCGGGTGTGAGAGTGTGGGTGTGAGAGTGTGGGTGTGAGAGTGTGGAGAGTGTAGGTGTGAGAGTGCGGGTGTGAGAGTGCGGGTGTGAGAGTGTGGGTGTGAGAGTGTGGAGGGTGTGGGTGTGAGAGTGTGGGTGTGAGAGTGTGGAGAGTGAGGGTGTGAGAGTGTGGAGAGTGTGGGTGTGAGAGTGTGGAGAGTGTGGGTGTGAGAGTGCGAGTGTGAGAGTGTGGGTGTGAGAGTGTGGAGAGTGTGGGTGTGAGAGTGCGAGTGTGAGAGTGTGCGTGTGAGAGTGTGTGTGAGAGTGTGTGTGTGAGAGTGTGTGTGAGAGGTGTGTGTGAGAGTGTGTGTGTGAGAGTGTGTGTGAGAGTGCGGTGTGAGAGTGGTGTGTGAGAGTGTGTGTGAGAGTGTGTGTGTGAGAGTGTGTGTGAGAGTGTGTGTGTGAGAGTGTGTGTGTGAGAGTGTGTGTGAGAGTGCGTGTGTGAGAGTGCGTGTGTGAGAGTGTGTGTGTGAGAGTGTGTGTGAGAGTGTGTGTGTGAGAGTGTGTGTGTGAGAGTGCGTGTGTGAGAGTGTGTGTGTGAGAGTGTGTGTGAGAGTGTGTGTGAGAGTGTGTGTGAGAGTGCGTGTGTGAGAGTGTGTGTGTGAGAGTGTGTGAGAGTGCGTGTGTGAGAGTGTGTGTGAGAGTGTGTGTGTGAGAGTGTGTGTGAGAGTGTGTGTGAGAGTGCGTGTGTGAGAGTGTGTGTGAGAGTGCGGGTGTGAGAGTGTGGGTGTGAGAGTGTGGGTGTGAGAGTGTGGGTGTGAGAGTGCGGGTGTGAGAGTGTGGAGAGTGTGTGTGTGAGAGTGTGTGTGTGAGAGTGTGGGTGTGAGAGTGCGGGTGTGAGAGTGCGGAGAGTGTGGGTGTGAGAGTGTGTGTGTGAGAGTGTGGGTGTGAGAGTGTGGAGAGTGTGGGTGTGAGAGTGCGGGTGTGAGAGTGTGGGTGTGAGAGTGTGGAGAGTGTGAGTGTGAGAGTGCTGGTGTGAGAGTGTGGGTGTGAGAGTGTGGAGAGTGTGGGTGTGAGAGTGCGGGTGTGAGAGTGTGGAGAGTGTGAGTGTGAGAGTGCTGGTGTGAGAGTGCGGAGAGTGTGGGTGTGAGAGTGTGGGTGTGAGAGTGTGGAGAGTGTGGGTGTGAGAGTGTGGGTGTGAGAGTGTGGGTGTGAGAGTGTGGAGAGTGTGAGTGTGAGAGTGCGGGTGTGAGAGTGTGGAGAGTGTGGGTGTGAGAGTGTGGGTGTGAGAGTGTGGGTGGAGAGTGCGGGAGAGTGTGGGTGTGAGAGTGTGGGTGTGAGAGTGTGGAGAGTGTGGGTGTGAGAGTGTGGGTGTGAGAGTGTGGGTGTGAGAGTGTGGAGAGTGTGGGTGTGAGAGTGTGAAGAGTGTGGGTGTGAGAGTGCGGAGAGTGTGGGTGTGAGAGTGTGGAGAGTGTGGGTGTGAGAGTGTGTGGAGAGTGTGGGTGTGAGAGTGTGAGAGTGTGGGTGTGAGAGTGTGGAGAGTGTGGGTGTGAGAGTGTGAGAGTGTGGGTGTGAGAGTGTGAGAGTGTGGGTGTGAGAGTGTGGAGAGTGTGGGTGTGAGAGTGTGAGAGTGTGGGTGTGTGAGTGTGAGAGTGTGGGTGTGAGAGTGTGGAGAGTGTGGGTGTGAGAGTGTGGGTGTGAGAGTGTGGGTGTGAGAGTGCGGTGTGAGAGTGCGGTGTGAGAGTGTGGGTGTGAGAGTGTGTGTGAGAGTGGTGTGTGAAGAGTGTGTGTGTGAGAGTGTGTGTGTGAGAGTGTGTGTGTGAGTGTGGTGTGTGAGAGTGCTGTGTGAGAGTGTGTGTGAGATTGTGTGTGTGAGAGTGCGTGTGTGAGAGTGTGTGTGTGAGAGTGCTGTGTGAGAGTGTGTGTGTGAGAGTGGTGTGTGAGATGTGTGTGTGAGAGTGTGTGTGAGAGAGTGTGTGTGAGAGTGTGTGTGAGAGTGCGTGTGAGAGTGTGTGTGAGAGTGTGGTGTGTGAGGAGGTGTGAGAGTGGTGTGTGAGAGTGTGTGTGAGAGTGTGTGTGTGAGAGTATGGTGTGAGAGTGTGTGTGAGAGTGTGTGTGTGAGAGTGTGTGTGTGAGAGTGTGTGTGTGAGAGTGCGTGTGTGAGAGTGTGTGTGTGAGAGTGTTGTGTGAGAGTGCGTGTGTGAGAGTGCGTGTGTGAGAGTGCTGTGTGATGAGGTGCGGTGTGAGAGTGTGTGTGTGAGAGTGGAGAGTGTGGGTGTGAGAGTGTGGATGTGAGAGTGTTGGTGTGAGAGTGCGGGTGTGAGAGTGCGGAGAGTGTGGGTGTGAGAGTGCGGAGAGTGTGGGTGTGTGGATGTGAGAGTGTGGGTGTGAGAGTGTGGGTGTGAGAGTGCGGAGAGTGTGGGTGTGAGAGTGCGGAGAGTGTGGGTGTGAGAGTGCGGGTGTGAGAGTGCGGAGAGTGTGGGTGTGAGAGTGTGGGTGTGGGAGTGTGGATGTGAGAGTGTTGGTGTGAGAGTGTGGGTGTGAGAGTGCGAGAGTGTGGGTGTGAGAGTGCGGAGAGTGTTAGTGTGAGAGTGTGGGTGTGAGAGTGCGGAGAGTGTTGGTGTGAGAGTGCGGGTGTGAGAGTGTGGAGAGTGCGGGTGTGAGAGTGTGGTGAGTGCGGGTGTGAGAGTGCGGGTGTGAGAGTGCGGGTGTGAGAGTGCGGGTGTGAGAGTTTGGGTGTAGAAACATAGAAACATAGAAACTAGGAGCAGGAGTAGGCCATTCGGCCCGTCGAGCCTGCTCCACCATTCAATACGATCATGGCTGATCATCCAAATCCAGTACCCTGTCCCTGCTCTCTCACACAGAATCCCCATCGAGCCTGCACCAACACATATCCCACCCTATCCCCGTAACCCCACGTATTTAATTCCCCCTAACATATCCCATCCTATCCTCGTAACCCCACATATTTAATCCCCCCCTAACACTAAGGGTCAATTTATCATAGCCAAATCAACCTAACCCGCACATTTTTGGACTGTGGGAGGAAACCGGAGCACCCGGAGGAAACCCACGCAGACACGGGGAGAATGTGCAAACTCCACACAGACAGTCACCCGACGCCAGATTCGAACTCGGGTCCCTGGCGCTGTGAGGCACCAGTGCTAACCACTATGCCACCGTGTGGGTGTGAGAGTGCGGAGAGTGTGGGTGTGAGAGTGCGGAGACTGTGGGTGTGAGAGTGTTGGTGTGAGAGTGCGGAGAGTGCGGGTGTGAGAGTGTGGGTGTGAGAGTGCGGGTGTGAGAGTGCGGGTGTGAGAGTGTGGGTGTGAGAGTGTGGGTGT
The DNA here is from genome assembly GCA_030390025.1 of Squalus acanthias. NCBI lineage: Eukaryota > Metazoa > Chordata > Chondrichthyes > Squaliformes > Squalidae > Squalus > Squalus acanthias. Next base: position 48,972,890 of record CM059440.1, on the reverse strand, counting down.
GAGAGTGCGGGCGGGTGAGTGCGGAGAGTGCGGGCGGGTGAGTTTGGGCGGGAGAGTGCGGAGAGTGCGGGCGGGTAAGTGCGGGCGGGAGAGTGCGGAGAGTGCAGGCGTGCGAGTGTGGTTATGCATCCTGCTGGATAAAGTTGCATTCTTACTACCTTCTCAGTATGCAAACACAGAGGAGCAATAAAGCATTGTGTAGCTTGCTCAATACTCCAGCCAGTCTATTGACTGAGCAGTGGAGCCATACAGAGCGGAATGATTCCAGGTTTAATCCTCAGTCTGTGTTGAACTGGCCTCAGCTGCGGTGGCAGCACCATTGGCCTCGATGGTCCTGGGAAAGGAGGGGAAACAATCAGCTCGCGTTCTCGACTCTCTGTCCAGCGCCCGCTGCTGCAAGCGTGTGCTTGTGAACATCAGCTGAGGACGAGATCGAGTAAATGTACCATTTAGTGGGCTACTAAATCGCAGTCTGTGCTCTGTCGGCTGGTCTGAGCCTAGATGGCAGGAGCGATGCAACACTTGGCCTCAGCACCCCTAAGCTAGCGATGGGAAAATAGAAATCTGGCAACTACTGGTCAGTGTGCGGGTGTTGGCCTCAGATGGGGAGGAGATGGGCCTCAGCTGTGATGCCCTTCATGCTGCAAATGCCCGCTGACACCCGTGTGTGAAGAGCGGCCACGAGGTGAGGTAACAGAGGATTGCTGGTGACTGCACCAAAAGAGTTAGGGGGAAAAATTCAGTATCGCCCTGCTTGGGGCGCCATTATCGGCCGTGCGCAAAGTTTAGCGCCTGGCGCTAATTATCGCTTCCGACTGCAAACTTGACTTTTATCGCCCCTGGAGGTGATTGGAGCGCTAAATCAGGCGCTGCGCACCTGTCTTAAGGCGCAAAGGCCGAGGAGTGAGGCGCTACCTCAGAGCGCTGGCGAAGCTCATGTGATGTCAGTCAGCAATGGAACACAGACACACTGGCGCCGGCCAGTTCTTAAAGGGGAGGGTTGATCTTGCTCTCCATCCACATCCTGCTCATTGCAGCCTTGAATCTCGGCCTGGAGAGACCTGTACATCAAATCTGCTGGAAAGAACAATGGAGAGGCCCAGGGAAAGAGCTCAGACTGCAGCCCCCATATTCTCTTCTAAATCGATGCAAGGAAGATCAAACCAGAAAGAACCTGCAAAGTGCTGCTCAGTACCCAAAACTCCTCAAATCAGCTTTGAATATCTCCTGTAATCTCTCTCTCTCACTCAGAATGTGTGGTGCAAAAATGTCACCAACAACAAAAGGCAGGAAGCGGTCACCTTTAAATAGCGCTCCCCCAGTCCCTTCCTGACTGCAAAACGCTCCCCTCAACCTGTCGTTGCTAGCGGCAGGCGGTAAGGCAGGAGGCGCCACTCCATATCCGCTCCGGGGCGCTACCGGGGCGTTGCGCACTCGACTGACGTCATGATCTGCCGGCGCAGGAGATCGTGGCGGTAGTGTTTAGCGTTGCCGCAAAATGTCTAGTTAATTTCGCGAGCAGCGCAAACATCGCCGCACCCGGGCGCTAGTTGCTTTGCGCCCCATTAGCGCCCTCTTAAGGCGCTAACGGGAGGTGCAAACCAACTGAATTTTTCCCCCATAGTGTCATCACGAGAGAAGGGGAGAAAATTGGAGCCAAAGAAGTGGGCTTGAACATTAACAGCCTAGTTCCAGTCTAGTGCCATCAATGCCTTTGGATTACCTACACCAGGTAAATAGAAATGCAAGAGAGGAGCTGGAACTCTACTGGCCACTTACAGTGGCATGGAATGTGGGGAACATCTCAAAGCGCTTTACAGCCAATTAAGTACTTTTTTGATGTGTAGTCACTGTTGTAATGTGGGAAACACAGCCAATTTTGTACACAGCAAACTCCCACAAACAGCAATGTGATAATGACCAGATAATCTGTTTTAGTGATGTTGATTGAGGGATAAATATTGGCCAGGACACCGGGGATAACTCCCCTGCTCTTCTTCGAAATAGTGCCATGGGATCTTTTATGTCCACCTGAGAGAGCAGACGGGGCCTCGGTTTAACGTCTCATCTGAAAGACGGCACCTCCGACAGTGCAGCGCTCCCTCAGCACTGCACTGGCGTGTCAGCCTAGATGTTTGCGCTCAAGTCTCTGGAGTGGGAGGTGACACCGCAGTGCAGGATAATGACAGCAATAATAATTTATTACAATACATTCCGTTCTCAAATTGTTTATCGAGACCTAACTTTGGATCGAGAGGCTCACAAAAACATTCTGTTGATTTGCAAACTGTCCTCTGGGCAAAAGCTGCAATAAATTGCACCAATAACCAAGGGATTAGTTGGTAGCACTATCACTTCGGAATTAGAAGGTTGTGGGTTCAAACCCCATTCCAAAACTTGAGCACATGAAAGATCCCAGGCTGATTTTTTTGAAAGATGAGCAGGATAATTTTCCTGGTGGACCGGGCAATGTTTATCCCTCAACCAACACCACCAAAACAGATTAACTGGCCATTAATCTCAGCGCTTTTTTGTGGGAACTCACTGTGTGTGAATTGGCTGCCATATTCTGCCTACAAAACCCCTGTGACTACCCTTCAAAAGTAATTAACTGGCTATGATGCAGTTTGTGATGTCCTGAGGATGTGAAAGAGGCCATACAAATGCAAGCTGATGTTAAAGATCCCCTGGCAGTATGTGAAGAGTAGCAGGGCGTTCTCTCAGTGTCTTGGCCAATATTCCTTCGACCGTGGTGAGGTTCACCATGTGTCAGCCGTGGTTCAGTTGGTTGCACTCGCACCTCTGAGATTACGAAGGTTGTGGGTTCAAGTCCCACCCCAGGGACTTGAGCGCAAAAATTTAGGCTGTGCTGAGGGAGTGCTGCACTGTCGGAGGTGCCGTCTTTCGGATGAGACATTAAACTGAGGCCCCGTCTGCTCTCTCAGGTGGATGTAAAAGATCCCATGGCACTATTTCGAAGAAGAGCAGGGGGAGTTCACCCCAGTGCCCTGGGCCAATATTTATCCCTCAATCAACTTCACTAAAACAGATTATCTGGTCATTATCACATTGCTGTTAGTGGGAGCTTGCTGTGCGCAAATTGTCTGCCGCGTTTCCTACATTACAACAGTGACTCCACTTCAAAAAGTACTTCATTGGCTGTAAAGCGCTTTGGGACGCCCGGTGGTCGTGAAAGGCGCTATAGAAATGCAAGTCTTTCTTTGCAGCGGGGGAGAGATTGTCAAAGACAATGAAGGAGGACGAGGACCTGCTCCTGGCTACCTCGCCCTCTCCTGTGTCCTTCTAATGCTGGCTGCAGCAATGTTACTTTGTGCTGAGCCATTTGAACAAAATTGTCTTTTGACCTGGAGGGAGCTCTGCTCCCTTTAAAAGCAGCTTCTCCCTGTTCAGGTGCCGGACTGCGTTCCCTGCTGAAGCTCCGCCGGATTATTTGGCTGTGCAGGGGCCGGGGTCCCTCTGGAGAGCAGATATCATTGACCCTGACCCCCCCTGGAAAATGGGTTGGGGTCATGGTGGGATCGTTACAACAGTGACGACACTTCAAAAAATTACTTCATTGGCTGTAAAGCACTTTGGGACCTCCTGAGGTCATGAAAGGCGCTATAGAAATGCAAGTCTTTCTTTTCTTTCATAAGCAACAGATTAACTGGTCATTTACCTCATTGCTGTTTGTGGGCCGTTGCTATGTGCAAAATGGCTGCCACGTTCAGCTCCATAGCAACAGTGACTGCACTTCAAAGCAATTCACTGTCTATGAAACACTTTGGGATATTTCTGAGACATGTGATAAAGGTACTGTATAAAATTTCTTTAAAAAAAATATCTTGCAGCATCCAAGGATAAAGATGATTCTGCATCACAACATTTGTTTGTGTCACAATCCTTGCATTGTGTTAGGTGTTGCTGTCAGCACTCTCAAAGACAGCACTGGTGCATTGCTTCCAGGAAGTCAACATTTTACAAGTTGAATATGTATTACATCGAGTTTGCAGCACAGAAACAGGCCATTCGGCCCCACTGGTCCGTGCCGGTGTTTATGATCCACACCAGCTCCCTTCCACTCCTGGTGGACAGGGAGACAGTAGGAGTTGGCAAGGATGGGGTGATGTGACAGGATGATGCCTTTCAAGTTTCACATTCTCAGAACATGCTAAAGCACTTCACAGTCAAAGAATTACTTTTGAAATGTAGTCAATGTTGTAATGGAGAAAACGCAACACCCAATCTGCACATAGCAAGGTCCCACAAAAACCCTGGAGGTGAATAACCAGTTAATTGGCTTTGGTGGGGTTGCTTGATAAATGTTAGCCAAGATTGCAGGAGAACTATTTGCTCTTATTTGAAAAAAATGCCACGGGGCCTTTTATGTCTACGTGAACTGGTAGACGGAGCCTCAGTTTAATGCCTCATCCAAAAGGCAGCATCTCTGACACTGCAGCACTCCCACTGTGCTGCTCTGAAGTGCCCAGCACTAGATTACGGTTCACCTTCTGGAGCGGGACAGCTTTCCTGAATCAGAGGCAAGTGCGCTACCAACTGTGACAAGCTCATACTTTGGTGCTGGATGAGGTGGACACGGTTCTAAAGATAACTTGACAGTCTTTTAACAAAGTGAAGGTGATTTACTTTTAAACTCATTCCAGATGTGTTGCAAGAAATATTTTTATTGCATATTCTTGCTCACTTAGGGGCCAACTGCAGTGCATTCCAGAAATTCCATTGAAAGAATGGCACGGATACTAGTTTTGGCTTGATTGCTCAACAGGGCCCAGTGTTAACCAAACACAAATTTACCCAATAACATGGTGTAGAAAAGAATTCATTGTTTTCCCTTGCACTCTCCAAAAAAGGCAATGAATGCATTCGCACTGGAATCACTAGTTCTTGCACGTCTCAATCTAGCTGCGATTCCAGTCATGAGTAGCAAATAGGCTCAGAAGTGGCACCTAATTTTTGCCAGTAAGGGATTAGGGGCTGGGGGTAAGTGGATTGAAGGGTGGCTCATTGGAAGCCAAGGATGAGAAGAAACACAGAGGGCTCGATTTTGTCAATGGGGACGTGATGGAGGCGGGACTCCCACTTTTTGGGTTGTAGTCCCGCCTCCATCGATTTGTGGCCAACCCACGCTACTTTCCCTTGATTGACCTTGTTAAGCCCGCCCAGCAGGCTCAGCAGGCCAATTAAGGGACACCTGGATACTGGTGACGTCAGCGATTGACATTTCATCTGTCAAGAGCTTTTGACAGATGAAATATCAGCGTTTGACAGCTCTGTGAGGCTGTCAAACACTGACAATCTGTCTTCTAACTTGAGTCCTTCTACTCAGACTCAGTTAGAGAGCTCTCCAGACCAGAAAGCAGAGGCTGCAGCTTTTGACAGCTCAGCGGCCATTCTGCTTTCTGTGCCGGTGAGCTGAGGGACTCCCGAGACCTGAAGGGAGGAAGCCTGGAGGAGAAAGTAAAGGTGAGTAAAACTTATTAAAACACTTTACACACACCAAACACACTTACCTCTGCACTCATGCACCCATCACTCACCTGTACACCGGACATCTCGACCCCTCCAAGCCCTGCAGACCGACGGTCCGCCTCGCTAACTTGGCGTGGTTTGGAGCCGTCGGGCAGCCCACACTTCAGGGCTAAAAATAGGGATTAGCCATAAAACTGCCTGTTAACTACCTGTTAACAGGCAGTTAATTGGCACTAATCCCCTTCCCGCCTCGGGGAGGCAGCTCCCAGCACAGGTCGGGTACCCGCCTCCTGGGACATTGGCATGGAGGCGGGTTGGGGGCGGGATGGGTACGTGCCCCCTGAATCTGCAATTTTCCCACCACTCCCACCTCCAAACACGCCTCCACAGGGCTTGGAAAATGGAGCCCAGTGAGTTAGCATGCAGGCACAGCAAGCAATTAGGAAGGCAAATGGCATGGGACTGACTCGATTGCACTGCAGAGAGCCGGTATGGATTCGATGGGCCGAATGGCCTCCTTCTGTGCCGTTATGACTCTATGGGGGTGATTTTACCAATGGGGACGTGATGGGGGCGGGATTGCTGCTTGTTGCGTTTTAGTCCCGCCTCCCTCGACGTCCGGCCAACCCACGCTATTTTCCCTTGATTGACCTTGTTAAGCCCAGCGGGTTTAGCAGGCCAATTAAGGGGAAGCCGGTGACAGAGAACGTCAGCGTATGACGTTTCATCTGTCAAAAATTTTTGACAGATGAATTGTCATCGTTTGACAGCTTTGAGAAGCTGTCAAACACTGACATTCTCTGTTGTTTGATGAGTCCTTATACTCAAGACTCATCAAACCTATTTTCTGAGCAGAAATCAGATGGTTGTTGCATCGGAGAATGCAGCAGCCATTCTGTCATCTCTGCCGTGGAGATGAGGAGCCTCTGGATCCCCGACGATTGAAGCCTGCAGGAAGAAACAAAGGTAAGGAAACTTTTTCTAACACTTTTCACTCACCTCACACACTTACCTCTCCACACTTGCACCCATCACTCACCTCCACAGCGCACTTTTGCACCCCTCCGACCCCCGCAGACCCACTGCTCGCCTCGGTGACCCTGGCGGGGTTTCCTGATGTCGGGAAGCCCGCGCCTCTAATGGAAAAATGGGGATAATCCTTAAGTGGCTGTAATCCCCTTCCCGCCTCCAGGAGATCGGGACCCAGTGCGGGTCAGGTACCCACCTCCTGGGAAGATGGCACGGAGGCGGGTTGGGGCGGGATGGGTACCCGCCCCCAGATTCTGCCATTGTCCCGCCAGTCCCGCCTCCAAACCCGCCTCGCCAGGGCTGGCAAGGTCGCCCCCAGAGACTCTATGAGAGAGTGAAAGACTCTACAGTGTGTATTCTGCAACCTTTATCTATTTTAAGGACGTAGCTATTGTGAACTGACACTGGCATTTTCACCACAGTTATAGTTCTGGTGGGTTGGTGACCACAACGTGACATTTTTGAAATGATCACAATGATGGGACTTGTGTGGCAATGTGACAGGGTCAAGAGTTCTACGGGTGAAATTGGTCAGCATCAGTAGCGCCAAATGGATTGAGAGCAAACAGTGTGCGGTTGAGGCATTGCCAGATTGGCCACAGTTCAGAGGCTGCAGCTGGGAGATGCTCATCGGGTTCGATATCCAGAAGATGTGGCTTATTCTGTCAATGAATTCTCCAGCCTTTTTGACACTTTCTTTTCCAGAAAGAAAAAAAAGAAAGACTTACATTTCTCTCGCGCCTTTCACGACCTCAGGACATCCCAAAGCGCTTTACAGCCAATGAAGTACTTTTTGAAGTGTAGTCACTGTTGTAATGTAGGAAACGCGGCAGCCAAGTTGCGCACAGCAAGCTCCCACAAACAGCAATGTGACAATGACCAGATCATCTCTTTTAGTGATGTTTGTTGAGGGATAAATATTGGCCCAGGACACCGGGGAGAATTCCCCTGCTCTTCTTTGAAATAGTGCCATGGGATCTTTTACGTCCACCTTAGAGAGCAGATGGGGTCTCGGTTTAACATCTCATCTGAAAGACAGCACCTCTGACAGTGCAGCCCTCGACTGGAGTGTCAGCCTAGATTTTTGTGCTCAAGTCTCTGGAGTGGGACTGTGAACCCACAACCTTCTGACTCAGAGGTGAGGGTGCTGCCCACTGAGCCACTGGCTGACACAAAATGTAGGATGAGGCGTCTCGACTTCAGTCTACTCTGAGCAGGATGGCGCTGGAACAATGGATGGCGAGGATCATTAGATTGTCTTGTTTCTTCCAGCTCAAGCTACAGATGCTCTTTGCATGACTGGAGGTGCAATACCTGACAGGAGGGCAAGATCGTCTACCTTGGTCGGTTTAAGGGAGTCAGTACTGCAACGGCAGCAGGCATTAAGGACTGAGTTCAATTTCTTTGCACGTGTGGAATGTTCACATGCTGGACAAGCATATTCAGCAGCAGAAAAACCGAGCGCCAGAGCTGTAGTCCAGATAGTGTTTGGATCAATGCCCCACTTTGAGTTACCTGATTTCATAGGATGTGATTCCCAACTCCAACTTTAGCTTGGCTCTTGGCGATGTATTCCTTGTAACTCAAAATACAATCCAATGTCACAGGAAGGTAGACAAGGTTGAAACAATTATCAAGTCTTTTCCCCACACCACTCAATATGTAGTACAAAAGCAAAATACTGCGGATGCTGGAAAATCTGAAATAAAAACAGAAAATGCTGGAAATACTCAGCGGGTCCGGCAGCATCTGTGGAGAGAGAAACAGAGTTAACGTTTCAGGTCGATGACCTTTCATCAGAACTTGAAAAGGCTGGAGATGGAACAGGTTTTTAAGCAAGTGCAGGGGCAGGGAAAGGGGGGAGGGGAGTAAAGAACAAAAGGGAAGGTCTGTGATAGGGTGGAAGGCAGGAGAGATTAAGAGACATTAAGAGAGATTAAGAGATGGTGCAAGGCAAAAGGAGATGGTAATGGGACAGGTTAAGAAACAAAAGATGGCTCAATATGTAGTTCCCGTTTGGCTTCTCTATTGTTAAGGTGGCATGCACAGATCTTTGTCTTATGTGGTATGGTCCTCAGTTGATTGGAGGTATGGTATTGTGTCAGGCCAGCTCGGGCATCATTCCGGGTTACTTTGACCAGTAACACTAAGATCATGTGCACATGAGAAATTTCTGGTAGCAGGAAGGGTTGGTCATTGCTATATATATTGAATAGCATTGGTGCTAGCACACTACCTTGTGGGAGCCCAGTCTGTTGCCTACACCAATGGCGTTTTCTACTGCATAGTTCTATGAAAAACGGCGCTTCACTGATAAAGTTTGAATGTGCTAAGAACATAAGAACATAAGAAATAGGAGCAGGAGTAGGCCAATCGGCCCTTCGAGCCTGCTCCGCCATTCAATAAGATCATGGCTGATTTGATCCTCACCTCAAATCTAAAGAACACAAGAAGTAGGAGCAGGACCCGGCCACTCAGCCCCTGGGCCCGCTACGCCACCCACAGGGCCTCGACCGATCCGAACTCAGCCTCATGTCCAATTTCCTGCCCGCTCCCCGTAACCCCTAATTCCCTTTACTTCTAGGAAACTGTCTATTTCTGTTTTAAATTTATTTAATGATGTAGCTTCCACAGCTTCCTGGGGCAGCAAATTCCACAGACCTACTACCCTCTGAGTGAAGAAGTTTCTCCTCATCTCAGTTTTGAAAGAGCAGCCCCTTATTCTAAGATTATGCCCCCTAGTTCTAGTTTCACCCATCCTTGGGAACATCCTTACCGCATCCACCCGATCAAGCCCCTTCACAATCTTATATGTTTCAATAAGATCGCCTCTCATTCTTCTGAACTCCAATGAGTAGAGTCTCAATCTACTCAACCTGTGAGAGGAGCATCCTTCATCAAATTGAAAACTTTCTGCACAAGTATGCGAGACTTAACAGTGTCCTCGGCCGCTGAGTTATCTCACCCCCAGGTTCAATCTTCAGTCTGTGATGAGTTAACGTATCTCAGCCCTGGAGCGCTAAAAAAAAATCATCTAGGATTCTTTTTCCTGACTACTCTCAGTGTTTTTTTAATTCTTTCACAGGGTGTGGACTCCCTAATAGCCCTCGAGAAGGTGGTGGTGAGCCGCCTTCTTGAACACAACTGAGTGGCTGGCTAGGGAATTTCGGAGGGTAGTTAAGAGTCACAGGGGGAAAAATTCAGTTGGTTGCGCCTCACGTTAGCGCCTTAAGAGGGCGCTAATGGGGCGCAAATCATCTAGCGCCCGGGCGCGGCGATGTTTGCGCCGCTCGCGAAATTAACTAGACATTTTGCGGCGGCGCTAAACACTACCGCCACGATCTCCTGCGCCGGCAGATCGCGACGTCAGTCGAGTGCGCAACGCCCCGGTATCGCCCCGGAGCGGATATTGAGTGGTGCCCCCTGCCTTACCGCCTGCCGCTAGCAACGACAGGTTGAGGGGAGCGTTTTGCAGTCAGGAAGTGACTGGGGGAGCGCTATTTAAAGGCGACCGCTTCCTGCCTTTTATTGTTGGTGACATTTTTGAACCACGCTTTCTGAGAGAGAGAGAGAGAGACTTCTGGAGAGATTCAACGCTGTGTGAAGGAGTTTTTGGTACTGAGCAGCACTTTGCAGGTTCATTTTGATTTGCCCTTCCTTGTATCGATTTAGAAGAGACTGTGGGGGCTGCACTCTGAGCTCTTTCCCTGGTACTCTCCATTGTTCTTTCCACCAGATTTGATGTACAGGTCTCTCCAGGCCAAGATTCAAGGCTGCAATGAGCAGGATGTGGATGGAAAGCATTGTCAACCCTCCCCTTTAAGAACTGTCCCGTGCCATTGTGTGTGTGTTCGATTGCTGACTGACATCACATGAGCTTCGCCAGCGCTCTGAGGTAGCGCCTCGCTCCTCGGCCTTTGCGCCTTAAGACAGGTGTGAAGCGCCTGATTTAGCGCTCCAATCACCTCCAGGGGCGATAAAAGTCAAGTTTGCAGTCGGTGGCGATAATTAGCACCAGGCGCTAATCTTTGCGCCCGGCCGATAATTGCGCCCCAAATGGGGCGATACTGAATTTCTCCCCCACAGTGCTGTAGGTCTGCAGACATGTATCGGCCAGACCGGGTCAGGACAGCAGGATTCCTTCCTTAAAGGGCATTAGTGAGCCAGATGGGTTTATTACAGAAATCTAGTGGTTTCATGGTTACTATTACTGATAATGTTTTTTAATTCCAGATTTTAATTAAATTAACTGAATTTAAGTTCCCCAGCTGCCGTGGTGGGATTTGAACAAGCGCAGATCATTAGTCCAGGACCTACTGGATTACTAGACCAAGACCTACTGGATTACTAGTCCAAGACCTACTGGATTACTAGTCCAAGACCTACCGGATTACTAGTCCAGGACCTACTGGATCACTAGTCCAGGAGTTACTGGATCACTAGTCCAGGGCCTACTGGATCACTAGACCAAGACCTACTGGATCACTAGTCCAGGACCTACTGGATTACTAGTCCAGGACCTACTGGATTACTAGTCCAGGACCTACTGGGTCACTAGACCAGGACCTACTAGATTACTAGTCCGGGACCTACTGGATTACTAGTCCAAGACCTACTGGGTCACGAGTCCAGGACATACTGGATTACTAGTCCAGGACCTACTGGATTACTAGTCCAGGACCTACTGGATCACTAGACCAAGATCTACTGGATTACTAGTCCAGGACCTACTGGATCACTAGTCCAAGACCTACTGGAACACTAGTCCAGGACCTACTGGATTACTAGTCCAAGACCTACTGGATTACTAGTCCAGGACCTACTGGATCACTAGTCCAGGACCTACTGGGTCACTAGTCCAAGACCTACTGGATTACTAGTGCAGGACCTACTGGATCACTAGACCAAGACCTACTGGATTACTAGTCCAGGACCTACTGGATCACCAGTCCAAGACCTACTGGATTACTAGTCCAAGACCTACTGGATTACTAGTCCAGGACCTACTGGATTACTAGTCCAGGATCTACTGGATCACTCGACCAATACCTACTGGATTACTAGTCCAGGACCTACTGGATTACTAGTCCAAGACCTACTGGATTACTAGTCCAAGACCTACTGGATTACTAGTCCAGGACCTACTGGATTACTAGTTCAAGAACTACTGGATTACTAGTCCAAGACCTACTGGATTACTAGTCCAAGACCTACTGGATTACTAGTCGAGGACCTACTGGATTACTGGTCCAGTAACATAACCACCATGCTACCGTACCGTGTGCGTGGCTGCATTAGGTGAGGACAGGATCAGGCGTGGCTTCCTCATCCCTGACATAGTTGAACAGCCTGCCAACACTCACTATCCAAACTCAAGTACAAAGATTGGCTCTTAGATGAGGCCCCACAAGCGGTGGCACTTCCTGTGAAACTATACCCCAATATGAATTAGCATATGCAGGCAAGGAGAGCGATACGGTGGCCAAGTGGGTATGTTACTGGACTAGGACGCCAAAGTCTGGACTATTTAATCGAGACTAATGTGAATTCAAATCCCACCATGGCAGTTTGAGAATTTAAATTTGGTTTAAAAAAAATCTGGAAATTAAAAACTGGCACCAGTAAAAGTTGTTGGATTGTCATAAAAATCCAGCCGGTTTAGTAATGCCCCTCAGGGAAGGAGCCCTGTCTGGCTTATATGTGACTCTAGTCCCACAAAGTTGTAGGGGGGAAAAATTTGGTATCGCCCATTTTGGAGCGCTAATATCGGCCGTGCGCAAAGTTTAGTGCCCGGCGCTAATTATCGCCTCCGACTGCAAAATTCGCCTCTATCGCCCCTGGAGGTGATTTGAGCGCTAAATCAGGCGCTACACACCTCTCTTAAGGCGCAAACATCGGGGAGCGAGATGCTACCGAAGCTCAGGCGATGCCCGTTACCATGGAAGCCAGACAGACTGGCGGCGTCCAGTGCTTAAAGGAGAGGGGCCATCTTGCTGGCCAGCCACTCCCTGCTCATTGCAGCCTTGAATCTCGGCCTGGAGAGACCTCAAAAGCAATTGTGTTGGAAGTACTAATGGATAGGCCCACGGAAAGAGCTCGGCACTTAGGAACCTCAAAAGTGGTGCTGAGGGCCAAAACTCCTTTGGACAGTGTTAAATCTTTCCAGACATCTCTCTCCCTCTCAACTTGCGTGTTCCAAAAATTTCACCGACAAGAAAAGGCAGGAAGCGCCGGCCTTTAAATAGCGCTCCCCCAGCCCTTTCCTGACTTGAAAACGTTCCCCTCTACCTGTCGTTCCTAGCGACAGGCACTAAGGCAGGGGACGCGACTCAATATCCAGTCCAGGGTGCTACTGGGACGTTGCACGCTCGACTGACGTCACGATCTGCGGGCACAGGAGATCGTGGCGGTAGTGTTTAGTGCTGCCGCAAAACGACTGGTCAATTTCGCGAGCGGCGCTAAAATCACCACGCTCGGGCGCTAAGTTCCTAGCGCCCCCCGGCGGTGCTAACAGGAGGCGCTAACCAACCGAATTTTTCCCCCGTAGACTCTTCTCTTTTTAGGCAGTCCCTCGGAACCGAGGATGACTTGCTTCCACAATGAGTTCTCAGGTGACTGATGAGTCCAATGCGGGACCTACAGTCTCTGTCACAGGTGGGGCAGAGGGTGGTTGAAGGGGCGGGTGGGTGGGGTGCTTGGGTTGACGTGCGCTCCTTCCGCTGTTTGCGCTTGGCTTCCGCTTGCTCCCGGCGAAGAGACTCGAGGTGTTCGGCGCCTTCCCGGATGCTTCTCCTCCACTTTGTGCGGTCTTGGGCCAGGGATTCCCAGGTGTCGGTGGGGATGTTGCACTTTTTCAAGGAGGCTTTGAGGGGGTCCTTGAAGCGTTTCCTTTGCCCACCTGGGGCTCTCTTGCCGTGTCGGAGCTCCGAGTAGAGCGCTTGTTTTGGACTCTTAACTGCTCTCTGAAGTCACTGAGCAAGCCACTCTTTAGTTGTATCAAACTCAGGACATGTAGGGATGGGCGATAAATGCCGGCCTTGCCAGCGATGTCCACATTCCAAGAATGAATATTTAAAAAAAGCTGGGGAAAATTTAGAACATATGTTTGTGTGGCGGGCAAAGCATCCATTCCTTCTCCTCCCCCTCATTGCAGCAAAAAAGCATTGTGATTTTGGCATGGTTGGATATTGGACGCCTTGTTATTCACTAATCGAAACATTAAAATGGAAAAACTAATTAACACATAAAATGGTAACTTGCTGCTGGAGCACAGAAATGCATTATTGGTGCCACCACACTTCTAAATATAGAGCTTGACTTTATTTGCTCATTTTTATATTCATGCTAAACAGCATGATAACATCAACACCTGTTGATGAAGTCATAATATTAGACCATTGCGAATATGGTCTGGTTTGCAAGTCAAAAAAAAAATACTTGACAACACATGCCTTACAAGAATTTAATTCTTCAGAATGCAATAAAGCCTATTCACACAAAAAGCTATAAACTTACAAAGCCTATGAGTGCCAACAAGTTTCCTACAGCACACGCTAATGAGAACCATAGACGACAAATCGCATGTGTTTCAAACGTGGAGAGAAGCAGTGACTCCAATTCTTAATGCTGCATCTTTAAGACTTTGTTGTCCAACAACAACTTGTATTTCTATAGCATCTTTGGCGTCGTAAAACGTCCCAAGGCGCTTCACAGGAGCGCAATAAGACACCTTTTATAACTAGAACGCAGTTTCTGCTGGTGGATCCGGGGTGGGTGGGGGGGGGAGGGCGATTTTCATTTTGCTACTTCCACGTTTACACCTGATAATGGGGTGGTAGTGGGATCAAACTCACCTGGAGGATTAACCTGAAGACTTGCTGCCGGTTGTCCGCCCATTCTGAATTTCGCGCAGACTCTCGATTTAGGCGGGACAGACTTCCCGTCAGAGCGAGGTAGGGAGCTCATGAATCTCTGCAAACCGGGGTCGAAAGACGCAGTTAAGTCCCCAATGCCATTTTCCATCTCCACCCACAGTGCCATCGGCATTTCCCCAACCCACTGACAAATCATGGGGTGGTAGAAGTCAGGAGACAGCCATGTCCAGCTGTATGTAAAGCGGTCCTTAACTGAGCGCTGTAGGGAAAGCTGGAAACAGATCTGCCACTGGGTCTTGCTGCAGGAGCTTGTGCGGTTTGGTACTTGGAGGCTTCCAATATTTGATCTTCTTGCCGTTGTGGGCACTGCAAATAGTTTTCCCTGCCACGATCAATGCTGCTCCCTCTCACTCCCCACGCTGCCAGCCCTTCCTTCCAAGGTGCAGCTGCCCACCATATTTCCCACCCTCCCAATCGGCAAGCTGCCTTTAAGGTGCCACGATTAGAGCTGGCAGCTTTCTGATTGAGGACTGACCTCAAACATCGGTCAGGCCTCCTGCTTGCACGCATTATGCGGGCAGGTGGAACTTACGCCCCTCCTTCCACCTGCCTGATATATTCCTGAATCGAAAGTCGCCCCGCCCTTACACTCTTTTGGACCAAAATCTGCATCTTCACTCTCTGCTGGAATGTGTTAGCGTAGCCCAGGTCGAACAATCAAGCCCAAATCGTGGCAAATTGGTTACTGGAAAACACAAGGGATGCCCATCACATTCTCCCATTCATCATATCAGAAAGCAGAAAAATAACACACTGCTCCAGGTTAAGGTTACTTGTTCAGATGTATTTACAGATAAAACTATAAATAAAAGAATAATAATTTGCAAGCTGTTAATACAGTACAATAACCAAAATTGTACTCTATTTAAACTAGGTTGGTTCTTTAAAACAAAATACTGCCATTCCGTCATTGGTGATTACATCAAGATCGGCTCCATGGAATCCCTAAAGTATTTCCACATTGCGGAGACCATTTTGTGTGCTGCTACTGAAGGTTGGCATTTCTTTGCCTACATTTGCCTTTGGGGGTTGAGTGAGGACTTTTGCTGCTCCTTTACTCAGTTCTGCGCAAAGTGTACTTCTTGGCATTTCTCAATGGGAATAGCTTGTTTTTATGTTATGAAGAGGAGGAGGAAGAACACTCTTATAGTTCGGCATCTCTTCCCTACCTGTAGACACTCACTCCCCAGGGTCTATAGATCAATAAGGTGTTGCTCAGGCATCCCCACAGCACAAGGAGGGGGGCACAAAAAAGGGAGGAAGTGAAACAGGAGAACCAGCAGCCAGGTGCCAGAGGAAGGAAGCACAAATGTGAGCCCAGAACTATAATGAATAAAGGATGACTCACCAAATAAAATCACCTCACACCTGCCCTGACAAGAGGCCCTGACTTTCCAAGCCTCCTGTTAAGGTCCTCCATAAGTCTACGGGGTAGAAATCGGACTTGGGCGGAATCACATTGGCCGCCCATTATACGCCCCGCACAATATTCATCAATATCAACATCACTGAATATCGAGTGGGTGTACAACAAGCGGACAAGGCGATACAGCCAGGCTTGTGCTACCGACAAGGACAAATTTCTACCCCTACATTTCCTCTGCCATCATCTAACTCCCAGAGGTGGAAAATCTAGTTAGAACTGGCTCATATCGAGCAGAAACATCCAAGGTTCAATCCACAGTCTGTGTTGAGCCAGCTGATCTCACCTGGAGTAGCAGGAGGGAGTGCCAATATAGACCTCACCACCCCAGGGAGGGGAAAGTCGGCCAAGGTCACCATTGTCACTTGCTATCCAAAAACCCTTGCTGGAAATCTATGCGTGCGCACAGGTTTGTCTGTGATGCCTCTATGGCCAAACAGTTTGACCACATTCATTGTCTAGACTCACACATGAATGATGGCTACCTGGCTGAGGGTGCACAGTGCCCACGGAACTGTACCTCGACAGGAGCCAGTGCATTCAAGAGAGCAGAGAACAGAGAGAACTGGCTTGGGGATTGTCTGCAAGCTCCCCAACTCTGTAACCCATCTACCCATTCAGCATTGGAAGCTGCTTTTGGAGCATTTGCGAGCATTGCTGCAGCCTCTCAATCCACGCTATAAGAGTCGATGAGTTAAAAAAAGAGGCAACTATTTTTCATCTCGAAGGTTGCACATGTGCCAGCCCTCTGCACTTTTTATTTTAATCTGGCAAAAAAAAAATCAGAAACATCCCTTTAAATAGAAGGAAAAAGCAAAGAACATCAGTGCTTTCTTATTGCAGTAAAATGGTCCGGGCAGATGGTGCAAGGACCTTGCTGCACTTGGTCCTAAAACATGGAAATGTTGTCTCAAAACTGCCAACAGAAAACCAAGGGACATGTTGCAACAACAACAACAACAACTTGTATTTCTATAGCGCCTTTAATGTAGTAAAACGTCCCAAGGTGCTGCACAGGAGTATTATAAGTCACATAAGGATAAATTAGGGCAGGTGACCAAAAGCTTGGTCAAAGAGGTAGGTTTTAAGGAGTGTCTTAAAGGAGGAAAGAGAGGTAGAGAGGCGGAGAGGTTTAGGGAGGGAATTCCAGACAACAGAAGGCACGGCCACCAATGATGGAGCGATTATAATCGGGGATGCTCAAGAGGGCAGAATTAGAGGAGCGCAGATATCTCGGCGGGTTGTGGGGCTGAAGGAGATTACAGAGATAGATGGATTTGAAAACAAGGATGAGAATTTTGAAATCGAGGCGTTGCTTAACCGGGAGCCAATGTAGATCAGTGAGCACAGGGGTGATGGGCGAACGGGACTTGGTGCGAGTTAGGACACGGGCAGCCGAGTTTTGGATGACATCGGTAGAACGTTGGAATAGTCAAGTCTAGAGGTAACAAAGGCATGGATGAGGGTTTCAGCAGCGGATGAGCTGAGGCAAGGGCAGAGACGGGCGATGTTACAGAGGTGGAAGTAGGCGGTCTTTGTTATGCTGCGGATATGTGGTCGGAAGCTCATTTCGGGGTCAAATATGACACCAAGATTGGGAACAGTATGGTTCAGCCTCAGACAAATGTTCGGGAGAGGGATGGAGTCAGTGACAAAAAAATACTACATTATATACTCAAAAATAATTTTTGGTGCAACAATGATGTTTTAAAATTATTTTTATTGATGTATTGCCTGATATTTTTATTTAAGGAATTAATATTGTGATTCAATTGCCAGCAAAGGAATTTAAAATATATAATTGTGTACAATTCTGGGCACCACGCTTGAGGAAGGATGTCAAGGCCTTGGAGAGGGTACAGAGGAGATTTAGTAGGATGAAAGCAGGGATGAGGGACTTCAGTTATGTGGAGAGTTTGGAGAAGCTGAGGAATTGGTCTCCTTAGAGTAGAGAAGGTTAAGGGAAGACCTAATAGAGGAAATCAAAATTGAGGGGTTTTGATCGAGCAAGTCGGGAGAAACTGTTTCCTCTGGCAAGTGGGTCAATAACCAAAGGTCATAGATTTAAAATAATTGGCAAAAGAACTGGAGGGGAAATGAGGAGAATTTCTTTCACACAGAGGGTTGTTATGACCTGGAACGCACTAGCTGAAAGGGTGGTGGAATCAGATTCCATGGGAACTTTCATGTACTTGAAGAGGACTAATTTGCAGGGTTATGGGGAAAGAGCTGGGGTGTGGGACTAAATTCGACAAAGAGCCGGCACAGACACGACGGGCCGAATGGCCTCCTTCTGTGCTGTAAGATTCTCTGATTCTATGACCGTATTTAAATTAATTTGAAGGGGCTTTTCCCTAATGGCTCAGTAATGAATGCACCGTGTGATATGTGTGTAGGTCCTAGATTCAATCCCATGATCTGTGCTGAGTTGATTTCACTTAAACAGCAGGGGGCCCTACACTTGGGTTCACTATCTTGGGGAGCGGGGGAGAGAAGAAGATCATTCAGAGAGTGACAGCGAGGAACGCATGCTGCTGGCAAGTGCACGTTTAGAAGTTAGGTGGTGACAGGATCGGACGCGATGATAATGATTCCCATTGTTACAAATTCTGCACACACATTTTGGCTCGCACGTGAATAATGGCCTGCACGCTCCTGTTGTCTTTCCAACACTACTGTACGCCTCATAAACTTGGCAGACGGTGGAAGTGCACAACAGGAAGCTGAATGCGTTCCACCAGCTTTGTTTAAGAAGAATCTTGGGAGTTTGTTGGAGAGATTGTGTAACTAATGAGGAAGTGTTGTTCCAGGTGGGTCAGCTGACTATGGACTCAATAATCAGACGGTTATGGTGGTTTGGTCATGTCATCGGACTACGACGTGACACAAGCACAAGATATGTCTTGGACAAGATTTCACGTGGAAGGAGACTTCGTGGGGACAAGGAATGACCGATTGTATGAGGATCGAAAAGGATGCCGCCATCATGGAGACAACTTACAATGGAGTCAAACATTAGAGAAGTTAGGCTAGATCTTGGAGGAGAGCGTACAATTCTGGTCGCCATATTATAAAAAGGATATAGAGGTACTGGAGAGGGTGCAAAAAAGATTCACAAGGACAACACCAGAAATGCGAGGTTATACCTATTAGGAAAGGATGAACAGGCTGGGTCTCTTTTCTCTTGAAAAGAGAAGGCTGAGGGGGGATCTAATAGAGGTCTTTAAAATTATGAAAGGTTTTGATAGAGTGGACACATGGGGGGGAGAATTTTGCGGGAGTCAGCGGGCGCGATTGGTGGCGGGTCGGATGGGAAAATGTTTTTTTTTGTCAGCGTATCAGGGCCCCGCTGTGAACCCGCCGCCATGCGCCTTTACCAAATGTCGGGTCTGCCAGTGCTTAGCAGACCCGACACGCAGCGGCGGGGGAGGCAATTAAACTCATTAGTGTCTTGTTTACAGCCACTTATCAATGCTTTTTTCCCCAGCTTTTTGGATTTGACAGGTTGCCCACCGGTTTCCCACTGTGCCGAGACCTCGCCTGTGAAGCTGAGGCAGGAGGTCAGTGGCCATTGAATCAGCTGATGAGTTGACAGTTTCAATTGTCAAGTCAAAGCTCCCGTCTGATTGAGAAATGTTCCCTTAGCCACCAGCTTCTCTAAATTGCATTTCCACTACAGATTCAAGATGCTGCAAGTCTTTGCACAAGTCTCCATCCAGTCTGACCTCATTACCTCTCCCACCTTGACAGATCGCTTCAGTCATCTCTACTTCACCTGCCATCTATTCCATCAGCATGGGTGCCCTTTATACTCTCTCACCCTGGTCCTCAGAATCCCACCACAATCAGCCCCAACACCAGCATCACCAGGCACACCAGCAGCACCAACAACAACACCAACCTTCTCCGCAATCAACTGATGCTGCACAGGACACAAGGCATTAGCACCTGACCACATTGCTCAACGGGACGCCAGGGATGGCCTCACCATGGCCAGATTTACTTCATTTGATGCTGTACACCCTGGCTGCCACATGATGCGCCAGGTTGGCACCACTCCACACCAACACCATAAAGCATCCCGACAATGCCCAAGCCATTCCTTTCACACTCATCAGCATTGCGGGGGGTACCGTTACGTCTCACCATTCACTGCAACTCACTAAGCCACTGCCAAATGTGCACACAAATCTGTCCAAGAACGCAAAGTGTTGAAAATAAAGATTTCAATGTTTGACAGCACATTAACAGAAACTTTACATGAATATTGCATAAAACGCCCAAGTGCCTACCCTTGTGTGTTGCTAATTGGTATGATTGGACTAGGATGAGGGTGAGTGTGAGGGGTGGCTAGTGAGATGGGGAAGTGATAATGTAGATAGAGAGGGATGGGTGGAGGTGCAAGGTAAGTTGGTGTGAGTAAGGATGTGCAGGAGTAGGGTAGGGAAGGCAGAGTGATGGGGATGTGATGAGAGGCACAGCAGGATGAGGTTGAGTGTGGCTTTGTGCTAACACTTTGTGATCTACTGAGATCATTGAAACGTTTGCGGCAATGCACCCAGGTCCTCCTGACCACATCCCTGCTTGTGCCCTCCTCTGCAATGTGCAACCAGGCTGTGTTGGTCTCCTGGAGAGGTCTTCTCCGCCCATGGGAAGGGAAGAGGACCTCCCTGCGTGCTGTGACTCCCTCCATAAGCATATAGAGGGAGTCATGGGAGAGCCTGGGTGCAGCCCTACACCTCTGTGCAGTGCTTGTCAGTGTTTGCAGCACCTCAATGCTGTAGAACACTGACAGCACAAATGTCAAACTAAGTTTGCGCATGGTCCCTTTAAGGAAACCGGCTGATGACGCGTCATCAGATGATGTCATCGATGATGTCATCAGACCCACTTCCTTCAATTGGCCGGGAAACTTGCTGGGCGGGCTTAACAAACCCCATCACAGTAAATTTATTCTACAGAGCGGGCTGGAGCCGGCAGTGGGGCCTGGACCCGCCACCAATGTCGCCCGCCACGGACCCGCCGAGGTTGGTAAAATCCAGCCATGGTTTCCATTTGTGGGGAAGAGCAAAACTAGAGGCCATCAATATAAGATACTCACCAAGAAATCCAATAGGGAATTCAGAAGAAACATCTTTACCCAGAGAGTGGTGAGAATGTGGAACTCGCTACCACAGGCAGTGGTTGAGGCGAATAGTATAGATCCACTTAAGGGGAGGCTAGACAAGCATATGAGGGAGAAAGGAAAAGAGGGAAGATGGGAGGAGGCTCGAGTGAATAATAAACGCCGAATGGCCTGTTTCTGTGTGGTATATCCTATGTAATCTTGCTCTGGAGAGACAGCAGTGGAGGAAATGGATTACCTCATGTGCCGCTCAGCATAGGAGACTTTAAACTAACTATGCAAAACTAGATACCAGTGGGCTATAGGCACTCACAGAACCATATCCCAGCATTAGCCATTGGCCTAAAGAAAGCGAGTGGAAAAATAAGAGAGCAATTAAATTAATTTCAAATGCACTAACACTTCTGCCATTTCAGCAGAGTGAGAAATTTGAATGTCTATTTACCAGCCAACATATGGCAGGTATGCATCCATCTAATATGTGATAAGATGGTAGAGAGGGAGAGGGGTGTCCAGCCTCATGGTGTCTATGGATCATTCCAAACACATGTGTTATATTGAGGAATCCAAACATTTCAGATCACAAAGCCAATGTTAAATATCTGACCCTGATCTGGCCAGCTGGCAATGCGTCTCTCCAGACCACAAGAGAACACAAGTGTATCTCCCTCCAATACACTGCTTGGGAAGACAGCCAGCTATTCATTTTTACATGGTTAGTGATGAGATTCAGGCTCACCACTGGACCGATCAGGCTGCCAACATTACCAGTGCCAGGTGGCCAGCTCACAAGTGGCATGCATTAGAGAGCGACCAGATGGTGCTCAATGGTCTCCTTCTGGCCCTGTCTTTTCCTGCGGTCCAATGTATATTCCTATACACACAGCAAAAGTACGATTGGGTGTCTGCTGCCTGGGGTTCTCTCATCGGAAAAATCCAGTGCGGTGTGCAATCTGGCTGCTGATTATTTATAAATGAAACATTGCTTTGGTTTTCCTCCAAGAGCAGATTTGCAGCTATCAAGATTACCAAGAAATACACTGTCTCGCTCAAAAAGGATTCCTTTCCCAGATCCCCAGTGCGACCTCATGCAGCCACCCGACCAGCTGTTAATCAGAGGAACTACCTTCTTTGTTTAATTCATTGGCCGGATGTGAGCGTCGCTGGCAAGGCCGGCATTTATTGCCCATCCCTAACTGCCCTTGAGAAGGTGGTGGTGAGCCGCCTTCTTGAACCGCTGCAGTCCGTGTGGCGAAGGTGCTCCCACAGTGCTGTTAGGGAGGGGAGGTCCTAAAAAAAATTACATTTCAAAATTAAGAGGAGGGAGGAATTTCAAAACTAGTGGTTTGTTACAGTCTCAGTTTTGGGTGGTCATCCCAAGCCTTTGCTCTGTTTGCCATTTTCTAGAGGAAGTTGTTGCTGGGCATTTTATCACGCGGGAGTGGGATAGAGCCAATTGCCGTCTGTCAATAATTTTCGTGTCTTGGTTCCTTAGTGGCGATAAGCGTACTTCAAATCTGCCTATTCCACTTATCAAATATATATATTTTTAAAAGATATTCCTTTCCACCCCATTCGAAAATGACTGAAGCCGTCTTCAATGACATAGGAGGCCAGCCATGCTGTTTCCCCGCAACAACAACTTACATAGAAACATAGAAACATAGAAGATAGGAGCAGGAGTAGGCCATTTGGCCCCTCGAGCCTGCTCCGCCATTCAATGAGATCATGGCTGATCATCCAAATTCAGTACCCTGTCCCTGCTTTCTCCCCATATCCCTTGGTCCCTTTAGCCTTAAGAAATATATCTAACTCCTTCTTGAATATATTTAATGAATTGGCCTCAACTACCTTCTGTGGTAGAGAATTCCACAGGTTCACCACTCACTGGGTGAAGAAATTCCTCCTCATCTCAGTCCTAAATGGCTTACCCCTTATCCTTAGACTGTGACCTCTGGTTCTGGACTCCCCCGCCATCGGGAACATCCTTCCTGCATCTAGTCTGTCTAGTCCTGTTAGAATTTTATAAGTTTCAATGAGATCCCCTCTCATTCTTCTAAACTCTAGCGAATATAAGCCTAATCGACCCAATCTCTCCTCATACGTCATTCCTGCCATCCCAGGTATCAGTCTGGTGAAGCTTCGCTGCACTCTCTCCATGGCAAGAACATCCTTCCTCAGATAAGGCGACCAAAACTGCACACAATACTCAAGGTGTGGTCTCACCAAGGCCCTGTACAACTGCAGCAAGACATCCTTGCTCCTGTACTCGAATCCTCTCGCTATGAAGGCCAACATACCATTTGCCTTCTTAACCGCCTGCTGCACCTTGCATTTATATAGCGCCTTTAACGTAAAACCTCCCAAGGCGCTTCACAAGAGTGTTAAAAAACAAAATTTGACACCAAGCCACATAAGGAGAAATTAGGGCAGGTGACCAAAAGCTTGGTCAAAGAGGTAGGTTTTAAGGAGCGTCGTAAAGGAGCAAAGAGAGGTGGAGAGGCGGAGAGATTTAGGGAGGGAATTCCAGGGCTTCGGGCCCAGCATCAAGCAATAAGCTACAAGTCCTTCAATGTGAGGGTGCCTGTTTTTCCCTACTTATAGCAACCTACTTATAAAACTGCATTCGCACATTTAAAAACACATCTTCCGCGCTTTCATAATGGGTTACTAATTACAGAAAAATAACAAGACTGTTTTTTGATAAAAGATGAATTTCAATCCTCGTATTTTTTTCTAACAGAAAACAGACCAGCCCAGATTTACTGACTGCGCCAAATGTTGTGTCAATCTTTACCGCCAACAGTCCACATTACCTCAGACTTTGAAACACCAGAGTACTGCCAGCAGTGAAATACATATAAATTAGCTCTTGTTGTCAACACCCCAATAGACCTGGAGCAAAGAAACTTGTTTGTTTTGGCAAATGGGGAAGCCAAACACATACTGATCCCAAAATGGACCCTAGTTACAAAGCTCTCATCTGTCAAGAATGTACTTAGTCTCGCCATCAGTTTTCTCCTCTTCCTCTTCCTCCTCCCCCAGAAGGCATTGACTCTTATAATGCTGGTTGCCCACCCTATCTTGCTGAATTGGTCATCATTTATGTATGAGTCTTGATGAGAAGTGTCAGCAGGCAATATGACTTGGGCGGGGGGTGGGGTGGGGGTGGGGGAGCGGGGTAGAGATTTACAATCAAGCCCAATCCTGTCTCATCCACTGTCCACCCCTGCGCACATCTGACAATAATCACTGGATAATAATCAGGAGCAAGAACCCATGCTGATTTGTCTTTCCCTATTGCAGTAACGCTGAATTCAATTGGAGTGCTCCAACCACGGTCCCCACTAAGATCCACTCACTCGACATACGCCAGGGATTGAACCTGGGCCTTCCTGTACCGGATGCCTTAGTTACTCACTGGATCGATTCAATGACATCACTCGCATCCGCCTCTTACTTCAGCCTATCTGCTGCTGAAATCTTCAATCATGACTTTGTCACCTCCAGACTCGACTATTCCAATGGTCTCCTGGCTGGCCTCCCATCCTCCACCCTCTGTAAACTTCAGCTCATCCAAAACTCTGCTGCCGGTAGCCAATCCTGCACCATCTCGCTCACCCATCACCCCTGTCCTACACTGGCTCCCAGTTCCCCAATGCCTCAAATTTGATAATCTCATCCTGATGGTTAAACACCTTTATGGCCTCACCCCCGTATCTCAGTAACCTCCTCCAGTCCAACAATCCCCCTGGACTTTCAGTTCCTCTGACTCTAGCCTCTTGAGCATCCCCTCTTCCTTTGCTCCAACATCATTAGCCATGCCTTCATGATGCAAGAACCACCTCTTTGACCAGACTTTTGGTCACCCAGCCTAATATTTTCTGCTTTGGCTCAGCATCCATCTTTTTGATTGCACCTCTGTGAAATGCAAGTCATTGAGATATGTACACAGGTTTCAGTGGCAGCTGGATGTGGGCAATGTTACGGAGCTGGAAGTAGGCAGTCTTTGGGATTGTAAGATTCTAAAAACCATAATAAAACCGCTGCTACCGTGTGGAGATCGAAGTTCAGAACGAATTGTGAAATGGTTACGGACGGATTCAAAATGTAGGATATCAGCATGTGTTCTTTGTTTGTGAAGACACAAAATGGCGGAAGTCAGCATGGTCCTTTGTTTGTAAGGCCACATGGACAGGGTTGATGAGAAAGTCCCGCCCCCACACACATAACAGGAACATGAAGGAACTCCAATCAGGGAAGGCTTGGAGTGAAACTGACCTATCAGAGGGAGGCAGACAGTGATATACGAGTGGGGCCGGCAAAAAGAAGTGACCCAGAGGCGGAAAATTCAGAAAGAAGAAAGGAAGAATGCAAGAACAGACAAACAAAGAAAGCTGGCCAGTCTATGTTTTGACTTACGACTCTTCCTGGACCAATCACCCAGAGATAAAGGAGTATGTATGAAAGTCGGACATAGAGCTTAGACATTGTTAAAGGGTACTTTTATGTATGGTTGCTGGGGGGTACTTTTGATTGCGATGTACACTTAAATTTTGAACTGTAGTGTGAATAAAGACCAATTTTATTGATCACATACTTATCTGTCATTGTTACGCTTATTTGTAATTCTTGAAGTCTGAACGGTAGTAAGAGAAAGGCTTACAGGATGGAGACGATATGGGGTTGGGCTCCGAGAGGCCAGACAGGATGCTGAGATTGCATGGAAGCAATAGTGGGGTCAAGAAAAGTTATGGACAGGTGGGGCTCGATGCTCAAAAGAACTAAAAATGCTGGAAAACAGAAACAGAAAATGCTCAAAATATACAGCAGGGTCAGTCAGCGTCGGTAGGAAGAAGACAGGTGAATTTTTCAGGCAGGACCAGCTCTGAACAAGGTGACAATTTATTTGTGTTCTCATGCTTAAAAATAACAGACGGAAACAAGCGGTGTGTAGGGAGCAGGGCTGGCTGAATGTTGCTCTGTGAGGTCAAGAGTAGTCGGGAATGATTCTTCTCCCTTAACTCCCGAGTTCTATAAAACCCCTCAACATAAACAAGGACGTTTAATGAAACACAAAAAATGGGCATTAGATTCATATCAATTTGCACACACATCCAGTTTCTACAATCTAGAGTGTTATAAACTATATTCAAATCCATGGTAAACAAAGTGAATTCCCCTCCCCCACCCCCCACCCCCCACCCCCCCTCCGGCCCCCACTGTAAACCATATCTAACTTCATTTTAGCAGGTTTTTTGTTGATTTAGTGCATTAGATTTTCTATTGTTCCCAAACCTAGGATGAGTATCAAGTGATTAATTGCACACCGATTCAGAGCAATGTAGCTAGGAACAGAGATTAATGCTCCTGTCTGGAGCATCTGCTCAACATTTTCAAAGCTTCTTTGCCTCCATCCACAGCCTCACATTGCATGGCCGTCCCAGTAAAATGGAAAATTGCTGCCTTGTTGCACCTATCGGGCAACACAAAGCAGGAACAGCATCTTGCTAGCTCTTAGCGGGGACCTTGGAAGAAAGCTCCATTCTGCGAACGTGCAAGGTCAGGATCTGATAAACAAAGCCACGAACAGGCAATATTCTATTGGCTGCAGTGCTCAAGGAATAGTGTCTCACACACTCCATTGTTCCCTCAGATGTAGGCCAAATGGTCTCCCAAAGGAGATATTGATCCAACTGATTAGCCCAGTCATCAGGATTTCATTTGCTAAACAAGTGCTTTGCATATCCTGCAGATGGGCTCCGTCTCACGAATACAAACCAGGATAATAGACTCAGTCTGGCAGAACACTGCAATCTTTTGAAAGAAATGAACGGTTGTTTAAATGTAATATACTGCAGCTCCTTTAGATGGAAACCCAATGAAGTATTGTACTATTCAGCTGTAATCGTCGGTTATTCCAAAAGGTTTTAGAAAAAAAGAAAGACAGACTTGCATTTCTACAGCGCCTTTCACGACCACCGGACGTCCCAAAGCACTTCACAGCCAATGAAGTACTTTTTTTGAAGTGTAGTCACTGTTGTAATGTATGAAACGCAGCAGCCAATTTGCGCACAGCAAGCTCCCACAAACAGCAATGTGATAATGACCAGATAATCTGTTTTAGTGATGTTGGCTGAGGGATAAATATTGACCATTTCCTCTAATAGAAAACTAAATATATGGGGGGAAAAATTGAGTCGTGCTCCCTTTGGGGTGTTAACTTCGCCGGGGCGCTACTTTTAGCGCCCCGAAAAAATTAGCACCCCCGCGGCCGAAATTCATCGGTAGCGCCCCAAGAGGGAAGCGGGGCGCTACTGGAAGCGCCCCGCCTCCCTCTTGGGGCACTGCGAGGGAATATCGTGGTGCTACGTGCCGCAGCGCCACGCCAGCACTCCGCGGGGGGGCTGCTGAGGAGGCCGGGAACGGCAACGGGGGCAGCTGCTGGCAGGCGGCCAGCAACAAAAATGGCCGCCCGGCACCTCGTCTTTTAATTAGCGCTGCCCTGGCCGCAGATAGGCCCCCCTGACCCCGTCGGACATAACGTCCGGTGGTAAGTTAGGGGGCGATACTGAAGATCACGGCTGGGGCGCAAGCGGGACGCTGTACATGGCGATGACATCATCACCGGCGGCGCAGCGCTGTGGGGCGCTAACGGTTACCGCTGCCGCTAACCTCCCGCTGAATTTCGCGGTGCCTCTTATGGCGCTAACGGGAGACGCAAAGCAACCGAATTTTTCCCCCATGGTTTTCACACTGAGGATATAACGTTCCTTTCAAATTCCATAAGTGGAATATGAATACTCTGGATGGGGAACTTCAATGTCCATCACCAAGAGTGGCTCGATAGCACCACTACTGACCGAGCTGGCCGAGTCCTGAAAGATATAACTGCCAGTCTGTGCCTGCGACAGGTGGTGAGAGAACCAATACGAGGGAAAAACCTACTTGACCTCGTCCTCACCAATCTACCTGTCGCAGATGCATCTGTCCTTGACAGCATTGGTAGCAGTGACTGCTGCACAGTCCTTGTGGAGAGGAAGTCCCGTCTTCACACTGAAGACACCCTCCATCGTGTTGTGTGACACTACCACCGTGCTAAATGGGATAGTTTCAGAACAGATCTAGCAGCTCAAAACTGGGCATCCATGAGGCGCTGTGGGACATCAGCAGCAGCAGAATTGTATTCCACCACAATCTGTAACCTCATGGCCCAGCATATCCCTCACTCTACCATTACCATCAAGCCAGGAGACCAACTCTGGTTCAATGAGGAGTGCAGAAGAGCATGCCAGGAGCAGCACCAGGCATACCTAAAAATGAGGTGCCAACCTGGAGAAGCTGCAACACAGGACTACAAGCATGCTAAACAGCGGAAGCAGCATGCTATAGACAGAGCTAAGCGATTCAACAATCAATGGATCAGATCAAAGCTCTGCAGTCCTGCCACATCCAGTTGTGAATGGTGGTGGACCATTAAACAGCTAACGGGAGGAGGAGGCTCCATGAATATCCCAATCCTCAATGGTAGCGGAGCCCAGCACATGAGTGCAAAAGACAAGGCTGTAGCGTTTGCAACCATCTTCAGCCAGAAGTGCCAAGTGGATGATCCATATCGGCCTCCTCCTGAGATCCCCACCATCACAGAAGCCAGTCTTCAGCCAATTTGATTCACTCTACGTGATATCAAGAAACGGCTGAGTGCACTGGATACAGCAAAGGCTATGGGCCCCAACAACATCCCGGCTGTCGTGCTGAAGACTTGTGCTCCAGAACTAGCCGCGCCTCTAGCCAAGCTGTTCCAGTGCAGCTACAACACTGACATCTACACGACAATGTGGAAAACTGCCCAGGTATGTCCTGTCCACAAAAAGCAGGACAAATCCAATCCGGCCATTTACCGCCCCATCAGTCTACACTCAATCATCAGCAAAGTGATGGAAGGTGTCGTTGACAGTGCTATCAAGTGGCACTTACTCACCAATAACCTGCTCACTGATGCCCAGTTTGGGTTCCGCCAAGACCACTCAGCTCCAGACCTCATTACAGCCTTGGTCCAAACATGGACAAAAGAGCTGAACTCCAGAGGTGAGGTGAGAGTGACTGCCATTGACATCAAGACAGCATTTGACCGAGTGTGGCATCAAGGAGCCCTAGTAAAACTGAAGTCAATGGGAATCAGGGGGAAAACTCTCCACTGGCTTGAGTCATACCTAGCACAATGGAAGATGGTTGTGGTTGTTGGAGGCCAATCATCTCAGCCCCAGGACATCGCTGCAGTTTGTTTTTATATTATGTGAGACCCATACTACTGTTGCTGGCTCCCGGAAGTCAGGTTTCGTATTGCTAGTGGCATAAGCGACTTCATAAAAAAGGCCCTATGAATTATCACTACTTGGACAAGTTATTGGAGGATGCCCTGGTGTCCATCGAACCTAAAGTCAATGCTTTTGTGAAAGAGAAGGGGGAAATTAGGAGAGAAAGGCACTGACTTATGCTGGGCCATGGTTTTTTGGGTGCTGGGCTCCCTGGGCTGGATCTCGTCTAGTATGTAGGGCGGGCTCCTGGTGGGATCCGTGCCACCAAGAGAGAGCCCACTGTCGCCAACAAGGGACGTAGCGGCCCTGCTCCTGCAGCACCAGAGGCCACTTAAAGACCAAGAGAAGCCCTAAAGGCTTCAATAAGTGATCTTACTGAAGGACCTTTGTGTCAACCTATTGCTATTATAAGCTCCACGATCTACATTTATAATGGAAACAACCAATGTAAATTTGTCATACTGTAGTGTCACCCAGTGGCTAGCGCTCTTGCCTCGGAGTCAGAAGGTTGTGGGTTCAAATCCCACTCCAGAGATCTGAGTGCAAAATCTAGGCTGACACTCCAGTGCAATGCTGAGGGAGTGCTGCACTGTCGGAGGTGCCATCTTTCAGATGAGATGTTAAACCGAGGCCCCGTCTGCCCTCTCAGATGGACGTAAAGGATTGCATGACACTATTTCGAAGAAGAGCAGGGGAGTTCTCCCCGGTGTCCTGGCCAATATTTATCCCTCAATCAACATCACTAAAAAAAAAACCAGATTATCTGGTCATCATTGTGCTGCTGTTTGTGGTGTACAAATTGGCTGCCTTATTTCCTCAATTAGTACATTGAATGAACTAGACATGTTCAATGCAGTATAAAGCTATTGGCATTAAAACATGGTATCTTCCATTTGAATAGAAGCAAACACCCACTGACCCCCATTTAATATAACGAGCGAGCTGCTAGTGAATTACAGTCTGTAATCACAAGCTGAGCAACAAATTGCGCAAGTTTCACTCTTGTGGCTTATCGGATCATTGCCAATATAACAATGATCACTGCACTTCAAGAAGTATTTCATTGTATGAAGCCTTTTGAGATGCTTTGTTATGATAGGGTGTGATATCTAAACCCATCTGCTGGATTACTGCTTTGTAAAGTACTGACAGCCAACTGGTACCCTTTAATATTCCTACATTACAACAGTGACTACACTTCAAAAATTACTCCATTGGCTGTAAAGCACTTTGGGACGTCCTGAGGTCGTGAAAGGCGCTATATCAATGCCAAGTTCTTTCTTTTTTCACTTCTCAGGCAACTCCTTTCCGAGCTGAAAAGTCCGAGTGTCTTCAGTCTATTTTGCATAGCTCGGTCCTTTGACACTCGGGATCAGCCTCCTGGCTCTTCTCTGCATTGCCTTTTGCTTCAGTATCACCCTTGTGTCTCAATGGCTAGAACTGGGTGCAGAACTCAAGCACCCTCCGACCAGATCACTATGCAGTTTGGTCACAACTTCCTCTGATTTGTATTCTATGTTCTGGCTATATGTAGTTCAATATTCTACTGGCTTTGTTGATTGATGCTTTGCATTGGTTGGACAGTGTCTAGTCTACAGCAACTTCTAGCTCTCCATCAGCTTCATCATTTGCTATTTCAACACCTTCATGGAGTATGTGTGGCGCTTATTTTTTTATTTCTATCTGCAGTACTTTGCACTTGTCTGCATCATATCCAGCTGCTGTATTTCTGTCTATTTATATATTTTACCAACTCATTCTGTAACTCCTGAGCTGCCTCTTCCAAACCATTGTTCCTCTTAGTTTGATATTATCTGCAAATTCACAGCAGAGCCCCGATCCTGTTCTGACCTAATGTCTACGCAAGGGCATTTGTCACCAGGGGTTCACTGGGTGCTGACCAAGAGCAGGAACCATGGCCGATTCTCCCCCTCCCTAACTTGGGGTTATTGAGGCCAGTTGGAGCAAACCTATTACTGCCTTGGCTGCGATGAGTTAAATCAGCACTACCATGGGATCAACTCAACAACAACTTGCATTTATATAGCATCTTTGATATAGTAAAAAATGTCCCAAAGCACTTCACAGGAGTGATTATCAAACAAAATTTGGCACCAAGGCACCTAAGGAGATATTAGGACAGGTGACCAAAAGCTTGGTCAAAGAGGTCAGTTTTAAGCAGCGACTTCAAGGAGGAAAGAGAGGCGGAGAGGTTTAGGGAGGGAATTCCAGAGCTCAGGGTCCAGACAGCTGAAGGCACGGCCGCCAATGGTGGAGCGAAGAAAATCGGGGATGCGCAAGATGTCAGAATTGGAGGAGCGCAGAGTTCTTGGAGGATTGTAGGGCTGGAGGAGGTTAGAGAGATAGGGATAAGTGAGGCCCTGGAGGGATCTGAACACAAGGATGAGAAGTTTAAAATCAAGGCATTGCCGGACTGGCTCAGCGAGCACAGGGGTGATGGGTGAACAGGATTTGGTGTGAATTAGGACACGGGCAGCAGAGTTTTGGATGACCTCAAGTTTATGGAGGGTGGAAGGTGGGAGGCCGGCCAGGAGAGCGTTGGAATAGTCGAGTCTGGAAGTAACAAATGCATGGATGAGGGTTTCAGCAGCAGATGAACTGAGGCAGGGGCGGAGACGGGATATATTAGAGGTGGAAATAGGCGGTCTTGGTGATGGAGTGGATATGGGGTCGGAAGCTCAGCTCAAATAGGACGTTAAAACCAGGATGTTCCTGATCTGTTGGCTCAGTACCACATCAGGTTGTACATCAAATTACTTTAAGATGAGGTACTCGTATAAATGCCAGTGATATTCTCTGAGGCATTTGGGTCATTTATGTAACTACTGGCACAGCTAAAGTTGATACCATAGCAACAGTATCTTTATTTT
Source organism: Squalus acanthias (assembly GCA_030390025.1). Classification (NCBI taxonomy): domain Eukaryota; kingdom Metazoa; phylum Chordata; class Chondrichthyes; order Squaliformes; family Squalidae; genus Squalus; species Squalus acanthias. Next base: position 48,940,680 of record CM059440.1, on the reverse strand, counting down.
AAAATTCTCGATTTTAAAATTCTCATCCTTGTTTTCAAATCCCTCCGTGGCCTCGCCCCTCCCTATCTCTGTAATCTCCTCCAGCCCCACAACCCCCCGAGATATCTGCGTTCCTCTAATTCTGGCCTCTTGAGCATCCCTGATTTTAATCGCTCCACCATTGGCGGACGTGCCTTCAGCTGCCTGGGCCCTAAGCTCTGGAATTCCCTCCCTAAACCTCTCCGCTTCGCTACCTCTCTTTGCTCCTTTAAGACGCTCCTTAAAACCTACCTCTTTGACCAAGCTTTTGGTCATCTGCCAGAATATCTCCTTATGTGGCTCGGTGTCAACATTTTGCACGATAATGCTCCTGTGATGCGCCTTGGGACATTTTATTATGTTAAAGGCGCTGTATAAATATAAGTTGTTTTTGTTGTAACTTTATCTTGTATGAACATTAAACTCAAGCCTGAATGTTCATACAAGAGAAGCTGACCGCATAATAAACACACAACAAAATCACTCTCAATGATATCACAGCTGAATTACTGATTCCCAGTTCCACCATTTAATAATGATTGAATGGATGAAATCCACAACTCGACCAGGAAAGTCTATGCTTATGGCAAGTTTATCCCAAAGTTAAAGGCTAAAATTGTTTCGAGGACCTTGAGGACCCTCTTCACAGCTCCATATCTCTCACAAAAGTCTTCTTAGCAACAAGCTAGGGACTGTCCAATAGGAGATTCCTCCACCCTCAGAGATCACTCACTAGATCTCCTCCAGTTTGAGGACTCCCCTACTGTGTCTGGCACTCTGACTGATTGGCTCTCTAGCCCCCGCGGTGGTGTTAGGAATCCACATTGGCAGCAGCAACATAAAATCTCCAAACCTACAACAAATATAGAAATTACTGTTGACAATATTAGTGGCCGAATACTTAACACGTTTGCATGACGTTCCTTAGTCTGTTTTTTAGTGCAGACAGTTGAAATAAGTGGGTTAACATTTCTGTTAAAATAGCAGAGGAAAGTCATAGGGCTGGATTTTGAATGACCCATGGAGTCGGGTTTGGAGGCGTGCGGGGGGGTTAAATTTGCGGGGTCGGGGTTTCTGACCCCATCCCGACTCCATCCCGCCTCCACGCAATTTTGACAAAATCAGTCGCAGGGTTCCCGACTCTCTCCCGCCTGCAAGAGGTGGGAGAGGCCATTAAAGCCCTTAACAAGCCCTAAATTGGGTCTGCAATGCTATTTTGAAACGTTGTAGCTAGTTTAACCCTTTTCTGATGTGAAGCACGCCTCGTGTGAAACACTCCAGTGAAACCTGGCGGGAGCACAAGTGGATAGCTGACTATCAGCTGCAGGTGCACTATTACAACGGAGATCTGATGAAGGTAGTAGTATTAGGCCTGAAAGTCGCCTCTGATGCTGCTGCATTGGATGTCTTCAGAGACTGCCTGGCCTTTGCTGTGAGAGGGTCTGGATGCAAAAAAAACTCAAACTCAAACTCTCTCTCTCTCTCTCTCTCTCTTTCTCTCATATAGTCATCCAGGTCCACTCACATCAGAAGCAATGCAGAAAGGTCCTCTCTCACCAGCAGCCACACAATCTCTGAGAGCAGGCAGTCAGCAATGATGACATCATCAGAGGCGGGTTTCAGACTGAAACCACTAATTAGTTCATGGGTTCCCACATGCTGCAACTCAATTGCCCAATTAAGTGAAAATTGCATCAGGCATCCACATTAATCTGGAGTCGGGGGGGAAACACGAAATGCGGATCACACGACCCCAACCCGACCCCAAGACAAAATCCAGCCCATAGTAATAAAAAGAACGAAAGACTTGCATGTCTACAGCGCCTTACATGACGTCCCAAAGCGCTTTACAGCCAATGAAGTACTTTTTGAAGTGTAGTCACTGTTGTAATGTAGGAACCGTGGCAGCCAATTTGCGCACAGCAAGCTCCCACAAACAGCAACGTGATAATGACCAGATCATCTGTTTTCAGTGAATGTTGATTGAGGGATAAATATTGGCCAGGACACCGGGGAGAACTCCCCTGCTTTTCTTCGAAATCATGCCATGGGATCTTTTACGTCCACCTGAGAGAGCAGACGGGGCCTCGGTTTAACGTCTCATCCGAAAGACGGCACCTCCGACAGTGCAGCACTCCCTCAGCACTGCACTGGAGTGTCAGCCTAGCTTTATGTGCTCAAGTCTCATGGAGTGGGACTTGAACCCACGCCCTTCTGACTCAGAGGTGAGAGTGCTGCCCACTGAGCCACAGCTGACACGGATGCTGCAAATAGCAATTTTTAAACTTGTATGCTTTATCTGGATTACTAATCTTTATTATAAATTATATAGACCACAATAGGTAGCTCAGAATGTGTTGCAGGGCTAGAATGTGTTACGCTCACAGAGTTCAGACAATGTCATAAACAATGAAGGGAAAGCTACAGAATATGTTTCCGTGACCACCACAAGTCTGTTACACTCTTATATACACTCCCCAATGCTGCAAGTTTGTTACAACATGTAAATGTCCTTCAGCTTCTTTTTTCTAAGTTTGCTCGTTCCACTTTAGCTGTTTACTGCTTCCTTTACCATCATCAACCACTGCAGTTTTGTGCCACGTGAGAAGAAATGGATTAAAAAAGAACTAGTTGGTGACCTTAGACCAGGGAGCATTACTGGAAAATAACACGCATAGTCATCCCGTCTCGTACGACAGGAAGATAGGGGTTTACTGAAAATAATACTTTCTTTTGCTGGGTTATACTCCTTGATATATACCTAAAAAATGAATTTTTTTAAATGCGAGTTTGTGCTGTACTGACAGTTATTTGCAAAAGAATATCCAATTAAGCAGCTCATTAATTTGCTAGCAGCTGCTAGAGGTTTTGCGTTGAAATTAGAATGCCTGGTGGGCTAATTAGGGGCAGCCAGAATCCAAATTTCTAAGACTTTAAATTCTCCAGTGACCCCTGGTGCAAAGTGCACGTGTGCGGACGTCGGCTGAGGGCATGATCAGGCTCGGCTGTGATGCCCCCAAGATCAAATAGCTTGACAAGACACAGCGTCTGAACATCTCACGCCAAGAATGGCCACTTTTGCAAGGCGCTAGAGCGCTGCTGGTGCCTCTGGACCCTAGCGCAACTTAGCACCTCCCTGTGAGTAGAAGAGACAATTGGAGGAGACCAAGAGATCCAATAGGGAATTCAGAAGAAACTTCTTTAGAACATAAGAACATAAGAAATAGGAGCAGGAGTAGGTCATTCGGCCCTTCGAGCCTGCTCCGCCATTCAATGAGATCATGGCTGATCTTCTGCCTCAACTCCATTCACCGGCCCGATCGCCATATCCCTTGATGCCCTTACTGGTCAGAAATCTATCGACTTCTGTTTTGAATATACCCAATGACTGAGCCTCCACAGCCCTCTGGGGTAGAGAATTCCAAAGATTCACCACCCAGAGAGTGGTGAGAATGTGGAACTCGCTACCACAGGGAGTGGTTGAAGCGAATAGGATAGATGCATTTAAAGGGAGGTGAGATAAGCATATGAGGGAGAAGGGAATAGAGGGTTATGCTGATAGAGTTAGATGAGGAAAGACGGGAGGAGGCTCGAGTGGAGCGTAAACGCCGGCATGGACTGGTTGGGCCGAATGGCCTGTTTCTGTGCCGTATGTCCTATGTCATCCTATGTAAACAGGAGAGCATCATTGTATATTAGAGCTAGGCCATTGAGGAAGTGAAATCAGGAAACAATTTTTCACACAAAGGTTAGTGGAAATCTATAACTCGCTCCTCCAAATAGCTGTGGAGGCTGGGTCAATTTCAAGAAGTAGATCGATAGGTTTTTGTTGGGTCAGGGTATCAAGGGATATGAAGCAAAGGCGGGTAAATTGAGTTGAGGTACGATCAGCCACGATCTAAAAGAATGGATAATAGCCATGATCTAACAGGCCCGAGGGGCTGAGTAAGTGCTGCTAAATAATAAAGAATTTGATTTTACCATGCCTGTGGGCCATGACCGACCTGAAAATTTATCCTCTTTTTCATGCTCTAGTTTGCTTAAATCAAGCAATTCTATTCACCTGGGTCCAGTTGCATACCTGAATTAATGTGTATTCGTCTATATATCGGGAAAAATTGAACAGGATGAGGCTCCTTTCTCTAGAAAAGAGAAGGCTGAGGGGTGACCTGATAGAGGTCTTCAAGACCTTCCGGCACAGACATGATGGGCCAAATGGCCTCCTCTGTGCCGTTAATTTCTATGATTCTGTGACTACTAACATTATTACAGAGTTTGATAGGGTAGACGTTGAGAAGATGTTTCCACTTGCTGGCGGGTCCAGAACTGGGGGCCCAGAAATATAAGAGAGTCACTAATAAATCCAATAGGGAATTCAGGAGAAACTTCTTTACCCAGAGAGATGTGAGAATGTGGGACTCGCTACCACAGGGAGTGGTTGAGGCGAATAGCAGAGATGCATTTAAGGGGAAGCTGGATAAACACATGAGGAGAAAGGAACAGAAGGATATGCTGATGGGGTGAGATGAAGAGGGGGTGGGAGGAGGCTTGTGTGGAGCATAAACACCGGCACGGACCAGTTGGGCCGAATGGCCTGTTTCTGTGCTGTAAATACTTTGGGCTGGATTTTGCGGGGGTCAGCGGGCGCGATCGGTTGCGGGTCGGATGGGAAAGTGTTTTTTTCCCCCAGCGGGTCGGGACCCCGTTGTGAACCCGCCACCACGCGCCTTTACCAAATGTCGGGTCTGTCAGCGCTGAGCAGACCCAACACGCAGCAGTGAGGGAGACAATTAAAATCATCAGTGGCTTGTTTACAGCCACTTAACAATGGTTTTTTCACAGCTTTTTGGATTTGACAGGTCGCCCACTGGTTTCCTGCTGTGTCTAGACCTCGTCTGTGAAGCTGAGGCGGGAGGTCAGTGGCCATTGAATCAGCTGATGAGTTGACAGCTTCAAATGTCAAGTCAAAGCTCCCAGCTGATTGAGAAATGTTCCCTTAACCACTAGCTTCTCTAAACTGCATTTCCACTACAGATTCAGAATGCTGCAAGTCTTTACACAAGTCTCCATCCAGTCTGACCTCATTACCTCTCCCACCATTGCCAGATCGCTTCTGTCATCTCAACCTCACCTGCCATCTATTCCATCAGCATCAGTGCCCTTGAAACTATCTCACCTTGGTCCTCAGAATCCCACCACAATCAGCCCCAACACCAGCATCACCAGGCACACCAGCAACACCAACAACAGCACTAACCTTCTCCGCAATCACCTGATGCTGCACAGGACAGAGGGCATCAGCACCCGAGCACATTGCTGCCCGAGAGGCCAGGGATGGCCTCACCATGGCCACATTTACTTCACTTGACGCTGTACATCCTGGCTGCCACATGATGCGCCAGTTTGGCACCACCCCACACCAGCACCATAAAGCATCCCTACAATGCCCAAGCCATTCCTTTCACACTCATCACCATTGCGGGGGGTACTGTTATGTCTCACCATTCACTGCAACTCACTAAGCCACTTCCAAAGGTGCACACAAATCTGTCCAAGAATGCAAAGTGTTGAAAATAAAGATTTCAATGTTTGACACCACAGTAACAGAAACTTCACATGAACATTGCATAAAACACCCAAGTGGCTACCCTTGTGCGTTGTTAGTTGATATGATTGCACTAGGATGAGGGTGAGTGTGAGGGGTGGCTAGTGAGATGGGAATGTGATAATGTAGATAGAGACGGATGGGTGGAGGTGCAAGGTAAGTTGGTGTGAGCAAGGATGTGCAGGAGTAGGGTAGGGAAGGCAGAGTGATGGGAATGTGATAAGAAGCACAGCAGGATGAGGTTGAGTGTGACTTTGTACTAATGTTTCGTGATCTACTGAGATCATTGAAACGTTTGCGGCACTGCACCCAGGTCCTCCTGACCACATCCCTGCTTGTGCCCTCCTCTGCAATGTGCAACCAGGCTGCGTTGATCTCCTGGGGAGGTCTCTTCCGCCCATGGGAAGGGAAGAGAACCTCCCTGTGTGCTGTGACTCCCTCCATAAGCATATGGAGGGAGTCATGGGAGAGCCTGGGTGAAGACCTGTCAGTGTTTGCAGCACCTCAATGTTGTAGAACACTGACAGCACAAATGTCAAAATAGATTTGGCCACGGTTCATTTAAGGAAACCGGCTGATGACGCGTCATCAAATGACGTCACTAGGCCCGCTTCCTCTAATTGGCAGGGAAACGCGCTGGGCGGGCTTAACAAGCCCAATCAAGGGAAATTCATTTCAGAGGCTGGGCTGGAGACAGGAGTGGGGCCGGGACCCGCCACCGACATCACCTGCCACGGCCCCGCCGAGGTTAGCAAACTCGCGGCCTTTGTAATTGTAATACTTTGTAATAACATCTCATTCGGAAACAGGTTCTGTTTTCTGCTGTGCATTACCCTTGTGTTGACCAGAATTGATTCAAAGTATCAAAGTCACATCCATCTCGAGGAACTGATCTAAGATAAGCTTCAATCAGATAAAAAATAAATAAACACACAAACCCCAGCCATTTTATTCTGGCAGTTTTCTACAGTGTGATGAGATTATAACAGTCCTGCTGCACAGAGAAAACTGGACGAGGGGATGAGAACACAGTGGAAGTGACATAACATAGATCAATAAAAAGACTTGAATTAATGTAGCGCCTGTCCTGTCCTCAGGACATCCCGAGGCACTTCACAGCCAAACAATTACTCGCTGAGGCCTGTATTCTCTTGAATTCAGATGAATGAGAGGGGATCTCATTGAAGCATACAAAATTATTACAGGGCTTGATACGATGGATGCTGGGAGAATGTTTCCCTTGGCTGGCGAGTCTAGAACCAGGGGCCACAGCCTCAGGATAAAGGGTAGGCCATTCAGGACTGAGATGAGAAGAAATTTCTTCACACAGAGGGTGGTGAATCTTTGGAATTCTCTACCCCAGAGGGCTGTGGAGGCTCAGTCATTGGGTATATTCAAAACAGAAGTCGATAGATTTCTGACTAGTAAGGGCATCAAGGGATATGGCGATAGGGCCGGTGAATGGAGTTGAGGCAGAAGATCAGCCATGATCTCATTGAATGGCGGAGCAGGCTCGAAGTTGCCGAATGGCCTACTCCTGCTCCTATTTCTTATGTTCTTATACGCTCCAGCTAATGCCTCTCTTCCACAGGCAAAGGGATCAAGGTGTTGCCCTGGCAAACAAAGTATCTGAAACTTTCTTGAGACATGTGTGCATTGCAGACTGCCTGATGTGGTAAATGTCACCTGACGTGGCTTGGACAGATCCGCTTGAATGAAAACTTCGCAATGTGTTAACCCTTAATTCCACTGGAAGAGCCATCCCTTCTCTAGGTGTTGTTTGCAGATGATCAAACTCTGTCGCGTGAAGTGGAGGCAGCAAAGACAGGTCTCCTTGAACACGTCCAGATACATATCTATAAATGGAGGGCCTGGGGTAGTGATGGAAGCTTAATGTGTCATTGCATTCGCATTTTTTGTCTCGTCTTCAACTTGGTTTTTTTCATCTACAGTTGGCTGCACTATGGAAATCTCCAAAAGAATTCTCATCCAAGTAAGAAAGAAAGGCTTGCATTTCTACAGCGCCTTTCACAACCGCCAGATGTCCCAAAGCGCTTTACAGCCAATGAAGTATTCTTGAAGTGTAGTCACTGTTGCAATGTAGGAAACGCGGCAGCCAATTTGCGCACAGCAAGCTCCCACAAACAGCAATGTGATCATGACCAGATCATCTGTTTTAGTGATGTTGTTTGAGGGATAAATATTGGCCCAAGACACCGGGGAAAACTTCCTTGTGCTTGTTCGAAATAGTGCCATGGGATCTTTTACATCCATCTGAGAGAGCAGACGGGGCCTCGGTTTAACATCTCATCCAAAAGACGACCTCGCCACCAGTGCAGCGTTCCCTCAGTACTGCCCCTCCAACAGTGCAGTGCTCCCTCAGTACTGACCCTCCGACAGTGCAGTGCTCCCTCAGTACTGACCCTCCGACAGTGCGGCACTCTCTCAGTACTGCCCTGAAGTGTCAGCCTAGATTTTTGTGCTCGAGTCTCTGGAGTAGAACTTGAATCCACAGCCTTATTAACTCAGAGGCAAGAGTGCTCCCCACTGAGCCACGGGTGACACACTAATTTGTATGATGCTATTTAATAGACAGCAGCAACCAAGAATAATGCAGGGAATATTGGGAAAACCATCCAAAAATGCAAAAATCCAGATTACTCAACAAAACCAACTAATGTAGCTAAATACAATTGAAAGGCATAAAAACCAAATACTTTTAATAGGAACTTAAACTGTCAACTGCCTTTAAGAAGCCAACTTGATCAGGGGGAATCCCAGGACTCCCAATGCAACTATTTTATATGGGCGAGGTGCATGCAATGGGTGGGACCAAACAAAATAAGACATCTATTAACATGAGGCTCCTGCATGCTTGTGGTGTAGCCTCATTCTGCCCGCGGAAATCTTGCAATGCAAAAAGCAAGGCTATGCCCCCGATTTTAGGCCTCACTCCCACCACCATTTAAGTCGGTTTTATGTTGTTCTTATGCCATAAGCTCCTGACATGTAGGTCTTGCACAGCCAGCGCTAACAGAAAAGTAAATTTACTGGACTCTGTAAGACTCCCATAGTTTTAACTGACAGCTCTTTGCGAATACAAATAGGCAATGAGAATCAATACGATACAACGCAAAAGTGCAATGGGCAGCGATGGACTGTAATGAGTGCCAACCTTGTTTCTCACAAGCTGGACATTTTGATTACAGCTTGGGCCTTCATCAGCCGCACGCAAATTTATACTTCCATTACATTGAGAACTAGAAGCTTGCTTCTAGTTGTGCCAGCCGTGGCTCAGTGGGTGGCACTCTTGCCTGCAGGATCAAGAAGGTTGTGAGTTCATAGTCCCACTCCAGACATGTGAGCACAAAAATCTAGGACTGACACTCCAGGGCAGTACTGAGGGAGTGCTGCACTGTCGGAGGTGCCGTCTTTTAGATGCGACATTAAACCGAGGCCCCGTCTGCTCTCTCAGGTGGATGTAAAAGATCCCATGGCCACTATTTCAAAGAAGAGCAGGGGAGTTATCCCCGGTGTCCTGGGCCAATATTTATCCCTCAACCAACATCACTAAAAAACAGATTATCTGGTCATTATCACATTGCTGTTTGTGGGAGCTTGCTGTGTGAAAATTGGCTGCTGTATTTCCTACATTACAACAGTGACTGCACTTCAAAAAGTACATAATTTGTTGTAAAGTGCTTTGGGACGTCCGGAGGTCGTGAAAGGTGTTATTTAAATGCAAGTCTTTCTTTCTTTTCTTCAGTCATAGAAAGCAGGAGGGAGATGCATTACACAGCAATAACTATGTTTACAGTTTCAGTCATCACAGGCCACAGATTGTGGTTTAGAAATGCCATCTGAGTCTCAAGATTGCAGACATGCATAGGAAGCACTTACACCAACAGCTTTAAAAACTGACCGCCAACTCAAAAATATGATGACGGAATAAGTCAAATTCCTTTTTTATTGCATGAGATTTCAGGATTTTTACCAATGTTTTTGGGGGATCACATTCCTCAAATTGTTTTGTTTTTCTGTGAAAACTAAAACTCAATGGCCTTACCTATAATTTGTGAAAAACAAGTAGCTACAATGAGAGTGCAATGGGACATGAACTTGTTTTAACTTGAGTTGCAGATATCCAATGTTCAATCAGTTAAAAGAAAGAAAAGAAAGACTTGCATTTATATAGCGCCTTTCACGACTACCGGATGTCCCAAAGCGCTTTATAGCCAATGAAGTACTTTTGAAGTGTAGTCACTGTTGTAATGTAGGAAACGCAGCAACCAATTTGCGCACAGCAAGCTCCCACAAACAGCAATGTGATAATGACCAGATAATCTGTTTTAGTGATGTTGATTGAGGGATAAATATTGGCCAGGACACCAGGGAAAACTCACCTGCTTTTCTTCAAAATAGTGCCGTGGGATCTTTTATGTCCACCTGAGAGAGCAGACGGGGCCTCAGTTTAACGTCTCATCCGAAAGACGGCACCTCCGACAGTGCAGCACTCCCTCAGCACTGCACTGGAGTGTCAGCCTAGATTTTTGCACACAAGTCCTGGAGTGGGACTTGAACCCACAACAGTTCTACAATAATGAAAATTATAAGTGTACAAAACTGAAGATTTTTTTCAATGGCAGATTTAGATGTTTTTGAAGAGGGAAATGAGCGCTGAAGGTATAACATTTTTTTCCTAAGGCGAATGCTTCTCCAGTCAATTTTGATTCTTGACAATTCTTTGGTGGATTTCCAACACTTTGGAGTCTGCTGTAATTCTGCCTTTGAAGCAAAAATGATAGTTGGTAGAGTGCAAAGATGTCCAGGAGAGTCTGCCAACAACATAATGGGCTGTATATTCCGATCCCTGCGGGTGTGTACGGGCTGTGTACGCACCCGTAGGGACATCGGAAATGTCGGTTTCAGGCATGTCAAGCGCATGCGCTGAAAACTGGCATTTCCGATCTGTCAAGAATGCTCTCGACAGATCGCCTGCTGAACCTCCGCCCGCAGAAAACCCTTAGAAATCTTACGCCTGGTAAAAGCTGGCGTAAGGCCCGCTTTTACCAGCATAAGAGTTGAAAAAAGTTTAAAAAAAACAAATTTTTCACTCATTTATCATTTAAAAATACTTTAAAAAAGGTAAGTTTATTTTTAGCCCCGTAAAAAACTTTAATTATTTTTTTCAAAAAATTAAATTTTTGTTTAAAATATTTAATTTATTGTAACTTCAACTCATTTTAAAAATGTGATTTTTATTTTAATGTATTTAACGTTTTACAGTGTTTTTGGGGTGATCTCCGTTCATATATTTGACAGGTCTATCTGTCAAGTGTATGAAGGGAGATTCCCTTCTTTGATTGGCTGGCCTGGCCCACGTGATCCCAGGGATGCTTGCGAACCGCCTGCGCCTCTGGGATACGTGGGCCCTGCGCATTTCGAGTTGGAGAAGCTCAGGAACGGAAGTATACGCACCTCGGGAGCCCTCAGGTAAGTCGGTAGATTTTTTCCAGATTGGAGGCCTCCGCACGCAGGAAGCCTCTGATCGGAAAATACGAGCCAATATCATCTGTGAAAATGAGCACCACAATTCTTCCAGATAAGCTCAAAATAGATAGCCTGAAGCCATCCCTTCTGATGACATCCAACATATCATGATGAATATGCCAAACAGGATGGGTGACAGTGAACAAACTTACCTCATTTCTCTTTTGAGAGTCTCCCATCTAATCATATACAGGTCTTGGAGCTGTAACGCCTTGATAAAAGATTTGGTGATGTAACTTTGAAGATATTTGGATTGAAGCTAAATTGGATGTGGCCCCTCACGAAGGATAGACTTCCTTTTTGTGGATTGTAAGGGCAAAGAGTTCAAAATAACACTGCACAGTTACAATTTATTGCCAGATGCCAGGTGATCATGAGCCAGTGAGGGACCACGTATTCAGGTACGCACAAGTAATGGGCAACTTAGGGCGAGATGTGGATGCAGTAGGAGACGCTGATTTCTGTCAGCAGATGCTGACACAACTCAGGAAGCACGATGTGCCATCAGTTGGCGGGTCCCTGTTTTTATCTGGCTTCTACAACTGCCAGGTCGAGGTAAACTAAAAGAGTCACCTTTTTGAATTTGCAGTACCTTCCATTATTTTTGCCCTCTCAATACTGCACAAATTCTACACTTCAAAGAAGAACTGAAAGCCAGTCATTATGTTACTCACCCTCCACTGTGTTTAATAACTGTGACCTTGGAACTACACAGTGAGATAATAGGTATGGGCAGCTAACGTGCTCATCCGAAACTCCGCTCACTACTATTGTAATGCAGATGTGAACTTGTTTAAAACATCTGGAGTAATGCCGCCACTAAAATAACAGAGAGGAATTTCAGACAAATGCATTAACTGTTAGCACCTTATTATCTACAGTACCTTATTATTAAATGGATGTGGAGGCACTGGAGAGGGTGCAGAGAGGATTTACAAGGATGATACCAGAAATGCGAGGGTATACATATCAGGAAAGGATGAACAGGCTGGGTCTCTTTTCTCTTGAAAAAAGAAGGCTGAGGGGTGACCTAATAGAGGTCTTTAAAATCATGAAAGGCTTTGATAGAGTGGATACAGAGAGAGTGTTTGCCACTTGTGGGGAAGAGCAAAACTAGAGGCCATCAATATAAGATAGTCACCAAGAAATCCAATAGGGAATTCAGAAGAAACTTCTTTACCCAGAGAGTGGTGAGAATGTGGAACTCGCTACCACAGGAGTGGTTGAAGCGAATAGTATAGCTACATTTAAGGGGAGGCTAGACAAGCATATGAGGGAGATGGGAATAGAGGGTTATGCTGATAGTTAGATGAGGAAAGACGGGAGGAGGCTCGAGTGGAGCATAAACGCCGGCATGAACTGGTTGGGCCGAATGGCCTGTTTCTGTGCCGTATATCCTATGTAAAGTGTAATTTTAAGATCTATGAGTATTTCTCAGTTTCTTTTTCCTCTGCTTAGAATGCTTTATGCCACTATTTAGCCCACCATTGGTTGCTACGATATACTTTCTTCCTACGAATCCTACAGTCAATTCACATACCTTGTAAAGTATACTCCCGATAGCTTTACATAATTTGTAGTGACATCTACAAATTTGCAGGGCTATGGGGAAAGAGCAGGGGGAGCGGGACTAATTGGAGAGCTCTACCAAAGAGCCAGCACAGGCACGATGGGTCGAATGGCCTCCTTCTGTGCTGTATCATTCTATGATTCTAGTATTCTCTCTACTCACAATATTTAATAAGGAAACCAATGAGTCCCAATTAAAATATGTTCTTATTGGAAGAAAATGAAACAGTTGAGAGATTTTGAGTTGAGGTCCCAGCGCTACCACAATATGATGGCCCAAATGGCCTCCTTCTCCGTCATAGATTTCTACGATTCCATGATTTTAACAATAATCACATGCAAATGATACAATGAAAATTGTGGCACTGGTCTCCTCAAAGAGGAAAGAAGCTACACGATGATGTCCTGGGATTATTGACTGACATGCAGAGCTGGATTTTCCTCCGGAGTGGGAATGCCACTGGAGATCAGTCAGGATGGAACCTCCACCCACTGCCCTGATCCCACCATGACCCCAACCCACTTTCCAGGGGGGGTCAGGGTCAATGATATCTGCTCTCCAGAGGGACCCCGGCCCCTGCACAGCCAAATAATCCGGCGGAGCTTCAGCAGGGAACGCAGTCCGGCACCTGAACAGGGAGAAGCTGCTTTTAAAGGGAGCAGAGCTCCCTCCAGGTCAAAAGACAATTTTGTTCAAATGGCTCAGCACAAAGTAACATTGCTGCAGCCAGCATTAGAAGGACACAGGAGAGGGCGAGGTGGCCAGGAGCAGGTCCTCTTCCTCCTTCATGTGTCAGCTGTGGCTCAGTTGGTAGCACACTCGCCTCTGAGTCAGAAGGTTGTGGGCTCAAGTCCCACTCCATGGAACTTGAGCACAAAAATCCAGGCTGACACTCCAGTGCAGTGCTGAGGGAGCGCTGCACTGTCGGAGGTGCCGATTTTTGGATGAGATGTTAAACCGAGGCCCTGTCTGCCCTCTCAGGTGGATGTGAAAGATCCCATGGCACTATTTCGAAGAAGAGCAGGTGAGTTGTCCTGGCCAATATTTATCCCTCAATCAACATAATAAAAACAGATTATCTGGTCATTATCATATTGCTGTTTGTGGGAGCTTGCTGTGCGCAAATTGGCTGCCGCGTTTCCCACATTACAACAGTGATTCCACTTCAAAAAAGTACTTCATTGGCTGTAAAACGCTTTGAGATGTCCGGTGATTGTGAAAGGCACTATAGAAATGTAAGTCTTTCTTTTCTTTCATTGTCTTTGACAATCTCTCCCCCGCTGCAAAGAAAGACTTGCATTTCTATAGCGCCTTTCACAACCACCGGACGTCCCAAAGCGCTTTACAGCCAATGAAGTACTTTTTGAAGTGTAGTCACTGTTGTAATGTAGGAAACACGGTAGCCAATTTGCGCACAGCAAGCTCCCACAAACAGCAATGTGATAATCGCCAGATAATCTGTTTTAGTGAAGTTGATTGAGGGATAAATATTGACCAGCACACCGGGGATAACTCCCCTGCTCTTCTTCAAAATAGTGCCATGGGATCTTTTATGTCCACTTGCAAAAGCAGACGGGGCCTTGATTTAACGTCTCATCTGAAAGACGGCACCTCCGACAGTGCAGCTGACTCAGAGGCGAGGGTGCTACCCACTGAGCCACGGCTGACACAATAGTCAGTCAGCATTGCCACCTGTATTCTGCTCTTAATATGGGTCGGTCCACTTTCCCTGCAGCTACTTTGTCTAAAATTGGTAGGCTTAGCAGAAGAGCAGGCAGCCTCTAGTCTAAACGTCGGTTATAAGCCTGAATCATAAGACGGATGAATTGCCCTGGTTACTATGTGTAGCAACATTGTAATTGCACTCAAATAGAACTTGTTTACCATAGCACTGCACACAGCAACCAATGAAATTCGTCTCTCATATTCATTTATCAAGATACATCTCCTCATCACGTGCCTTATTTAAACCACACAACCTTGTGATAAACAGAGTTAAAATTACAGCTTGAAAACATTGGCTTGTTGTTGAAAAAGTTAGGGCTGCAAAAGCAGAGCTAAGCATGCTAATATCGACATCACAAGGGATGGTGCCATCCCTCCACAGTAATCAGAGCAGAGGACACACTACACCTGTGACCATTTAACACAGGTTAAAAGGACCCAGGCAATAAGGACCAGAAAAATTACAAGAGTGATTCAGAAGTTGTTCTGATGAAAAATCCTGGCATTAAACATTTGTTATTGTGCAGAGGGAACAGGCTGACGAGTAACAGTAGTGTACGAGTCTGTTGGTAGCACTTTTATGAGTCAGAAGGGCTTGGGTTTAAGGCCCACTCCAGAACAAGAAAGAAAGAAAGAAAGAAAGACTTCCATTAAAAAGCGCCTTTCACGACCTCAGGACGTCCCAAAGCACTTTACAGCCAATGAAGTACTTTTGAAGTGTAGTCACTGTTGTAATGTAGGAACACAGCAGTCAATTTGCGCATATAATGTAGGCTGATATTTGCGTACAGTATTAAGGCAGTGTTTTGGATTGATGTCCTTTGGATGAGGTGCTAAATTGGGGCCTATCTCCCTGTTCTGGTGGACACTTAGGGCTGGATTTTGAAACAGGGGTCAGGTTGGGGTCGGGAATCACACATTCTGGCTTGTGAACCTGCCTCCATCGAGATGTGGCCAACCCACTGTATTTTCCCTTGATTGACCTTGTTGAGCCCGCCCAGTGGGCTCAGCAGGCCAATTAAGGGCCACCCGGCAACAGGTGACGTCACAGACTGACATTTCATCTGTCAAGAGCTTGTGACAGATGAAATATCAGCGTTTGACAGCTCTGTGAAGCTGTCAAACACTCACAATATGATTTCTAACTTCAGTCCTTCCTCTCAGGCTGAGTTAGAAATCATTCCACCACAGAAAACAGAAGGCTGCAGTTTTTGACAGGACCACGGCTTTCCTGCTTTCTGTGCCGGTGAGATTTCTAACTCCCGAGAACTGAAGGGCTGACACCTGCAGGAGGAAGTTAAGGTAAGTAAAACTTTTTCCAACACTTAGCACTTACCTTACACACTTACCTCTGCACACATGCACCCATCACTCACCTGCCCACCGGACATATCGACCCCTCCAACCCCTGCAGACCCACAGCCCGCCCCGATAACTTGGCGTGGTTGCCACCTGTCGGGAAGCCCACACTTTTCTTTTTAAAATAGGGATTATGCAAAAAACTGCCTGTTAACTACCTGTTAACAGGCAGTTAATTGTCACTAATCCCTTCTCGCCTCGGGGAGTCGGGTCTCAGCACAGGTCGCGGACCCGCCTCCAGCGAAACTGGCATGGAGGCGGGATGGGGTCGGGACCCACGAATCTGCAACTTTAACCACCCCCCCCACCCCACCCCGGCCTCCAAACCCGACTCCACGGGTCATTGAAAATCCAGCCCTAAAGCTCTCCTGGCATTATTTGAAGAAGAGCAGGAAGTTCGCTCAGTGTCCTGGCTGATATTTCTTCCTCAACCAGCACCACTGACAATCTGATTAACGAGTCATTTATCCCGCTGATTTTGTGGGATCTTGCTGTGTGCTAAATGGCTGCCTAACAAATTAACTCGTTGTCTATGAATCATTTTGGGATGTTTCTTTTTATAAATGTGATGCTGTGCTTTATAAATGCAAGCCCTTCTTTTCTTTTCCTCTTCGAACATAAGCATTAGGAGCAGGAGTCGGCCATTCAGGCCCCTCGAGCCTGCTCCGCCATTCAATAAGATCACGGCTGATCTTCGACCTCAACTCCACTTTCCCGCCCGATCACCATATCCCTTGATTCCCCTAGAGTCCAAAAATCTATCGATCTCTTCCCCCATGGTATTGTATCAAGCCTATGCTGACCCTGCAAATAGTACAGAATAAAATTCACTGTGAATTAACCACTTGTGATAGAAAGGTCTTGCACTTCTATAGCGTCTTATCATGCCCTCAAGATATTCCAAAACACTTCGCAACCAATTAATTTATTTTACAGCATATTGATTATGGTACGTGTACCAGCGGGGATTATGTGCTCAAGTCCTGAAGTGGGTTTAAACCACAACCCTATGATTCAGAGGCAAGAGGTGCTACCAACTGAGCCCATCTTAAACAAAACAAACTTTGGGCTCCGCTAATGCACAATGGGTAACTGTATCACGTGGTGTAGTACTGAATTATATAGACCAAGAAGATCCCAGGATTGATTTCTGGCTGATTTCATTCAGGGTACCAGTGGGAGGACCACAGCTGGCCTGAGTTACAATTGGCTGGTCTAGTTTAGGTGGTGAAATTGGGAGAGTCAGTTAGTTTTCTGTCTTTGCTCGCTATCTATTGAGCCCCTGTGGATCGTGCACATGTGTGGATATCAGTTGAAGTTGCGATGCTAATTATAGTGGAATAGTATGCTCATATAAACCGCCCAAGTTCCTATGTGATGAATGATGATTTGGGTGAGCTGTGACATGTTATCAATGTCTGTTAAACCTCATCTCGGCATGAGATACTGCGGCATTCAAAACAGGAAAGAAAAATGAACAAAATGCATGTGTGCTATATATTTATTGCTAGTAGCTAAATGAAGGATATTAAATTTATATCATGAGTCACAGAAAAGCGAGCCTGGTCTATGCTTTGTAGGGGGAGCAACTCCACACAATATCACAAAGCTGTTTGCCAAGCTCTGAATGAAACTAGTACAATAGCAAAATACTGTGGATGCTGGAAATTTGAAATATCAACAGAAAGTGCTGGAAACACTCAGCAGGTCAGGCAGCATCGAGGAGAGAGAAACAGAGTCAACGTTTTGGGTTCTGACGGAGGGTCATCGACCTGAAACGTTAACTCTGTTTCTCTCTCCTCGATGCTGCCTGACCTGCTGAGTGTTTCCAGCACTTTCTGTTGTTATTTCTGAATGGAACTGTCTTGCTGTGGAGCAGATTTCGAACGATACCCTGGAGGTCGGACCTTCTTGCTCTGAATCAAGGTCACAGCAGGTAATTTTTGCATTGTTTATTTGGTCCCTACTAATTTGGAACAGCTGCTAATTTTATACAGAACCAAATTAACAGCTGTCATGTAAACACGGTATTTGACTCCAGAGATGTAGATTCATCTGACTTAAAAGATCCAGGTCAGATTTGGGTGTCTGGCTCAAAAAGCTCAATCTATCCTCAAGAAAACAGTCTTCAAGGCACAAATGACAGACCAGTTATTCCATGCGCACAAAAAGCCATGCTGGATCAAAATAAAACAATTCCTCAATCATATGCAAATAGAATCTTACGTACGGCAGACATTTCGATTTATTCTGAATTTTTGTACATAGAAGCAGATCACAGCTAGGAGTTCCTTTTAATGTTATTTTTGTAATTCTATCTCCTGACCTTTTCTCAGGCCATACAGTACTTCCAGGATAACAACAACAAGAAGTCGCATTTAGTGAGTGTCGGCTGTGGCTCAGTGGGCAGCACCCTCGCCTCTGAGTCAGAATAGTTGTGGGTTCCAGAGACCTTCTGAGGGAGTGCTGCACTGTCGGAGGTGCCGTCTTTCAGACGAGACGTTAAACCGAGGCCCCGTCTGCTCTCTCAGGTGGACGTAAAAGATCCTACGGCACTATTTCGAAGAAGAGCAGGGGAGTTCTCCCCGGTGTCCTGGCCAATATTGATCCCTCAATTAACATCACTAAAAACAGATTATCTGGTCATTATCACCTTGCTGTTTGTGGGAGCTTGCTGTGCGCAAATTGGTTCCTTACAACAGTGACTACACTTCAAAAAGTACTTCATTGGCTGTAGGGACGTCCAGTGGTCGTGAAAGGCGCTATATAAATTCAAGTCTTTCTTTCTTCTTTATATAGTGCCTTTAACATAGTAAAATCTTCCAAAGCACTTCACAGGATCTGCGCTTGTACCAGTAGAAAAAAGTGACGCAGCTATCAGCAAGCCAGAAATAGAATCCATGTGGATAGAGATAAAAGATAATAAAGGATCAATCACACTATTAGGCATAGTCTACAGACCACCTAATAGCAGAAGGGAGGTGGAGGAAGAAATATGCAGACAAATTAGGGAAATGAGTAAAAAACATAGAATAATAATCATGGGGGATTTCAACTACCCCGATATTAATTGGACAGAAGAGGTAGGTAAAGGGGATAAGGGTATGGAGTTCCTACAATGTGTACAGGACTCTTTCTAACCCAATGTGTAAAAAGCCCAACAAGGGAGGATTCGCTATTGGATCTAGCAAAAGTAGGGGAACATCTAGGCAATAATGACCACAATATAATATGCTTAAAAATAATAATTAAGAAGGACATAAGTATGACTAAGACCAGGGTCATAGATTGGAGAAAAGCTGACTTTGAGGAACTGAGAATAGAACTTGGGAAAATAAAATGGACAACAATATTGGCAAACAATGATGTAGAACAGCAATGGGAAACATTTAAAATGGTGTTCAACAGAGTCCAGGAAAAATATATTCCACTAAAAGGAAAGAACAAACTAAACACTAATGAGACATCATGGATGAATAAAGCCATAAGGGGAAAATTGAGGGTAAGGTAAGAGGCAGACACTCAGTACATGGACAGCAGGGGAGAGCATGATAAGGGAAAACACAAAGAGATTAGGAGAGAAGTCAACAAAACAATTAGGAAGGCAAAGTGGAACTATGAAATTTAATTATCAAGGAGCATAAAACAAAATAGTAAAATATTTTACAGGCACATCTATAAAATAAGGAAGGTTGGGATGGGAATAGGGCCACTAAGAGATGGACAGGATAATACCACAGGGAGTGATAGAAAGATGGCAGAAATATTAAATAATTACTTTGCTTCAGTATTTACCAGGGAGATAGAACAGGTGGACCTGACATTGGACATTGGATATATCCAATATCCTCCATTGGATATAAGAGGAGATATATTAAATAAGCTAATCAAACTCAAAGAGGAAAAAAACCTTGGTCCAGATAGATTACATCTGTACATTTTAAAAGGATCTAGGGAAGAGATAGCAGAGGCATTACAACACATATTTAATAATTCATTAGAAAAAGGTATAGTGCCAGAGGACTGGCGGATAGCTAACGTAATATCGATATTTAAGAAGGGAGATAGAACATGTCCAGGGAACTATAGACCAGTCAGCTTAACATCGGTGGTAGGAAAAATAATGGAATCCCTACTAAAGGAGGAAATAGAAGAACATCTAGAAGCCAAAAATATAATAATAAATAGTCAGCATGGATTTCAAAAGGGAAAGTCTTGCTTGACCAACCTCATCGAATTTTTTGAAGAGGTAACAGAGAGACTAGACAAGGGTAATGCAGTAAATGTAATTTATCTGGATTTTCAAAAGGCCTTCGATAAGGTACCCCATAATAGACTGATGAACAAGGTCAGAGAATGTGGAGTCAAGGGACAAGTAGCAGAATGGATAGCTAGCTGGCTTCAAGACAGAAAGCAGAGAGTAGGGGTAAAGGGTAGCTATTCACAGTGGCAGAAGGTGGGTGGTGGTGTTCCACAAGGATCAGTGCTGGGACCATTGTTGTTCACAATTTATATTAACGATTTAGATTTTGGAATCAAAAACACAATTTCTAAATTTGCGGATGACACCAAATTGGGGTGGATAGTCAATACTGAGGAGGACTGCAACAAATTACAGGAGGACATCAATAAACTTGCAGAATGGGCATATAATTGGCAAATGAAATTCAACACAGATAAATGTGAGGTATTACATTTTGGTAGGAAGAATAGAGAGGTCACTTATTACTTGGAGGGTGTGAGTCTGGGTGCTGTAGAGGAACAAAGGGATCTCGGAGTACAAATACACAAATCACTAAAAGTAGCGACACAGGTTAACAAGGCCATAAAATAAAGCAAACCAGGCACTAGGTATTTCTAGAGGTATAGAATTGAAAAGTAGTGAAGTTATGCTAAACCTGTATCGAACCCTGGTTCGACCACTTCTTAGGCAGTCCCAGGTGACTGATGAGTCCAATGCGGGACCTACAGTCTCTTTCACAGGTGGGGCAGACGGTGGTTGAAGGGGCGGGTGGGTGGGGTGCTTGGGTTGACGTGCGCTCCTTGCGTTGCTTGCGCTTGACTTCTGCTTGCTCCCGGCGAAGAGACTCGAGGTGTGCGGCGCCTTCCTGGATGCTTCTCCACCACTTTGTGCGGTCTTGGGCCAGGGATTCCCAGGTGTCAGTGGGGATGTTGCACTTTTTCAAGGAGGCTTTGAGGGTGTCCTTGAAGCGTTTCCTCTGCCCACCTGAGGCTCTCTTGCCGTGTCGGAGCTCCGAGTAGAGCACTTGTTTTGGGAGTCTCGTATCAGGCATACTTGGAGTACTGCATACAATTCTGGTCCTCATATTATAAAAAGGATATAGAGGCACTGGAGAAGGTGCAGAGAAGATTTACAAGGATGATACCAGAAATGCGAGGGTATACCTATCAGGAAAGGATGAACAAGCTGGGTCTCTTTTCGCTTGAAAAAAGAAGGCTGAGGGGTGACCTAATTGAGGTCTTTAAAATTACGAAAGGTTTTGATAGAGTAGATACAGAGAGAATGTTTCCAATTGTGGGGAAGAGCATAACTAGAGGCCATCAATATAAGATAGTCACCAAGAAATCAAATAGGGAATTCAGACGAAACTTCTTTACCCAGAGAGTGGTGAGAATGTGGAACTCGCTACCACAGGCAGTGGTTGAAGCAAATAGTATAGATGCATTTAAGGGGAAGCTAGATAAGCACATGAGGGAGAAGGGAATAGAGGGTTATGCTGATAGAGTTAGATGAGGAAAGACGGGAGGAGGCTCGTGTGGAGCATAAACGCCGGCATGGACTGGTGGAGCCGAATGGCCTGTTTCTGTGCCGTATATCTGATGTAATCCTGTGTAATTCTTGAACCACTCGTAAGGAGGTGCCCATGGTGACTTACGCTCTGATTTATCGCCCCATCCCTGCAGTGAAGTGCCTGGCCCCTATATGCCAGTACCCCCCACCCCTTGAGATAGATTAGTAACTTCCAGGATGGAAGATGCCCTGCAGTTCTCCATTGTCACATTTATTTCTTTACTCTTTAAATTGCACTCCTCCAATTCTGGCCTCTTGCGCATCCCCGATTTCAATCGCTCCATCATTGGCGGCCATGCCTTCAGCTGCCGAGGCCCTAAGCTCTGGAATTCTCTCTCTAACCCTCTCCACCTCTCTACCTCTCTCTCCTCCTTTAAGACGCTCCATAATACCTACCTCTTTGACTAAGCGTTTGGTCACCTGCCCGAATATCTCCTTTTGTGGCTCGGTGTCAAAATTTGTTTGATAACGCTCCTGTGAAGCGCCTTGGGAGGTTTACTACGTTAAAGGTGCTATATAAATGCAAGTTGTTGTTCATAGAAGCACAAAAATTTACGGCACAGAAGGAGGCCATTCGGCCCATCGTGTCTGTGCCGGCTGTAAAGAGCTGCCCAGCCTAATCTCACTTTCCAGCTCTTGGTCCATAGCTGGATTTTTCTTTCAGTATGTCTTCCTTGCAGTTTTCTGATTTATCCATTTCTTTCTATTAACAATTCAAATCTACAGCAACATGGAACAATTCCACATGTTCATACCCACAAGAATAAATACTGTATTTACTGGAATTTTTTTTTCCTTTTGCAGTTTTTATAAATAGAATCCAGCAATATTTACAGCCTTTCTTGGTCCGTGGTACATCATAGGTTACATTATCTGATGGTACTCGCAGAAACATTGAGAGTATTTGCTTATTTTGGTAGCACTGCTCATTAAGACCCTGGGCCAGGGTCTTTCGTAGGCAGAGAGCACTGAGGGTAGGTGGAAAGGGTAGGTTGGGGGGCTTACTGAGCACTGTGAGTAGGTGAGACTAGGGCAGTGTGTAGTCTCTGAGAATGTTGCTGTGGGTGGTGGGGACGACTTCATCTCTGAGAAGAACACAAAAGGAATATTGAAGAAAAGGAGAAATAAAATACATTTTCACAGAACAAATTACACAAGCAAAAGGGAGTTTCAAATTGTTTGCCTCATATTCTGTTTTTGCTTATTAAAAATTACTTTGCAATTTTAAGTCACTATTAAACGGGGTTTTTGGATACGTGTTAAAGATATTTATCTTGTTCCTGTTTGCTTTCTCTTTTACATCTCACGTACCACTGTACATCCTTCATTCTCTATGTGTCAGCTGTGGCTCAGTGGGCCGCACTCTCTCTCACCTCCGAGTCAGAAGGTTGTGGGTTCAAGTCCCACTCCAGAGACTTGAGCACATAAATCTAGGCTGACACTCCATTGCAAGTGCTGAGGGAGCGCTGCATAGATACATAGATACATAGAAGATAGGAGCAGGAGTAGGCCATCCGGCCCTTCGAGCCTGCTCCGCCATTTAATGAGATCATGGCTGATCCTCCAATTCAGTATCCCGTCCCCGCCTTCTCTCCGTAACCCTTAACCCCTTTTGCCTGTAGAAATACATCTAATTCCCTCTTAAATATATTTAATGAGCTGGCGTACACTGCCCTCTGTGGCAATGAGTTCCACAGGTTCACCACCCTCTGAGTGAAGAAATTCCCCCTCATTTCTGTCCTAAATGGTTTAGCCCTTATCCTTAAATTATGTCCTCTAGTTCTGTTCTCACCCGCCAAGGGAAACATTCCTTCTGCATCTAGTCTGTCTAGACCTGTCAGAATTTTATACACTTCTATGAGGTCCCCTCTCAATCTTCTAAACTCCAGTGTGTACATCCCTAAACTACATAGTCTCTCCTCATAGGTCAATCCCGCCATTCCTGGTATCAGCCTGGTGAATCGCCGCTGCACCCCCTCCATGGCAAGAACATCTTTCCTCAGATGAGGCGACCAAAACTGTACACAGTACTCGAGGTGTGGTCTCACCAGTGCCCTGTACAGCTGCAGCAAGGTATCCCTGTTCCTGTATTCCAACCCTTTTGCTATGAAGGCCAGCATACCGTTTGCCTTCTTGATCGCCTGTTGCACCTGCATGCTCGCCTTCAGTGACTGGTGTACAAGAACACCCAGGTCTCTCTGTACTTCCCCCTCTCCCAATTTATTGCCATTTAAATAATAATTTGCCCTCCCGTTCCTGCACCCAAGGTGGATAACTTCGCACTTGTCCACATTATAGTGCATCTGCCATTTATCCGCCCAATCACCCAGTCTGTCCAAATCGCTCTGGAGCTTCCTGGTCTCCTCCTCTGAGCCCACCCCCCCTCCTAGTTTAGTGTCGTCTGCAAATTTGGAAATGCTGCATCCGACTCCCTGATCCAGGTCATTAATGTAAATTGTGAACAGCTGGGGACCCAGGACAGATCCCTGTGGTACCCCACTTGTTACTGCCTGCCATTCAGAAAATGAGCCGTTTATTCCAACTCTCTGTCAGAGGTGCCATCTTTCGGATGAGACGTTAAACCGAGGCCCCGTCTGCTCTCTCAGGTGGACGTAAAAGATCCCATGGCACTATTTCGAAGAAGAGCAGGGGAGTTCTCCCTGGTGTCCTGGGGCCAATATTTATCCCTCAATCAACATAACAAAAAAAACAGATGATCTGGTCATTATCACACTGCTGTTTGTGGGAGCTTGCTGTGCATAGATTGGCTGCCACGTTTCCTACATTACAACAGTGACTACACTTCAAAAAGTATTTCATTGGCTGTAAAGCGCTTTGGGAGGTCTGGTTGTCGTGAAAGGCACTATAGAAATGTAAATCTTTTTTTTATTCCTTTTGGATGACAGGACAGTCGAGGACTGTGTACACAATTTTTCCACACTTAATTGCTGTTGCTGTATTGGGAATTTAGGCGTTGAAGTTGAGCGTGCTCTTATTGATTTGCCATGTTACTCACCAGGGCATGTTTGGCCTGCAGCACATAAGTCTGGCCTTCATTCAAACTGTAATTTGACAATATAGATTTTGCTTTTCCCCTGTTAGTTTGAAGGTGAATGCAAGTTACCAATGGTTCCACAGGCACAGACCACCCCATGGACCATTCCGTGCGTGACTGTATCCAGTGCTGTGTCACCAAGCTCTTCAACCATGGAGGGTAGACCTGACTAATTCTTTCTCACACTAAGCCCATACATGCACACTTTTCAACAAGGATCACTAGATAGCGATCAGAAGCCAACTTACCGGTTGATTTTTCAGTCATGAAGCCAGAGGTACTGAGGCCAATACTAGCACTCCACCTAACATAGCAGCCAACTCAGCACTAAATAGGAACTGAATCTGGGACCTTCTGGTCTGTATGACTTAACACGACACTACGCAGTGCCTTTTCCCACTAAGTCATATGAGGAGCTGTGATTATATATTTATTAGGCCCCGTCCGCTCTCTCAGGTGGACGTAAAAGATCCCATGACACTATTTTGAAGAAGAGCAGGGGAGTTATCCTCGGTGTCCTGGCCAATATTTATCCCTCAATCAACATCACTAAAACAGCTTATCTGGTCATTATCACAGTGCTGTTTGTGGGAGCTTGCTGTGCGCAAATTGGCTGCCGCGTTTCCTACATTACAACAGTGACTACACTTCAAAAAGTACTTCATTGGCTGTAAAGCGCTTTGGGATGTCCCGAGGTCGTGAAAGGCGCTAGAGAAATGCAAGTCTTTCTTTATTACTTATGTGATTTAGGATTTAACCTGTACTCTCCTAAACAAACACTGGTGCTAATATGGCACATCAATGATCCACAAAACGCTGTGTGCTTCACTCCTAATCTCTAAACAATACAACACTAGACAAAAGTCGTGCTCTGCTGTAATACTAAACCAACAGTAATTGAGTCGGAAAGGACAAGGTTGGAACTGAGCTTCCGTTAGCTCGTCGTTCAGCTTTTGTTAAACGAGCATTCCACACGTCGCGGCGACGCAGGCCATTAAAATGCTTTCTGCCAGGGGCTGTGGCGTTTGGTAGAAAACACCGACGACAACAACAACCACCCAGCTGCTCCTGGTTTCCATCCCAGCAGGAACCAGCACGCAGGAAAAATGACATCAGCGTGTGGAGCTTGTGCCGGTGGTGCTGCTCCCCATCGGCAGCCTTTAACCAGGATTTACTGCGGGCGAGAAGCTGATCAGGTGGTTTTGGCGAGTAAAGGTTTTACACGTGTCCCCTCCCTCCCTCCCTCTCCCCCCGCAGTGTTGCTGACCAACATTAGCAGCAGGTCTGGAAGAATCAGGATTAGAATCCACAAGGGGGATTAGTGGATATTATGATGGCTTGTCCCAGGTGTCGGCGCAAACACTTCAGCAAACTGCCTGACCATTAATTAGCCCTGATGGTGGCAAACATCTTGTGTATAGTTCCTCTCCTTTTTAAGACCTGTGCTGCGCTGTTCAGAGTTTCTCGTTGTTTCTGTTTACAAACAACACACCCAGTCTGGAGAGTGAGTCGCAGGGAGGAAACATTACTGCGGTGTGATTTATAGACTCGACATGTTTTTGGACCATTTTAAATCCCCCAGTCTGGTTACCTTTTGTAAAAAGAATGTTATTTCAGAAAAATGATGTAAGCTGGCACAGTCCCGCCGGGCCCACCAGCCCATCGGCCTCTACATGTACACAGCAGTGTGCTTGTGCTGTCTGTGACGCTGTTTTGATGCTATCGCCAGTGGAAACAGTCTGGCCTGTTGCAAAAAGCACACAAGCGTCCAGATGGCTGACAGGATGACAATGAGCCTTTAATGTCTGGTGTTCACCAGATCTGTCATTATAAGCATGAGGGTCATTCAACATTTTCAATAGATTGCCTTGTTGTACTCAGGGGGGTGGGGCAGGATTCCCAAACCTGTGTATGCCTGACAATGAAAAATAAAATACTGACTGAAAGAAAGACACGGAAATTAATATATGCATTTGAAATGAGGATTCTTTTTAAGGGGTGGGGGGGGGGGGGGAGACCGCCTGGGGAAAAAAAGCACAGGATTTTGGGAATGATGTGAAATAGGTGATATATAAGACATTGTCAAATTCCTATTGAATATATACTTACGGTCCTAGGATGTGATTGAAAGGAAAGCCTAAAAATGTTCCATGAGTGACCTTATGGGATTTCTTTCTTCATCTTCTCCCCTCATCTTCTAAAGAAGCTGGGGTGCAGTTAGAAAGGTGCTGGGACGCTTCTGGTACCTCGCTCAACATAAAAACATTAGAAGATAAGAATTAGGAGCAGGAGTGGGCCATACGGCCCCTCGAGCCTGCTCCGCCATTCAATAAGATCATGGCTAATCTTTGACCTCAACTCCACTTTCCCGCCCGATCCCCATACCAAGTGACCACTCCTGCTTGCGGGAGGGTTCGCATGTTATTGGCCAGCTAGGGGGGGAGGGAAGAACATAAGAACATAAGAAATAGGAGCAGGAATAGGCCACTTGGCCCCTCGAGCCTGCTCCGCCATTCAATAAGATCATGGCTGATCTTGGGCTCAAAGGCACTTCCCAGCCCGCTCCCCATAACCCTTCACTCCCTTATCTTGTAAAAATCTGTCTATCTCCACCTTAAATGTATTTAATGACCCAGCTTCCACGGCTCTCTGGGGCAGAGAATTCCACAGATTTACGACCCTCTGAGAGAAGAAATTCCTCCTCATCTCAGTTCTAAAAGGGCGACCCTTTATTCTGAAACTATGCCCCCGAGTTCTAGATTTCCCCACGAGGGGAAACATCCTCTCTCCATCTACCTTGTCGAGCCCCCTCAGTATCTTATATGTTTCAATAAGATCACCTCTCATTCTTCTAAATTCCAATGAGTATAGGCCCACCCTGCTCAACCTTTCCTCATAAGTCAACCCCCTCATCTCAGGAATTAACCTTGTGAATCGTCTCTGAACTGCCTCCAATGCAAGTATATCCTTCCTTAAATAAGGAGACCAAAACTGTACGCAGTACTCAAGGTGTGGTCTCACCAATACCCTGTACAGTTGTAGCAGGGACTTCCCTGCTTTTATACTCCAACCGCCTTGCAATAAAGGCCAACATTTGTTTATTCTTCTCACCTGTGTCACTCCTGCCACTTTCCAAAAGGAGTTATTACACTATGATGAGCAGCAACCAGGAGTGGCAACGCTGGGTAATTGCCCTGTCCAACTCCAGCAGCGCCGAGATCAAACCGTAGTCTCCTTACCATTGCCCCAGACTAAGACCAGCTGAACATAGGAACAGGAGGAGGCCATTCAGCCCCTCGAGCCTGTTCCGCCATTCAATGAGACCATGGCTGATCTGTGACCTAACTCCATATACCCGCCTTTGCCCCATATCCCTTAATACCTTTGGTTAACAAAAATCTATCAATCTCCGATTTAAAATTAACAATTGACCCAGCATCAATTGCCGTTTGCGGAAGAGAATTTCAAACTTCTACCACCCTTTGTGTGTAGAAGTGTTTCCTAACTTCACACCTGAAAGGTCTGCCTCTAATTTTTAGTTTTAATTTAGAGAAAAATTAGAGAATTTAGCTGACTGAGCACAGATCGCAGATTGCCTCAGTGACACTTCGTGACCTCTGCAGTTTCCGTACCGACCAGGTGCTGCTTTTACAAACAAACAATAAAGACGGGCAGGGAAAGACCATCTGGTCCAGCAAGACTGCTCCACACAGTCGTGAGGCTCGAAGTACCGTGATTAGATACCGCCCTATCCACCAGCAGCCTCCCGGGAGAGACAGAAACACAGATAAAAACCCAAGCCCAATGAGGGACAGTAAAATCTGTAAAATTCCTCTCCGACCCCCTTAGGCAGTCGAAAACTAGTCCAGGAGAGCACATTGACCGTGCTTATATTACCTGGTATTTCACCTACCTTTTATAAGACGTGATCTCCGCCCCAGTAAGGAACTTACCCACAAACCCATCGGGAGATCTCCCTTACAGAATTTCCGAATAAACATCTTGCCAGATCAGTTAGTAAGGATTTCCTTGTGGAGATATTAAAATGCTAGCTGGCCTTTACGCAATAGTATAATGTAAGTGATCACACTCAGGCGTACAACAGTCATGCTTGTTTCAGTCACTGATACAAAGACCATGTGTGGCCTTCCCTAGATGCTCATCTACTCGTTATTACATAATCAATGGTGTTGATAGAGTAAATAAAAGAAAAACTTGCATTTCTATAGCGCCTTTCACGACCACCGGACGTCTCAAAGCACTTCACAATCAATGAAGTACTTTTTGAAGTGTAGTCACTGTTGTAATGTAGGAAACGCGGCAGCCAATTTGCACACAGCAAGCTCCCACAAACAGCAATGTGATAATGACCAGATAATCTGTTTTAGTGACGTTGGTTGAAGGATAAATATTGGCCAGGACACCGGGGATAACTCCCCTGCTCTTCTTCGAAATAGTGCCATGGGATCTTTTACGTCCACCTGAGAGAGCAGAGGGGGCCTTGGTTTAATGCCTCATTCAAAAGACGGCACCTCCGACAGTGTGGCGCTCCCTCAGCACTGCACTAGAGTGTCAGCCTGGATTTATGTGCTCAAGTGGGACTTGAACCCACAACCTTCTGACTCAGAGGCAAGTGTGCTACCCACTGAGTCACAGCTGACACTGTATATAAAGAGAAGCTGTTTCCAGTGGCAGAGGGTGGGGGGGAGGGGGTGCAGCGTTGGTAACCAGAGGGCACGGATTTAAGATGATTGGCAAAAGAACCAGAGGCGACATGAGGTAAAACGTTTTTACGCAACGAGTTGTGATCTGGAACGCGCTGCCTGAAAAGGCGGTGGAAGCAGATTCAATAGTAACTTTCAAAAAAGAATTGGATAAATACTTGAAGGGGAAAAAATTACAGGGCTATGGGGGAAAGAGCAGGGGGAGTGGGTAGCTCTACCAAAGAGCCGGCACAGGGACGATGGGCCAAATGGCCTCCTTCCGTGCTGTATCATTCCATGGTTGTATGATTCAGGATGATACCAATTCACAGAATCACAGAATCCCCACAGTGCAGATAGAGGCCATTTCAGCCCATCGAGCCTGCACCGACATATATCCCACCCTATCCCCGTAACCCCACGTATTTAATCCCCCTAACACTAAGGGTCAATTTATCATAGCCAAATCAACCTAACCCGCACATCATTGGGCTGTGGGAGGAAACCGGAGCACCCGGAGGAAACCCACGCAGACACGGGGAGAATGTGCAAACTCCACAGCAGACAGTCACCCGAGGCCGGATTCGAACCCGGGTCCCTGGCGCTGTGAGGCAACAGTGCTAACCACTATGCCACCGTGTTATTTAACTATCACTCTAAATAGTACATTTTCTCCTTTTAAAATGTACAAACCCAGCCACAAAGTTCCTCTTTAATACATAATTTTCATATTATTAGGAGGAATTTCCTTTCTGGACTTAAAGTTCTGCTCACATATCTGTGTTGTATAAACCTGCTAACAGGGCTAATCAGCAACATTTTGTTCAGGACTTATGACAGCATTCAGCTGTTGCTTGCTGATTTAATAACTTGGTTTGCCATAAACTTTAACAGACAGATTTGTTTCAGAAAAATTAATATTAAAATATTTAGAGTAAGGCTGACGCATATAAAACCCTACTGGTCAACGTGTGCAAGTATTGTACATCATTTTGAGTTGCTTGAAACCAGGCCACCAACAATCAACCAATATATGGATTAATCTCTGTGTTACAAGATAGAAAAGGACAGAACAACATATGCCGTTCATTTAGGGACAGATATATTTCTGGACATATGAGACTCCAGGGGTGGAGCTAAGGTCAAAGGATTGGAGAGGTCGAAGTTCAGATTTGGCTCCCAGAGGCAAAAATTGAGGCGAGGCGACTGGGGCCTGTGTGAAGGGCCACCCCTCTGCCTCCTCATCCCAACAGAGTTCTTCTTCCGTTTCTCAGGAAATGGAGGCAGACCGGAGCGCACAGTACACCCACGAGGGCGTCCTCCAATGTCGTGTTGCCGTGCTCCCCAGACTCAAAATGACAGCGCGATCGTGATCGTGAATTTGAAAGTTAAGAGAGTAAATTATTTGCAGTTGGTTTTGGCCGAGTCCTGGCAGACAAAATTGGCTGACCTCAAAGTGATTGGAGGAGGGGCGAGTTGGGGGGGGTGGGGTGGGGGGGAGGGGGCTATTGGGGTTTGCGATGGCCCCCGATCCCCCCACTGGTTTCGCCACTGATGGACTCCATTCCAGGTAATTCTTCAGAGGGCATGTTAGGGGATACAAATGGACTCGGTATCTTGTTCATCCCTCTTCACTTCACCCCACCATTGACAACTGTGCATTCAACCGCCTAGGCCCCATGCTCTGGAGTCCTCTCTGAAAACCCGTCTGTCGTTCTATTTCTCTCTCCTCCTTTCAGACCCTCCTTAATACCCCATCTCTTTCACCAAGCTTTTGGTCGCCTCTCCTAATATTTCTTTCTTTGGCTTGGCGTCCATTTTTTCCTTGCGCTTCTGTGAGCACCTTGGGATGTTTTCCTATGTTAAGCGTGCTATATAAGAGCAAGTTACATCAAGTTACATCGAGTCTACAGCACAGTAACAGGCCATTTGGCCCAGCTGGTCTATGCGTTTATGCTCTAACCCTATTAGCAACCCTTCTATTCCTTTTTCCCTCATGTGCTTATCTAACTTACCCTTAAATTCAACTATGCTGTTTGCTTCAACTACTCCTTGTGGTAGCGAGTTCCACATTCTCACCATTCTTTGGGTAAAGATGTTTCTCCTGAATTCTCTATTGGATTTATTAGTGACCATCTTATATTTATGACCCTTAGTTTTGGTCTCCCCACAAGTGGAAACATCAAATTACCTTAAAGGCCTCTATCAGGTCACCCCTCAGAATTTTGTTTTCTAGAGAAAAGACCCCCAGCCTGTTCAGTCTTTCTTGATGGTTACAACCTTTCATTTCTGGTATCATCCTTGTAAAAAATTTTTGCACCTTCTCCAATGCCTCTATGTCCTTTTTATAATATGGAGACCAGAGCTGTTGTTGTTGTTGTGCTGCCAGATGTGAAACTAAGCCATACAAACTAGTAAGATCTCAGGTTCCATCCCCAGTGTGATCTCAATTTGTGGATCACCGTCAGGGTGGCAGTAGGGATGTTAACCATGTCTCAGCACCCCTGGGTTAGAGATGGGAATAATCAGCCAGGGGCCCTGTTTCTGACAGCCAGCCCTGCTGGAAGGTACACACATACTGCCTTGAGGTGAGGACAGATGCCTCCCACAATCAGGCAGCCTTGCTGACGCTGACCATCGGGGCTCATACTGAAGGATGGTATCAATGAGCAGCTGGCTGGCAGCTGTGAGGCCCGAGCCGAGCCGGAGTTAACCCCTTCAAGAGGCAAATTGGGTGGGGGGGGGCGCGGGGGGCGGCGAGGGGGTAATTTAAAAAATGTTCTGCTATTACACTAGGACCTGTGTTTAAGACTTTTCTTGCTGTCCCGATCCACATAGAGTTCCCATTTAGGTTTATTGCTGTAAGCAAGGGAAACATCAGATAATCGTCACTCTGCACTATTAAGTTACCCAAGTACTCAAATCACAAATGTCAACACTTCACTTTTAGTGTCTGATACAGTGTTGTGATCCTTGAAAGAAAATCTATTAAATGTTAAAATATTTATAACAAATCCATTGCCCCTTCGGCTCGATGCCAATTACCATCCGATTTCACTCCTGTGAAGCTCCCTGGGATCTTTTCCCGTGTTAAAGGCGCTCTATAAATGCCAGTTGTTGTTGTGCTGGAGTCTGAGACTGAGTTGATATTGATTTGTGATGTACTCGTGGCAATAAATTGCGTTTGTAGATTTTTCATAACTATTCTTTATCTGAAATTAATGACGTCACATTAAGAAATTAGTTACAATTCTGTACACAGAGCTTTAATGAAATGTCAGTAATTAATTATTCAAGATATGTTACAAAATTAAAAACCGGTGATTGATTATTTGTTCTGACTTATTTTCTGGGAACCAATGTTGGATTATAACTTGATAAATGTACATTGATTACTTCATAATTAGCTCCCTGCTAACCTCGCTGGCCAAAGCAGAACCCCGTGTGGCACTAAACCTCACAAACCAGGAGGCTCAATTCCCATTTGGTGCTTACTTCAACAGGGTCAGGAGTAGGGCCATCACAATCGGCATCAGCAATCCTGGGCTAGGGAAAGGGGAAAAATTCAGCCAGGATTCCACTCCTGATTGCTACCCAGTCATCCCTGATAGAAAATATTAATGGGCCGTATTTTGCGACCCCTATGGGTGCGTACGAGCTGTGCATGCGCCCGTAGGGGCCGCGCAAATGCCGGGTTTAGGCATGCGAAGGTATGCGCTAAAACCCGGCACTTGCGGTAAGACAGATCCTCCGCATGCCCCGGGAGATGGGCCTCCGCGGGTGGAGAGTTGCGCTATTTGCCCAACTTCCGCCCGCTGAAAGGCCGTGGAATTCTTACGCCTGGAAAAAGCAGGTGTAAGGCCTGGTTTTACCAGCATAAGGGGGAAAAATTAGGTCGCGCCCCATTTGGGGCGCAAATATCGCCACTGACTGGAAACTTCACTTTTACCGCCCCGGGAGGTGAATGGAGCGCTAAATCAGGCGCTGCACACCTGTCTTAAGGCGCAAAGGCCGAGCAGTGAGGCGCTAACTGGGAGTGAAGCTGCAGCCGAGGAGGAAGAGGAAGCCGGAGCATCAGTGCCACCCTCTCCCGAGGAAGCCCATGCCCACACTGGGAACACGCCTTCCCTGGAGGGGAGCAGGGGGGAAGGGTCTGATGAGGGTGAAGCTCCAGGACCCAGCGGGCTGCAGCAACGCCATGGGGGTAGGGAAGAACGGGGGCCTTCTCCCCAGAGGGAGAGTAGGCCAGAGACTCCTACTGCAATGGACGCAGAGGAGGAGCGGCTGATCGCAGAAATGAACACCCAGGCGGTGGGCATGCACACTGAGCTCATGGGTGCAGTGGGAAGGGTGCCCGAATGCATTGAATCACTGGCAAGGAGTGTGGAGCACTTCGCTGTAGCACAGGCGGATGCCACACTAACGCTTAGTGCTGCAATTCAGTCACTGGCTGCCGTGATCCCATCTCTGACTGCTCTCATGCAGACTCAGATTGAGGCCACGCGAGCACAGACTGCTGCCAACCTCGATGGTTCGTTCACATGTCCCCGGGGCTCTCACCGCGCCGCAGCAGGCCAGCAATCTGTTCTCCAGCAGATTACTCTGGATGCTGAAGTGCTGCCCCGTGGGAGTGCCAGTGTGTCGGGCGAGCAAGGAGTTGCTGTCCTCTCTCACGATGACAGCATTCCTGCTGCCAACACTGTCACTTCTCCACTGCACTTGCCACCACCTGTAGGACAGACTGCTGCCGCCCATGCAGAGTTGGTGCAGTCTGCAGCCGGGCCCTCCAGGCCCAGAACTGGTCGAGGCCGTCCTTCAGGGGCATCTGCAGTGTCAGGGTCTGACGAGCAGCAGCCTTCCACCAGCCTTACTGCAGCCACTGAGGTCCCATTACGGAGGAGCAGTAGGGTTAGAAGGGGGGAAGTGCGCAAGGGAAGGAGATCACCCTCGAAGGGCAAAAAGTAGGAGGTGTGACAAAATGCTGGTCATTTTTTTATTAAAGGTCGAGGTTCATGGTCCAACTTTTGTTTAGTGTTTTGGACATTATCTACAGGTTGTGAGAACCAGTTATGTTATTGACTGTTTTTTTGTGTTTATTTCTATGAGTTTGTCATGAGGAATTGACACACACAGAGTTTGTAAAATAAATAAGTTTCTGTATTCAAAATATACATGGTTGGTGTTTGGAATTATTGGTGCCTTGGCCGGCTTAGGGGTTGCGTGCTGGGTTCATTGATGTTGTTAGCAATGGCAGAAGCCATTTCCACAGCAGGGGCCCTAGAAGCGGCTTGCTATTAGCCGTTGACGGACGGCCCTTGCAGTTTCACCATTGTGGGCCGCCCTCCCGCCTTGGTGCTGCTGATGATCATCCTCCTCGTCCTCTTCCTCCTCTTCCTCCTCCTCCTCTGGTGGTGCTCCAAGGCCTGGTGGCATTGGCTGGGTCCTGACGATTGCCATGTTATGCAACATGCAGCACACAACTACGAAGTTGGATACTCGCTCAGGCGAGTACTGCAGGGCTCCTCCAGAATGGTCGAGACAGCGGAACCGTTGCTTCAGCACGCCGATTGTGCGCTCAATTATGTTCCTGGTAGCTTGATGGCTCTCATTGTACCGCAGCTCAGCAGGGGTGTTGGGCGTACGGAGCGGTGTCATCAGCCAGGTGCTCAATGCATACCCCTTGTCCCCGAGAAGCCAACCAACTGGCTGATGCGGTGCCTCGAAAAGTTCTGCCACAGTAGTCTGGCGCAGGATAAAAGCATTGTGGCAGCTGCCAGGATAGTGGGCATTGACAGCGAGTATCAGCTGTCTGTGGTCACAGACCAACTGAACATTCAAGGAATGGAACCCCTTTCTGTTCCGGAATTCCTCGGCATTCTCATGCGGAGCACGCAAAGCCACATGCGTGCAGTCAATGGCGCCCTGCACCATGGGGAAGCCCGCTATCCTCGCAAAGCCCAGAGTGCGGTCACGCTGCTTGTCTGGGGTCATGGGGAAAGAGATGAACTCTCGTCTCCTTTTAAAGAGGGCATTTGTGACCTGCCGGATGCAGCAATGCACCGCGAACTGGGAGATATTGGCGAGGTCCCCAGCAGCAGCTTGAAATGAGCCAATAGCGTAGAAGTTGAGAGCCACTGTGACCTTCACTGCCACCGACAGAGACGTCCTGGACCTCAGTTGAGGCTGCAGATCTGGCTGCAGCAGGTGGCAGAGCTCAGTGACCACCTCCTTGCTGAATCGCAGCCTTCGCAAACACAGCTCCTCAGACATATGAATGTAGGAGAGCTGTTCACGATATACCCTGGGAGGGTAAGCTCTCCTGTACATACGCCTGTTGGCCCTCCTCCGTCTGGCCATCATTGCCACTCTCTCTCTGCGTCTCTGTGTCCTCCGATTCAGCTGGAGCAGGACGACGCCCCCAATCAGTGCAGCCCCCATAGTCTCTTTGCAAGCAAAGTAATGAAGGACAGCAACTAAAGTACTAGCGAAGTTAGGATCAGTAGGCAAAACTACCTCACAAAGCGTTGAGTCAATGCAGAAGTCTCTCTTTCTCTCTCTCCGAATCTCTCTCTCTCTCTCAGAACGAGTGGTGCAAAAATGTCAACCACAGAAAAAGACAGGAAGAGGCCCCCTTTAAATAGCGCCCTCCCCCAGCCCCACAGCGATTGATAGTGTTCCAGTCTTCCGGTCGTTGGATGCGCCAGGCGGTAAGGCAGGGGGCGCCACTCAATTTCCGCTCCGGGGCGCCACAAGGGCGTTGCACCATGGAATGACGTCACAATCTGCGCGCGCAGGTGGTCGCAGCGGTAAAGTTTAGCGCCGCCGCACAATCTCTAGTTAAGTTCCCGAGCGGCGCAAACATCGCTGCGCCCGGGTGTTAGCGGCTTTGCGCCCCATTAGCACCCTCTTAAGGCGCTAACGGGAGGCGCAACCAACTGAATTTTTACCCCTAAGAGTTTTAAAAAATAGAAAAATAAAATTTTATCACTCACTTATACATTAAAAACCCTGTCCAATAAGGTAAGTTCATTTTTAGCCCCGTTAAAACATCTTTAAAAAAAATTCAAAAAATTAAATTTTTGTTTAAAATATTTAATTAAATGCCATTTTAATTAATTTTATATATGTAATTTAAAAAAAATGTTTATTTCATGTGTTTGTGTATTTTCTAAGTGATCCCCATTCATACGTATGACAGTTCCATACGTACTGAACAGTCAGAAGTATGAATGGGGATTCCTTTCTTCCATTGGTTGAGCTGGCCCACGTGATCCCAGGGGCGCTTGCAAACTGCCTGCGCCCCTGGGATAGATGGGTCTCTATGCATTTCTACCAGGAGAGGCCCAGGATCGCAAGCCTCCGTATCTCCCGAACCACCAGGTAAATGTGTAGATAATTTGATGATCGGAGGTATCTGCCCGCGGGAAGCCTCCGATTGCAAATTCAGGCCCAATGTGTGTATGTCAAATGACAACAGGGTTGGGCTGTGCTGTGTTTCCCTCTATGATTAAATAGCTCATTGGGGGAGATCTTGGCTTTGTGAGATAGTGTAAAAGGGTTGACAGTCGACACCCATTTTACACTATCATAAGAACATAAGAATTAGGAGCAGGAGTGGGCCAAATGGCCCCTCGATAAGATCATGGCTGATCATCGACCTCAACTCCCCTTTCCTGCCCGATCCCCATATCCCTTGATTCCCCTAGAGCCCCAAAAATCTATCGATCTCAGCCTTGAATATACTCAAGGCCTGAGCGTCCACAGCTCTAAGCCAAGATCTACCCCCTTTGTCTCTGCTCACGCATGCAGACTAGACACTTAGTCAAGGTAGTAGAAGACTTCTAGCTCTGTGGAAGAGGACCTCAGCAAAAGCCAACATCTGCAGGAGAGATGAAAAGAAGTTTAAAAAAAGGAATAATTCTAATGGCCTAGCACCAGGCCATTGTGAGGCATGTATGATATAGAAACAGAAAAGCCTGCATTTATAGACCATCTCATCCTGTCTCTCAGAAACTTCCCAAAGCAATGAACTGAATATTCAATGAACTGGAGTAACTATATGTATGCCCATTTATGGTAATGTAGTGGTTAAGGTACTAAACTAGCAACCTGGAAATTGAGTTCAAATCACGCTGACAAGTTGTGAACTTGAATTTAGTAAATCTGATCATTGTGGGTCTGCACCAAAAAATTGATTGCAAAAGTTGCTTCACTAATGTCCTTCAGGGGAGGGGACCTGTCACCATTACATGCGACTCTAACCCACAGTATGATGTTGACTTTTAGTGCCCTCTGAAGTGGCCTAGCCTGTCACTCAGTTGTACAATCACTATAAAAGAGGGCCTACCAACACCTTCTCAGAGCAACTAGGGATGAGCAATAAATGTGGTCGTGTCAGTATCACTCACACCCTGAGAATAACAAAAAAATAACATGTCAAACATTTCTTGCACACAGCAAAATCCCACCGGTCAGTGGTCTTGCTTGAGGGAAGAAGGTTGGCCACCAATTCCATGCTCTTCTGCAACTTACGCAATGGGATCTTTAACATCCACTTGAAAGCGTTGGAATAGATAGAATGGGCCTCGGTTTAACATCTCACCCAAAAGACAGCACGTGCAGCAATCACTTAGTACTATACTGGACTAAAAACAGAAAATGCTGGAAATACTCAGCATCTGTGGAGAGAGAAACAGAGGCCGGAATTTTGCCGGCGCTCAGCGGACGGGATGAGTGGCGGGTCAGCTGTTAAATTTAAAATGATGGATGGCGGGTCGGGAACCCGCTGTCAAAAGGTGCACACTGGACTTTCCCGATGTCGGGTCTGCCAGCGCTGAGCAGACCTGACAGGCAGCGGCGGGGGAGGCAATTAAACTCATTAGTGGCTTGTTTACAGCCACTTATCAATGGTTTTTCTCAGATTTTTGTATTTGACAGGTCGCTCACCGGTTCCCCGCTGTGTCTAGATCTCGTCTGTGAAGCTGAGGCGGGAGGTCAGTGGCCATTGAATCAGCTGATGAGTTGACAGCTTCAAATGTCAAGTCAAAGCTCCCAGCTGATTGACATATGTTCCCTTAATCACCAGCTTCTCTAAACTGCATTTCCACTACAGATTCAGGATGCTGCAAGTCTTTACACAAGTCTCCATCCAGTCTGACCTCATTACCTCTCCCACCATTGACAGATCACTTCTGTCATCTCTACTTCACCTGCCATCTATTTCATCAGCATGGGTGCCCTTGAAACTCTTTCACCTTGTCCTCAGAATCTGACCACAATCAGCCCCAACACCAGCATCACCAGGCACACCAACAGTACCAACAACAACACCAACCTTATCTGCAATCAACTGATGCTGCACAGGACAGAGGGCATCAGCACCCGACCACATTGCTGCCTGGGAGGCCAGGGATGGCCTCACCATGGCCACATTTACTTCACTTGACACTGTACACCCTGGCTGCCACATGATGTGCCAGGTTGGCACCACCCCACACCAACAACGTAAAGCATCCCTACAATGGCCAAACCATTCCTTTCACATTTATCAGCAATGCGGGGGGGGGGGGGGGGGGGGGGAGGTGGAGGGGGTACTGTTATGTCTCACCATTCACTGCAACTCACTAAGCCACTTCCAAAGGTGCACACAAATCTGTCCAAGAATGCAAATGTTGAAAATAAAGGTTTCAATGATTGCAGCACATTAACAGAAACTTTACATGAACATTACATAAAACACCCAAGTGCCTACCCTTGTGTGTTGTTAGTTGGTATGATTGCACTAGGATCAGGGTGAGTGTGAGGGGTGGCTAGTGAGATGAGGATGTGATAACGTAGATAGAGAGGGATGGGTGGAGGTGGAAGGTAATTCGGTGTGAGCAAGGATGTGCAGGTGTAGAGTAGGGAAGGCAGAGTGATGGGATGTGATGACAGGCACAGCAGGATAAGGTTGAGTGTGGCTTTGCAGTAACGTTTCGTGATCTACTGAGATCATTGAAACGTTTGCAGCACTGCACCCAGGTCCTCCTGACCACATCCCTGCTTGTGCCCTCCTCTGCAATGTGCAACCAGGCTGTGTTGGTGTCCTGGGGAGATCTCTTCCACCCATGGGAAGGGAAGAGAACCTCCCTGCGTGCTGTGACTCCCTCCATAAGCATATGGAGGAAATCATGGGAGAACCTGGGTGCAGCCCTGCACCTCTGTGCAGTGCTTGTCAGTGTTTGCAGCACCTCAATGCTGTAGAACGCTGACAGCACAAATGTCAAAATAAATTTGGACATGGTCCCTTTAAGGAGACCGGCTGATGACACGCCGGACCTGCTTCTTTCAATTGGCCGGGAAACGTGCGGGGCAGGCTTAACAAGCCCAATCATCGGAAAGTCATTTCGGAGGCCAGGATGGAACAAGCAGCGGGGCCGAGGCCCGCCACTGACATCGCCCGCTGAAGTAGGGTAAATCGCGGCCAGAGTTAACGTTTCAGGTTGATGACCGTTCTGACGAAGGGTCATCGACCTGAAATGTTAACTCTGTTTCTCTCTCCACGGAGGCTGCCCGACCTGCTGAGTATTTCCAGCATTTTCTGTTTTTATTTCAGATTTCCAGCATTCTCAGTATTTTGCTTTTCTACTGTACTGAACTATCAGCTTAGATTACATGCAAAGGGGAGGGACTTGAACCTACAGCCGCTGTTAGCAGTTACACACGGTCAATCCTAGCTGTATAGAATAGGTATTTTGAAGATTTTCATTGTTTTTAAGTAGAAGGCAGCAGTGGTACAATATTCACAGATTATGGGATGGCTACGTTCAAACGTCTTGCTTACAAACCAGATCTATATTTGGCAAATAGCCCAGTTGAGAAACATCACTGTCATCAAATGTACATGCTTACACTTCCAGCTTTGCAAGTGTTGTGAAGAACAGCTTGTATTGCCAATGTTAGCATTTGGAACAGTATTTTTTTTAACTGATTTACACCTAAACCACTGTTTAGTACATTAGAAGCAACCATCTCCAAGAGATTTTCCACCTGCAGTGATTGGAGTCGTTTTGGAAGAACTTTAGAATCTTTCCAAAGCTTCCTCTTGCAGAATAGCGGTCATGACTAACTTTAAAGTGTTTTCAGAATCTATCTGAAAGATAAATGCAACCACTATTGGAAATGACCTGGGAAGGCCCAAACGGCCTCTGTAATCTGGAAATGCCCCATGAGATGGCAAAACACCACAGGTCTTATATTATCAGTCAGGATGCGTGATCTCACTTTGGTATTTTTCATCCACATCTGCTGTACTTGGGTAATCCAATAAAACAAGCAGTAACATGCCCATTTTCCAATCAAATGTAAGCTACTTTTATATTGATACAAAAGCGAAATACTGCAGATGCTGGAAATCTGAAATAAAAACAGAGAATGCTGGAAACACTCAGCAGATCAGGCAGCATCTGTGGAGAGAGAAACAGTTAACGTTTCAGGTCGATGACCTTTCATCAGAACTGGAAGAAAGTTAGAGATGTGACAGGTTTTAAGCAAGTGCAGGGGCAGGGAAAGGGGGAGGGGAGGAAAGAACAAAAGGGAAGGTCTGTGATAGGGTGGAAGGCAGGAGAGATTAAATGACAAAAGGGATGATGGTACAAAGCGAAAGGAGGTGGAAATGGAACAAGTAAAGAAACAAAAGATGTGTCTAAAAGAGGTGTAAATGGGAATGGCAGAATCATCAACAGCTGCCGTCTGAAAAAATAGGGGCAGAGGTTATGATCTGAAATTGTTGAACTCGATGTCGAGTCCAGAAGGCTGTAAAGTGCCTAATCGAAAGATGAGGTGCTGTTCCTCGAGCTAATGTTGAGCTTCATTGGAACAGTGCAAGAGGCCGAGGACAGAGAGGTCAGAGTGGGAGTGGAGCGGAGAATTAAAGTGACAGGCGACCGGAAGCTCGGAGTCACCCTTACGGACTGAACGGAGGTGTTCCGCAAAGCGGTCACCCAATCTGCCTTTGGTCTCCCCAATGTAGAGGAGACCGCATCGTGAGCAGCGAATACAGTATACTAAATTGAAAGAAGTACAAGTAAATCGCAGTTTCACCTGGAAGGGGTGTTTGGGGCCCTGGATGGTGGGAAGGGAGGAGGTAAAAGGGCAGGTGTTGCATCTTTTATATTGACCTTGCTTTTATTTGGATTATGGAAGCCTGGCTTCTTTAAGCTGGCTCCCAGTTTTTAGACTGCTAATCGAGCTCCATCACCCCAGCAGCGGACTCATAGACCCACAACTTTGGTTACCCAGAATCCGAATTAAAACAAGGCAGGTATAAAAGCATTTCATCCCAACACTACCTATTAATGAAATCTGCTTATCAGTCTTCGAACAAACCATTAGGTGGAGCTCTTACAAATTGTCCAAGCATGTTCTAAACATAGCAACAAGGTAAAAGAAAGACTTGCATTTCTGTAGCGCCTTTCACGACCTCAGGATGTCCCAAAGCGTTTTACAGCCAATGAAGTACTTTTTGGAGTGTGGTCACTGTTGTAATGTAGGAAATGCGGCAGCCAATCTGCGCACAGCAAGCTCCCACAAACAGCAATGTGATAATGAGCAGATAATCTGTTTTTGGTGATGTGGATTGAGGGACAGTGTAATGGTAGCTTTCCTTTCCATCT
Source organism: Squalus acanthias (assembly GCA_030390025.1). NCBI lineage: Eukaryota > Metazoa > Chordata > Chondrichthyes > Squaliformes > Squalidae > Squalus > Squalus acanthias. The sequence goes on along the minus strand of CM059440.1, from coordinate 48,898,630 downwards.
AACCTCACTCGACAGTCAGCGTGGATTGAAAAATCATCCATCCTTCCCCCCCCCCCGTACCCCCCCACTTGCCCCCAGCAGCCTCACTTTAGATTAAATAAGAGTGCTTTCCTCTATACAGCAAAATAGGTTTGTCCACGTGATGATAGGATGTCAATGCAGTACCAGTCATGTTGTGCACCTGTACGGCTTAGTGTTTCAATTCTGACCTGTGCTACTCTGGAATAATATAATAATGCTGGGTAGTGGTGGAATCCCATAAAAATAACCAAGCTGATGGCTTACAATCTCCCAATATCATACTTTCAATTATTTTGGAGATCCCTTCACTTTACTCCATCATATAGTCATTAGTCCTATTCATGACCTATGATGAACTATCTTCAGCTGATAGTATCCACATTACTTCAGGGTCAAAAAGTCTCTCACAGGATTTATCTCTCAGGAGCCCAGGTATTTGACAGAGTTTAATTTCCAACCTGGCATGGAGAGCCGTGAAGACGCGAGGAGTGAATTTACACCACATGAATAAACAACACCTTAAAAATGAGGAGGTAAAAGAATTAGTTCCAGAGATCGACACAGCGAAAGTATTAAACAAACAGTTCTTCCACTTTGGCTGGCCCTTCTTAACCACTGAAATGTTAACTCCCATTCAGAAACCTGCAGGTTTGTGTACTCAGATAGCTCAGCATTTAGAATTTGCTTGTCTCAGTTGGGTGCAGTATGTAACTTCTCAACCTAGGCTCTTGATAGATTGTCAGGCAGCAACTAAACATTTCATCAGCTTGGATGGAGGAAAAACAAGATCATTGTGCTTATTCCACTTGAATACTGCTGGACAGCTGTGCTATTCTTAGCCTGTATTCCACTCATAGCTCAAACACCAATCTAAAAGGTAGTAGGAAGAAGGTGCTTGCCTGAGGCTACGGTCAACGTGTGACTGCTGATGAATTCCATTGACATTTTGAGTACAAAACCCTCTTGTGCCTCCTGTCAGGTCATCATGGAATGGCGTCACGGGCAGTCATCAAGCATCTGCAGCTTTGAAAGTCAGACTGGATTGTGATGGAAAGAAGCCTGTGAGAGGGAAAGAAAAATCTAACTGAAGGACGTGGCTGCACATTTCTTTGTTAGGATTCCTGGCTTAAGTTTTTACACAAGTCTGGTTTTCAATATCCATATTTCAGCAGGTTAGTAAGAATAGCACAGAAAGAGCAAATAAATAGACAGTTGCAATGTGCCATGAAAGTACTACATTAACTTCTCCAATGAGAATGCAATGCATTATACTGTCACTATAATAACAGTTCAAAATGAGAACATGTTATTTTAAGAGCCATTGGACAGCTTTTGATTTGAAGTTACATGAATTAGTAACAGAATGCAGAAAGTGACGATTATTAACAAGGACTGCGTTCTCTATCCAATCTGTGACTGTGATGTGTAACCCTATCAAATGACTGCCTGTTATATTCCTCGTGACTGCAGGCAGCGAATTATACTCTAAGCATGCCAATAATCTCTGACGCATGCTTGTGACAGGCTGTCAATGGATATCAAAACTGTGAAATCTAAAAGGAACAAAAGCTACAAAGAGGAAGTGCGCAGAATTAAAAATCAGAAAGAGCTCCCTTTCAGGCTCGATGGGCTGAATGGCTTACTCCTGCTCCTATTTCTTGTGACCCACTGGGTACAGACACTGCCCAGCATAGTACTGAGCCACACAGTTCACTAATTCTCGGCCTGTGCTGAGATCTTGCCAAAATAATAGTTGGGATAATACAGTTGGCTTCAGTACGCCGGGCTAGAAGGGAGCAAAAAAATCAGCGAGGGTTCCCGATTACTATCCAGTGACCTCTACCAGAACGTGCACATGTGTGAATGCCAAAAGGAGACAAGATCAAACTCATCTACGACACCCATCATGGTTGAACAGAATAACATTGAAACATATAAGATTCTGAGGGGGATTGACAGGGTAGATGCTGAGAGGTTGTTTCCCCTGGTTGGAGAGTCTAGAACTAGGGGGATCACAGTCTCAGGATAAGGGGTCGGCCATTTAAGACTGAGATGAGGAGGAAATTTCTTCACTCAGAGGGTTGTGAATCTTTGGAATTCTCTACCCCAAAGGGCTGTGGATGCTGAGTCTTTGAGTATATTCAAGGCTGAGATAAATAGATTTTTGGACTCTAGGGGAATCGAGGGATATGGAGATCGGGCGGGAAAGTGGAGTTGAGGTCGAAGATCAGCCATGATCTTATTGAATGGCAGAGCAGGCTCGAGGGGCCGAATGGCCGACTCCTGCTCCTAATTCTTATGTTGTTATGTTCTTACGGTTGAACAGAATAACAGTAGTGCCGAGACTTACACACGAGGAATGGTCAGGAAAAGAATTTTTGAGAAAAGATGAGAAAATCGGTGGAAGAAATTTTTATTAAATCAAACATAAATTTACCCTAAAATTGAAACATAATGCAGTGAAGATTGTCTTTCTGGGAGACAGATGGACACATTGCTACCATTAACCATTGCTGAAGTTAACCATTCATGCTGAAATCATTATGTAGTAATCCAGATGGTTTCACATCGTGGACAATTCATGCCATTGATAGCATCAGCTACTTAATGAGCAATCCCAAGGCTTGTGTAGCCAAAGGGTATTTCCCTTCATGAGGACAAAAAAATATGAATCTGCAAACCTGTTCCATCCATCTTTATAAAATTGTTTGAACTGTTTCAATTACTGAATTTCTTTTTGCACTAAAACCGGGGATAATGCTTATCTGAGTTTGCTAATTTCACCCAGCCTTGATGATTTTCTTTTTGAAGCCAACCCTTGGTTAAGCAGCCATCGTTATAGCTTCCATACTCAATGTAGCCCACTCCGATTCTTTCACTGCCTGTCATTGCCTTCTCTTCATCATTGTCAATATTGAGGTCATTTTACATAATTCACAGTGGATGTTATAAATATTGCGGCTGATATAATATGTGGAGGTATCAGTGAATTTTTGTACAATCACACCCACAAAACCCTCAAAATCCTTTGAGGTCTTGTGTCATCATATAGGGTCTGTGGTCTTAACGTTACATTGTTACATTGAATGAACTAGCAAGCAATTAGGAAAGCAAATGGTATGTTGGCCTTTATTACAAGAGGATTTGAGTATAAGAGTAAAGACGTCTTATATTGGGCCCTGGTGAGACCACACCTGGAGTACTGTGCACAGTTTTGGTCTCCTTACCTAAGGAAGGATATACTTGCCATAGAGGGAGTGCAACGAAGGTTCACCAGACTGATTCCTGGGATGGGGGGATTGTCCTATCAGGAGAGATTGTGTAGACTAGGCCTATATTCTCTAGAGTTTAGAAGAATGAGAGGTGATCTCATTGAAACATACAGAATTCTTACAGGGCTTGACAGGGTAGATACAGGGATAATGTTTCCTCTGGCTGGGGAGTCTAGAACCAGGGGTCACAGTCTCAGATTAAGGGGTCGGCCATTTAGGACTGAGATGAGGAGAAATTTCTTCACTCAGAGGGTGGTGAATCTTTGGAATTCTCTACCCCAGAGGGCTGTGGAGGCTCAGTCATTGAGTATATTCAAGACAGAGAGCGATAGATTTTTGAATATTAAGGGGATCAAGGGATATGGGGATAGTGCAGGAAAGTGGAGATGAGGTAGAAGATCAGCTATGATCTTATTGAATGGCGGAGCAGGCTCGAATGCAATATAAAGCTATTGGCATTAAAACATAGTGGGCTAAAAATTGAGTAGCACCCTAGAAAAATTAGCGCCCCCGCTTCAGTGGTTGTGCCCCAAGAGGGAAGCGGGGCGCTACTGGAAGTTCCCCGCATTCTCCTCGGGGCGCTGCGAGTCAATATTGCGGCGCTGTGCGCCGCAGTATTGCAGGCCTTCCTCCCGTGTGTAAGGGGAGGGGCCTTGCGCAGCACGACCGGGGCCCAGCTGGGCCCCCGGGGATCGGGAGTGCCAGCAAAACAGCCCGGCACTCAAGAGAAGTGCCGGGCTCTTGGAGCGCAGCCGGCACTCCACGAGGTGGGGGGGTGGCGGTTCAGGAGGCTGGGGACGGGAGCGGAGGCAGGTGCTGGCAGGTGGCCAGCAACAAAAATGGCCGTCCCGCACCTCGCCTTTAAATTGCGCCTCCCCGGCCGCAGGTAGGCCCCCCTGACCCCGTCGGACATAGCGTCCGGCGGTAAGTCAGGGGGCGCTCCCGAAGATCGCGGGAAGTGTGGGCGGCGCCACGCCCGGGCGCTAGTTAGCGCTCAATTTTTCCCCCGGTATCTTTCATTTGAATAGAAGCAAACACCCACTGACCCCCATTTAATATAACGAGCGAGCTGTTAGTGAATTACAGTCTGTAATCACAAGCTGAGCAACAAATTGCGCAAGTTTCACTCTTGTGGCTTATCGCATCATTGCCAATATAACAATAATCACTGCACTTCAAGAAGTATTTCATTGTATGAAGCCTTTTGAGATGCTTTGTTATGATGGGGTGTGATATCTAAACCCATCTGCTGGATTATTGCTTTGTAAAGTACTGACAGCCAACTGGTATCCTTTAATATTCCTACATTACAACAGTGACTACACTTCAAAAAGTACTCAATTGGCTGTAAAGCACTTTGGGAAGTCTTTGAAATTGTGAAAGGCGCTACATAAATGCCAACAGAAAATGCTGGAAATACTCAACAGGTCAGGCAGCATCTGTGGAGAGAGAAACAGAGTTAAGATTTCAGGTCGATTATCTTTCATCCATCTTGAGGAACTGATCTAACATAAACTTCAATCAGATAAAAAAAACTTAGAAACCTAGCCATTTTTAATTTTTTAAAATTTGTTTATGGGATGTGGGCGGCGCTGGCAAGGCCAGCATTTATTGCCCATCCCTAATTGCCCTCGAGAAGGTGGTGGTGAGCCACCTTCTTGAACCACTGCAGTCCGTAGTTTTCTGCAGTGTGATGAGATTATAACAGTCCTTTACCACAGAGAAAACCGGATGAAGGAATGAGAACACAGTGGAAGTGACACAACACTGAGCAATAAAAAGACTTGAATTAACATCGAGCAGAAACTGATAGCCAAGTTACGCACCCATGAGGACGGCCTCAATAGGGATCTCGGGTTCATGTCACGCTACAGAATGTGACTCGACATCGTTGTCTGTCTTTCCAGTTTTTAAAAAAAAACACACAAAAACAAAGTTAAAAGCTTAGCTGCAGACGGCAGCATTTGACACGTTGGACCCCCTGTGACCCGCCTCATTGTCTTAGCTGTACTCTGATGTGTCTTTGATGTAATGCCTCCCTAACAGATTGTATCTCTGCAGACAAATTGTTCTCTGTGTATATATACTGTGTAATCGATTCCCTCACTGTACCTTTACCTGAAGAAGGAGCGGAGCTCCGAAAGCTCGTAATTTTAAATAAAACTGTGGACTATAACCTGGTGCTGTGCGACTTCTCATTTTTGAATTAATGTAGCACCTTTTCTGTCCTCAGGACATCCCGAGGCACTTCACAGCCAAACAATCACTCGCTCAGGTGTTGTCTCTGTTGCTTTGCCGGCAAATGCAGCAGCCGATTTGTGGACAGCAAGGTTCCACAAGTGAGATGAATGACCAGGTGGGGTTTTGGTGGTGTTGGTGGAGGGATAAATGTTGGCCAGGATGCTGCGAGAACATCCTACTCTTCGGAGAGCTTGGCCTTTAACACACTTGGCTGGGGTGCATCAACTCTGCAGCGACGTTAAAGGGGAGGTTGTGGGGGTGTACAATCATCCCTTTTCTCATTTAATCTCTCCTGCCTTCCACCCTATCACAGACCTTCCCTTTTGTTCTTTCCTCCCCTCTCCCCTTTCCCTGCCTCTGCACTTGTTTAAAACCTGTTACATCTCTAACTTTTTCCAGTTCTGACGAAAAGTCATCGACCTGAAACGTGAACTCGGTTTCTCTCTCCACAGATGCTGCCTGGCCTGCTGAGTGTTTCCAGCATTTTCTGTTTTTATTTCAGATTTCCAGCATCCGCGGTATTTTGCTTTTGCTACACAAATGCAAGTTCTTTCTTTCTTTTCTATATCTATTAGATTATTTGACGTCTCTTTCGCACTGTTCCTAGAAGTACCAAGATGGATATCATACTCCACCTGTATTGTGGAGCTGCCTCTGGCGGCAATCCTGGCAGTAATGTAATATAAACCAGGTGACAAACATCCCTCCGCAGGAAGGAAATACCATCTCATAAGGAGATTGCCATTGGGAGTGCCATTTTGCAGGCAGGAATGTGATTTCCACATTGCTGGCCTGTGCAGCTACCCCTGCCATTGTTGAAGGTCAATGGGTAGAAAGGTAAAGTCCTATTTGTGACTGTTACGCAACAGCGCTCGAGTAAAGTTGCGCAGTTATTCCAGTGTGATCAATGTCTCCGTGTCTCCTCCTCGGTGTAACTGGAGTTTTATGAAACACAGCCAACCACATCGTACTGTGGACCCACTTCCACTGGAAGCAGTTCTACAGTACAAAGAGAGTATTAGGTTATCAATTGGTCCTTAGTTGGACTACACTAATTCTAGATCAATATGTGATGGTAAGTATGGTGCTAGAAAAAGCAAACTGTAATGTCCTAATGGCTAGGTTAAGTATAGTCAGCGTGTGTGTGTGTGCAAATACTTTGCTCCATTAGAGTTAGTCATTTCCATATGTCAGAACCTTTCCATTGTATTTGTAGCTTCCTGAAATGGAATATTGCTCTGAGTGTATTCTTGATTAATTATTAACACTTTCCTGTTCCTAGCATTATGATATTATGAAATCTGATATCAGAATATAGTGTGGTGGATGTATAATTTAAAAATATATGTATTTCACCCTATAGTGTAGGAAAGTTTTCATTATTTTGCTACACATACTATACAGAGGAGATTTACTTTGCCAAGACTGGGGAATTTTAGCTATGAGGAAAGATTAGATAGTCTGGGGTTGTTTTCTTTGGAACAGAGGAGGCTGAGGGGAGATTTAATTGAGGTGCATAAAATTATGAGGGGCCGAGATAGAGTGGATAGGAAGGACCTATTTCCCTTAACAGAGAGGTCAATAACCAGGGGGCACAGATTTAAAGTAATTGGTAGAAAGATTAAAGGGGTGATGAGGAGAACTTTTTTCACCCAGAGGGTGGTGGGGGTCTGGAACTCACTGCCTGAAAGGGTGGTAGAGGCAGAAACCCTCATCGCATTTAAAAAGTACTTGGATATGCACCTGAAGTGCTGTAACCTACAGGGCTACGGACCAAGAGCTGGAAAGTGGGATTAGGCTGGATTTGCTCTTTCTCGACTGGCGCGGACACGATGGGCCGAATGGCCTCCTTCTGTGCCGTAAATTTCTATGATTCTATGATACAACATCATACAAGTTACTCCTGATCAAAGCGAATACACTTAAGAATTATCACCTTCAGGAAAGAAGAGAGGGGAGTAAGGAGATGAAAATGTTTTTTTCCACATTCTCCCAAGTAACTGAATGCATAGCAAGATATGGAATTGAGCCACATAGATCAGATGGTTTCAGCGTCAATTTAATCATCTCACTGGGCTGGTAGTGTCTTGATCGACATGGGCTCTGTCCTGCACCTTGTTATAAAATACTTCTATCTATAGTCTATTAAAAATCTTGCGTATGCAAACATTACCCGCCCCAAAAACCTAACTTCCTGTTATGATTTTTGAATAACACTTTTATGGCAACATTTCAAGTCAATATTTTTGGCAGGAGTTCCCTATTCGCCTCTGTCAGCTGCGGGTTGTCACAATTCAGGCCACCACCCAGTAGGTGACAGTAGGGCCTCGTAGCAGCTCCTCTGACTCTCTTCCAGCAGCGTAGGTTGTTGTACGGACACCTGCAAATTTCTCCATCCAACTTACAGCCGCTCCCTTCAGTTTCGTGCAAGTTCTCAATTTTTGGAACCACTTTATGCGACTGATTTTTAATACCAATTATCTACATTTGTGTCCTTCAACTTTCCCCCCTTTCAATTATATCTGGAACTCTAATTAAGTCATTTTCTGACTTTGCTCTCCCGGCAGGGATCTATACCCACTGGGAGAGCATAATGTTCAGTTATGAGGAAGTGCACAATTTCCCAACTATTACTTTAAATATTTGGACAATATTGGAAACATGAAGTTGGAAAATTACTGCCTAACAATTCAAATGATTTTGCGATTTTGGTTTCAGAAAATGGCTTAAAGTATTGATGCGAGTTAAGTACTGTGTTGCTAATTTATTTTGTTTCCGTATAAATTTATGTCCTACAATAAGTTACATTTCATAGTTTAACTGGAACTATATGGTCTGTTAAAGTGGTGCTTTTCTGCCTATCAGATGGTCAGCTAGCGATGCATGCCCAAGTGGTACAATGGTAGATTGTTAACCTTGAGGCATGCTATCCCAGTCAATTCACACAGAAGTTTCAGTTTCGTTTCATACGAGGTATGAATCTGCCTATGGAAGCATGAATAAAGTGCATTGGAGGAAGAAAGAAAGACTTGCATTTATACAGCGCCTTTCACGACCACTGGACGCCTCAAAGCGCTTTACAGCCAATGAAGTACTTTTTGAAGTGTAGTCACTGTTGTAATGTAGGAAACGCAGCAGCCAATTTGCGCACAGCAAGCTCCCACAAACAGCAATGTGATAATGACCAGATAATCTGTTTTTGTTATGTTGATTGAGGGATACATATTGGACCCAGGACACCGGGGAGAACTCCCCTGCTCTTCTTCAAAATAGTGCCATGGGATCTTTTACGTCCGCCCGAGAGAGCAGACGGGGCCTCGGTTTAACGTCTCATCCGAAAGACGGCACCTCCGACAGTCTAAACTGTAATATAACCCCTGCATCCCAGGGTTAGATTCCTTCTCCTGCTCTATATCCAATAAAGCTGCTGAAAGTATGGATAAGAGCCATTCCTGGTATCAGCAAGTTGTTTTCCCTTGGTAACAACAATTTGTTTCTAACAGGCATCAACTTTAGTGAATGTGCTAATTCTGTATATAGTGTACGTGTTCTCAATGAATGGTACATGTGTTGGACCACCTGATGCATGCATTTCACTATAAGATACATGTTTTGCTGCGTGCGTCCTTTAAATATGTATGTACTATACAACACGTATATTTCAGATAAAAAGACATCAATTAATAAGAACTAAAAAGTTGCAATGCAGCTTGCAAGTCCCTGTCATGCAGTCAAACAGTCCGAAAAATGTTAACTTGCCTTCTCCTTGTAATCAATTGGGGCTACACAGCAATCTGTGAGCTGTACTCCATAAAGAAAGCAATCTAAGCACTTTGCAACTTTGATGTTTCAGTACATTGTGTACACAAGCTAAAAACAAAGAGCTGGGAAATGACCAAATAAATAGAATGCCCTGATTGACGCGCATTCAACTAAATTGCTCCTCGTGCTCATTAGAATCACAAAGCAGTATCATTTCTAAAAAGTGGAGAACAATCAATGAGGCTGTTCTGATAGCTCCAGCAGTGATCTACCCGACCCAGTGTGAGGCCACAGCATGCTGGTGGCATCATTATGGCACAATGCAAAAGACATGCCTCAAGTCTCCATCGGATTCAGCAGGAAACGGAGCCCTTCCACAGAACTGCATCGATATTATGGCGGTGTTTTTAACAGGAACTCCTTCAAAAGGTCAGTGCTACAAAAATATCACCAAAGTCGTCAATTGTCGTCAGTTGCTAGCGTGTACAAGCTGCACTCAGGAACAAATCAGCTTGGAAGTCACAATATCAAAATCTGGTTGGATAACTATGTCGGCCAGCTGCAGGATCGTCACTGCCCTTCTGTTTCAGGCACAAAAGCAAAATGTAGTTTGAAGTGTGTATCTTGGTGCTCTGAAGGTACGGCCGAGGGTTGAGCGAACAGGCGAACCAACAACAAACAACGGCAACTTGCATTTATACAGCACCTTTAACGTAGTAAAACATCCCAAGGTGCTTCACAGGAGCATTATCAAGCAAAATTTGACACCGAGCCACATGAGGAGATATTAGGACAGATGATCTTTGGTCAAAGTGGTAGCTTTTAAGAAGCGTCTTAAAGGGGGGAAAGAGAGGTAGAGAGGCGGAGAGGTTTATGGAGGGAATTCCAGAGCTTGGGGCCTCGGCAGCTGAAGGCACGGCCGCCAATGGTGGAGCGATTAAAATCGGGGATGCGCAAGAGGCCAGAATTGGAGGGGCGCAGAGATCTCGGAGGGTTGTAGGGCTGGAGGAGGTTACAGAGATAGGGAGGGTGGTGAGACCATGGAGGGATTTGAAAACAAGAACCAACTAAATTTGAGGCAATAATTGCCACCCTGTGACCAGTATTCTAGCATCCTCTCCCCTCTCCCCCTGCAATCACAAACTGGTTCTCACGTTTACGCCTGTTTTATTTTATGTTAAGAAAAGTTCTCAAGAAACTGACTACTATTCAGTCAAAAGGAGTTCAGCATTTTGTTTTTCTGTATGAATTGACTTTCCTCATCCAATTTGAGCAGCATTATGGGAACAGCCAACGGGAATGATATCTTCCCAACTTTTGTTAGCTGCAATAGGCGTCGCAGCGGGATTTACCAGGATTCCGGACAAGCATGACATGGCTCATTGCAGATTTCCAGCAAAAAGACAACAAATGTAGAGGCGGTGGGGGGTGGGGGCAGGGGAGGGAAACATCTGCAAGATGTTCATTGTATAAGCAGAGAAATGCTCACTGCTAAAAAAAAAAATTGGCCTTCAAAAAACTCAAGCGTTTCAACAGCAATCTTGCTTTAAAAAGCACCCGCAAACAGCCTCAAGTACATTTTGTAGGAGCAAGGTATGTGCTAGGGGACAAAGTCTCGGCCCAAATTCTGAAATTCCGCATGGATTTTATTTGCCTAAATATACCATTTAAGTGAAGCTCATGCATAGCTGTAGCGCAGCCTCCTTCTGTCTCTCACGTTAGAAAAATAGACACCCTCTCATGTGGGCGTGCAAGGTCCGGGACCCAATTTTCCGACTTGTGCCCATCACCATTGTGGCTCTGCGACACCAGCAGAACCTTGGAAAATTGGGACTCGTAAGTCATTGACTAGTCATCGAAAGCGTGAATAGACAACATACAAAAATAAATGGTAGAACGGTACGTAACTTAGTTCATGTTGTCAGACTGCATAAGTAGGATCCAAACATCAAAGTGCAGCCATTTTAGCTCACTCCAGTTGACCCATTTATTGTGACCAAACTGCCGTGAAAGGGTTAAGCTTTGTAACAATGCAATAATTGTCAGTACAGAGGTGCTAGAATAATGGCTGAGCAGCGAATATGTCTCCAGTTCTTTTCCTCTTCTCTTGACTGAGTTTTCATAACAGTTCCTAAATAAAACACAAATAAGATTACACGTAAAAACCCCAATGAATAAGTAATGTTGGTGGATTTTGTGTTGCATCTTACTGACACTGGGAGAATCCAGGGCACTGTACATTTGAAAGTCATTCGAGTTCAATAACAGATCCACTGTTTACTTATTAATGTTGCCATATCAGTTTTCCTCGCCACAATTTGCAGGAAGTCAAGTGGAACTCGTTCCCATTAAAGCCTCACAGTGCCAGCCAGGAGAGTGTTGAGCTCCACTGTGTAATGCAATGCTTTTGTAGCTTAATATTGTACGATGAATGCCCAGAAGTGGGTATCTGGTCAAACATCAGCCAGTGTAATTATTTCCGACACTCTTGCTGCTTAAAAAGGGAACATGTTTCCTACTCGGGTAGCCTAAACACAGCTTTATTTTTGTGTTGTTTCTCAGTATTCTCTCCGAGTCATCTCAAAGGAGCCGAATGAGGTCGAGATCAGAATTCTTGTCCGAACTATTTCAGTAATAGCAGGCTCCAGAATTGTTTCCAGTCACTCAAGGGTTTCATTGTGTTGCACGGGCAGGATGCTTAGCGCTTCTGAAATGCCGCATCACTATCAGGAACAAGTGAGGATACACTGGAATAAAGCAGGAGATGATGGAAAAGGATATGGGTGTAGTACTGTATTTTCTGAGGCTGGCCAAGTTCTGCTAGGAGGTGCTATAATTAGATTTTAAACCACTTACTTTTCCCCCTTAAAAATAGCAAATCAGTTCAAGCTGAAGGAGATGGATTTGTGGATTTCTGTAGCAGAGTTGATTCTGTGACAGATTCGACTATAGATTTCCAAATATAATTTATTATTTACTCAGTGCTCCTCCCGACCCCACTGTCGGCTTCCACTCCCACCCCGCTCCCCCCCACCCCCACCCCCCCGGATCCTGGCCTTGACCTCCGCCCCGGATCCTGGCCTCTGCCCTCCCCGATCCCGGCTTCTGCCAGATATAAGAACATAAGAACATAAGAAATAGAAGCAGGAACAGGCCACTTGGCCCCTCGAGCCTGCTCCGCCATTCAATAAGATCATGGCTGATCTTGGGCTCAAAGCCACTTCCCTGCCCGCTCCCCATAACCCTTCACTCCCTTATCTTGCAAAAATCTGTCTATCAACCCTTCTTGATCACCGCTACCCACCCCTTCCCAGGCACCGCTACCTTCTCGGCCTGGTTGCCCCCTTTCCCTGGTTGCCACCCTTCCCCGGTCCACCTTTAACGACTTGCCCTTGGGCTGCTCCTGGCGTCACAGCAGCCCGACCTTGGGATGGTGTCAGCAGCTCTCTGCCTTGATGATAATGAGGCCCAAGGCCCAACATCACGTGTGCCTCAGGCCTATCCATTCAGGCTCGGGGTTCGATCCCTGTGCGGTCAGATCTCTGGGCCTACGTGAAGATGCTTCAGGCTCAGCTACGACACTCCCCACAGAAGGAATTCCAAGGGGAGGACCCACCATCCGTGGTTAACTAAAAAAGTTAAAGATAGTATTAAACTTCAAGAAAAAGCATATAATTGCGCAAAGATGGGTGGCAGGTCAGAAGATTGGACAGAATATAAAAAACAGCAAAGAATGACTAAAAGATTAATAAGGAGAGAAAAATTAGAGTACGAGAGAAAGCTAGCTAGAAATATAAAAACAGATAGTAAGAGTTTCTATAGATATTTAAAAAAGAAAAGAGTTAACAAAGTGAGCGTTGGTCCTATAAAAAGCGAGTCTGGGGAATTAATAATGGAAAATAAGGAGATGGCAGTTGAATTGAACAGGAATTTTGCATCGGTCTTCACTATAGAGGATACAAGTAACACCCCAGAAATAGCTGTAAATCAGGAAATGGAAGGGAGGGAGGAACTCAAGAAAATTATAATCACCAGGGAAGTGGTACTGAGCAAATTGTTGGAGCTGTGGGCTGACAAGTCCTCGGGTCCTGATGGACTTCATCCTAGGGTCTTAAAAGAAGTGGCTAGTGAGATAGTTGATGTGTTGGTTTTAATTTTCCAAAATTCCCTAGATTCGGGGAAGGTTCCATTAGATTGGAAAATAGCGAATGTGACTCCTTTATTCAAAAAGGGAGGGAGACAGAAAGCAGGAAACTACAGGCCAGTTAGCTTAACATCTGTCATAGGGAAGATGTTAGAAGCTATTATTAAAGACGTTATAGCAGGGCATTTAGAAAAGTTCAAAGTAATCAGGCAGAGTCAACATGGTTTTGTGCAAGGGAAATCATGTTTAACCAATTTATTGGAGTTCTTTGAGGAAGTAACATGTACTGTGGATAATGGGGAACTGGTGGATGTACTGTACTTAGATTTCCAAAGGCATTTGATAAGGTGCCACATCAAAGGTTATTGCGGAAAATAAAAGCTCATGGTGTAGGGGGTAACATATTGGCATGGATAGAAGATTGGCTAGCTAACAGGAAACAGAGAGTAGGCATAAATGGGTCATTTTCTGATTGGCAAGATGTAACGAGTGGTGTGTCACAGGGATCAGTGCTGGGGACTCAACTTTTTACAATTTATATAAATGACTTGGATGAAGGGACCGAAGGTATGGTTGTTAAATTTGCTGATGACACAAAGATAGGTAGGAAAGTAAATTGTGAAGAGGACATAAGGAGGCTACAAAGGGATATAGATAAGTTAAGTAAGTGGGCAAAGATCTGGCAAATGGAGTGTAATGTGGGAAAATGTGAAGTTGTCCATTTTGGCAGGAAGAATAAAAAAGAAGCATATTATCTAAATGGTGAGAGATTGCAGAGCTCTGAGATGCAGAGGGATCTGGGTGTCCTCGTGCATGAATCGCAAAAGGTTACTATGTAGGTACAGCAAGTAATTAGGAAAGCTAATAGAATGTTATCGTTTCTTGCGAGGGGAATTGAATACAAAAGTAGGGAGGTTATGCTTCAGTTATACAGGGCATTGGTGAGACCACATCTGGAGTACTGTGTACAGTATTGGTCTCCTTATTTAAGGAAGGATGTAAATGCGTTGGAAGCAGTTCAAAGAAGGTTTACTAGACTAATACCTAGAATGGGCGGGTTGTCTTATGAGGAAAGATTGGACAGGCTAGGCTTGTATCCGCTGGAGTTTAGAAGAATAAGAGGTGACTTGATTGAAACATATAAGATCCTGAGGGGTCTTGACAGGGTGGATGTGGAGAGGATGTTTCCTCTTGTGGGAGAATCTAGAACTAGGGGTCACTGTTGAAAAATAAGGGATCGCACATTTAAGACAGAGATGAGGAGAAATTTTTTCTCACAGAGGGTTGTGAGTCTTTGGAACTCTCTTCCTCAGAGGGCAGTGGAAGCAGAGTCTTTGATTATTTTTAAGACAGAGGTAGATAGATTCTTGATAAGCAAGGGGGTGAAAAGTTATCGGGGGTAGGCGGAAATGTGGAGTAATCAGATCAGCCATGATCTTATTGAATGGCAGAGCAGGCTTGAAGGGCCGAGTGGCCTACTCCTGCTCCTAATTCGTATGTTCGTATATATGAATGTCTTGCTGGCTCTCATCGTCAAGCTGACACATGAGCCAGGTACAGGAAGCTGACCCACACCCATGCAATTGTTGCCTGGCAATGAGTTGACACCTTCAGGCGAGAAAGGCCGAGGAGAAAGTCACCAGACAAGAATCAGTGAGAAAAAAAACTGGATCGGGAGGAGGTGAGAACAAAAATGAAATATGAATTATACTTCACATACGATCTTACAGAAGAATTGTACAGTTTTGTAACTGGCCAAAATATTTTTTTTTAATTATTGCCGTCTCCATGACATGCTATTTGACATGTCGATCCCTAGACTGTCCCCACAGACCTTCAATCTTGCCAAGGTTCTTCTGCAAGATGATGCAGCTTTCTGGAAAGAAAATTTAAAAAATTGCAGCCCAAAATTGGAATTATTTCATCTCTTTTATGTTTGAAAGAATAGAATTCTGGCATAAACCACAGATAAAACAGAATAAAGAGATTAATCTATTCTCATCGCAGCCCACAAAGAACAGGCAATGAATGAGCCTCACGCAACAATAAAACTGAAAGCTCAGCACAATCATTGAACACAAAGCTTTTCTGCCCTCAATGTGATTCTTTTACTGCAGCACTTTACTGCCATATGTGTGATTGTTTCTTTAACAAATAGAAATCCATATCGAGTCTCTTACTTTTTAATCTTTCTTACTGTTATCATAGAAT
This sequence comes from Squalus acanthias, assembly GCA_030390025.1. Lineage (NCBI taxonomy): Eukaryota > Metazoa > Chordata > Chondrichthyes > Squaliformes > Squalidae > Squalus > Squalus acanthias. The sequence continues at coordinate 48,882,979 of CM059440.1, read as the reverse complement.
CACAGAATAGTGCAGCACAGAAGGAGGCCATTCGGCCCATCGAGTCTGTGCCGGCTCTTTCGAAGAGCAATCCAGTTAGTCCCGCTCCCCCGCTCTTCCCCCATATCCCTGCAATTTTTTTCCCCTGCAAGTATTTAGTTCAGCAAAAAAAGTTCCACAACATCACAGCAATGATTTGAAAGTCCCTGTTAAGAGTCCAGATGTTCCAGACAGTACAGCCTTTGTGCTTTCTGTATCACAATCTAATATCTGGTCCTGGACTTTTCTTGGCATTTCTAAACTAATTATACTTTGGTTGGAACTTCCTAAAGAGTTTCATCTTGCTGATGCCAGTATGAAACACTGTACAAGCAGGTTAGTACACAGATGACTCACATCCTGTTCGCAGTGCATCGCACAGTATAAACAAGACACTCTACAATGCTGAAGAAAACAAAATGTGGTTCTTATTGCAGATGTTGCTGTGATAATAACGCTCAGCAGCTTATCTCTGGGGGGCGGGGGGGGGGGGTGGTGAAGCATTATGAGTCAGAACTTTTAAGTCTACAAGTTGCAGGACTCCACCGTATATCTTCAATACTCATTTTCCAGAAATTTATCAGCTCAACGAGTTTCGTTTTGAAGGCAAGATTTAAAATAATAAAAGATGGGGCTCCACGGATGGTGAAGTGGGTAAATGTGGCATGCAGTGTACAGCTGAGCTACAGACACCAGGGAGACCCCAGCAATGTTCCTCGATGGATTGAGCTAAGCCAATCTCCAGGGTCTCAGCTAATTGACAATTAAACTGGAAAGGGGGCAATTTTAAAAAGATAAAGAAAGATTTGCATTTATATAGTGCCTTTCACGACCACCGGACGTCCCAAAGCGCTTTACAGTCAATGAAGTACTTTTTGAAGTGTAGTCACTCTAAGAAACATGGCATCCAATTTGCGCACAGCAAGCTCCCACAAACAGCAATGTGATAAATGAACTGACTGACTGATTGTATCTCTGCCGAGGTGGTGTGATGGAGGGCAGTCAGAAACACATTGTTCTCTGTCTATATATGCTTTGTATCTGATTTGTATTCCCTCACTTTACCTGATGAAGGAGCAGCGCTCCGAAAGCTCGTGATTTCAAATAAAACTGTTGGACTATAACCTGGTGTTGTGCGACTTCTCATTTTTGTCCACCCCAGTCCAACACCGGCATCTCAAATGAACAGATCATCTGTTTTTTAGTGATGTTGATTCAGGGATAAATATTGGCCCCAGGACACCGGAGAGAACTCCCCCTGCTCTTCTTCGATAGTGGCCATAGGATTTTTTATGTCCACCTGAGAGAGCAGACGGGGCCTCGGTTTAATATCTCATCTGAAAGACGGCACCTCCGACAGTGCAGCACTCCCTCAGCACTGCACTGGAGTGTCAGCCTAGATTTTTGTGCTCAAGTCTCTGGAATGGGACTTGAACCCACGACCTTCTGACTCAGAGGCGAGGGTGCTGCCCACTGAACCACAACTGACACGAAAGAAAGAAAGACTTGCATTTCTATAGCGCCTTTCACTGCCTCAGGACGTCCCAAAGCGCTTCACAGCCAATGAAGAACTTTTGAAGTGTAGTCACTGTTGTAATGTAGGATTATGATACATTCAGAAACAAAAAAAAAATCACAAAGTGATTTGATTTAAGTCTGAAATCTTAGATATTAAACCATGGAATCGTGCACCAGTGTGAGGTCAACTTCAGGAGAGGGAAGCAGGGGAAAGATTGGGGAAAATTTATATATTTCAAAACAGACTTTGCAGTGGAAAAGGCCACTACAGTTTCAATCCAGACAAGAAAATAAGTTCTTCCAATTTGTATGCAAGAAGTATCAGGATGTTAAGTATTGGTTACCATAGCAGCACAACTTGGAATTGGTTAAATGAGAAACACAAACAGCATTATATTTAAACTTAGGCTTAGTCTAACTGGTTTACTGCCCAGCAGCTGTAGACTGCAAGTAGGAAAATTTGGATAGGCAAGTGGCACGAACAACATTTGATAATATTCCAAGTGAGAGCAAAATAACAAAATATTTAAAGTTTCCCCAATTTCATTCAAAGATTTAGTCCAACATAATGATGCATTGTGTTGTAAATGCCAACCGGTCTTGTTTACATTGCGAATGAATGTATTTGAACTTGACATTTCACTTGCAATCAATGTTCCCTCTAAAATTTTGTTGTTATGTGTGGTGGCTTTTTTCAATGCGCGGTACCATTAAATTTTTTGCGTGGCGTCTTTGAGAGCTTGTGAGCGGCCTGCGCGGTTCCTTCAAGATTGCTGTGTGCCTGCCCACAGCTTGTTCCAAAATTTGAATTGTCAGCCGTGGCTCAGTGGGCAGCACCCTCACCTCTGAGTTGGAAAGTTGTGGGTTCAAGTCCCATGCCAGAGACTTAAGCACAAAAATCTAGGCTGACACTCCCAGTGCCTGTGCTGAGGGAGTGCTGCACTGTCGGAGGTGCCGTCTTTCGGATGAGATGTTAAACCGAGGCCCCGTCTGCTCTCTCGGGTGGCTGTTACAGATCACATGGTGCTATTTCAAAGAAGAGCAGGGGAGTTATCCCTGGTGTCCTGGCCAATATTTATCCCTCAATTAACATCACTAAAAACAGATTATCTGGTCATTATCACATTGCTGTTTGTGGGAGCTTGCTGTGTGCAATATTGGCTGCTGTGTTTCCTACATGACAACAGTGACTACACTTCAAAGAGTACTTCATTGGCTGTAAAGCTCTTTGGAATGTCCTGAGGTTACTTCAGAGAGCAGATTGAGTTAACCATGCCATGTGGGACTGGAGTCACGTGTAGGCTGGACTCAATAGGGATTTTTTTTATTTCAAAAAATATACTTTATTCATTAAATTTGTAAAGGTACATTATAGTGCAAATCAAATGTCACAATTCATAGTGCAATGCAGCTTAAATACTGTACATGGCACTCCAGGTTGGCCCATTCCAGTCACAGTGCAAATTACATCTACATTGCATTAAACATTTTCTGCTACGTGCAGCCCGAGGGAAGATTTCTTACTGGTTCCTGTCCCCTTGGTGTACAATGGCGGTAGGGCCTTAAACTGTGGCCTTTCCCCAATAAGCCTTTGCGGTGGCTGCACCAAGCTTCAGTGCGTCCCTCAGCACATAGTTCTGGACCTTGGAACTCAATAGGGATGCCATTGGTGAACCAGTTAGGTTTTTATGATAAACCCAACTTTCCTGGTCATTTTTCTGGTGGGCGCCCACAATCACTCTTCACACGTGAGACTGGACAGTGGGTGTTGACAGGGTAGTGGGCCATGGAGATTGTGACAGCCAAACTCTCATCTGGTGTCCACCTATGGGCACTTTCCACCAAGGGGGTCACTGGATATCCGTCAGGATAAGGAACCCAGGTTAATTTGCGTTTTTCTTAACCTAGGTGTGCTGAGGCCCATTACAATGGTCCTACCACTACCCTTTTACAAAACATTGCCGAGAGGATGTCAGTTAGCTCCTCTTGTGGCTGCGGAATGAGGTGCAATATAATGTAAAGAGTTAAAAGGTGTCCCCATTGCTATATTGATTTGCAGGCAATTCAATCATTCACCTAATTTAACAAGTATCCTGTACAGAACCCTGAGTAAGATAGCATAACAATAGTTGTCTAAACCTTGAGAAGTCGCACAACACCAGGTTATAGTCCAACAGTTTTATTTGAAATTACGAGCTTTCGGAGCTCTGCTCCTTCGTCAGGTACAGTGAGGAGCAGCGCTCCGAAAGCTCGTAATTTCAAATAAAACTGTTGGACTATAACCTGGTGTTGTGCGACTTCTCATTTTTGTCCACCCCAGTCCAACACCGGCATCTCCGCATCATGTCTAAACCTTAGTATTCAAAAGCTTTCCTAAACCAAACAGCCAGTTATAAAGATATGACAAATGCAGAATATCTGTATAGAAAAAAAAATAGGAGCAGGCCATTCGGCCCTTCGAGCCTGCTCCGCCATTCAATATGATCATGGCTGATCCTCTATCTCAATACCATATTCCTGCTCTCTCCCCATACCCCTTGATGTCTTTTGTGTCTAGAGTATAACCCTCATGTTCTATATTCGCATTCACATTCATCTGAACTACCCTATGAAAGCACACAGCCAACTATTTAATGGCAGCCAGACTCAAATTGTATACTGAACAATTAGTTTTCGATAGGAAAGATCCTTTTCCTGGCTCACATGACACTTTTAATGCTTTTCCTGAAGTTCTCAAAGATCGTGGAATAATGAGGTGGTTGAGTTTCAAACAATTTAAGAACAGGTTCTGCCAACATTTGGGGTGAAGCTGAGCTGTGTGATATCACTAATAATTTTGTGTAAAATTCCTTTTGTTCATGAAATTGATAACGTATTTGTTTTAAATAAACAAATTTATTGTATTTTACTTAAGGGTGCTAGGCTTTTGGAATGTCTACCCGATAAGAAGCCAGGTCGAGGACATTAGAGGGGTTCAAATGCAGGGGGACACTAGGTTGGATGATCTGGACTAGTGAGGAGTGATCGCAGTGGGCCAATTGGCCTTCTCTTCTTTTCTTACCAGATTCACACAGCACGATTTCAGCCACTGAAACAAGATTAGGATTCCTCGACAGACAGTTTCAGCGGAATTTATTCAGGATTATCGTGGGGAGAAGAATACCCAAAACAAGTTTTCTTTCCGTTTGAGGTATCGTGTAGTTTTAATTTAGATCAGACTAAGATATCGGAATGAGGCCTTCCAGTTATAATGGGAGACTTTGAGCAGTCAATGGCCAACACATGCACAACTTGAATTTGGCAACACAGCACAAAAGAAGTGAGGATGGCTGTGATTTATAAAGACCAACGGTTGGCAGAGATCGCCGCATTCTTCCTTTCTGATGCTTTACCAAATTTATAGTAAGAAGCAATAACAAGCTCGGTGAGACAACCTATCAAGATACGGTCACATGTTTCCACAATTACCCTGGCAACCTTGCGCAGCTGGGGAAAAAAATGTCTTCCTCATCCGCTCCCCAAGTTCGAGCCATGGGTGAGACTACATTGACGCGCTCCATCACCTCCATCCATGCTGTTCTCTGCTCCTTATCCAAAGAGAGCCACCCGCAGCTGCAGTACGACTTTCACAGCCTGGTCGCTGAATAGGACCATTCTGCCCCCTCCGCCACCCCCCCCGCCAACAACAGTTTTTGGCAACAAAAGAGAAGTCCACTTTTAAGGGCAGCCAGCAGCCCTTTAAGAGGTCTGGTGCAGGAAATCTTGCCCCCTACCCCACCCGCCCTGCGGCCCCCCCCCCCAAACCCAGCGCACTCCCAGCGTGCCATGTGCAAGGTACCTCGCCCCTTCCCTATCTCTGTGATCTCCTTCAGCCACCACCCCCGCACCCCACTCCTGCACCGAGATATCTGCGCTCCTCTAATTCTGCCCTCTTGAGGATTCCTGATTATAATTGCTCAACCTTTGGTGGCCGTGCCTTCTGTTGCCTGGGCCCTAAGCTCTGGAATTCCCTGCCTAAACCTGCCCGCCTCTCTATCTCTCTCTCCTCCTTTAAGATGCTCCTTAAAACCTACCTCTTTGACCAAGCTTTTGGTCACCTGCCCTAATTTATCCTAATGTGGATCGGTGTCAAATTTTTTGTCTTAAAATACACCTGTGAAACGCCTTGGGACGTTTTACTACGTTAAAGACGCTATATAAATACAAGTTGTTGTTGTTGTTGTTGTTGTACCAGGAGCAGCTTAAAAGCTTGCGAATGTGTCGAGCCTCTGTGAGCGAGCAGGGCGATCCACTTCAGACACTTATGCTCCAAGATTCCATTCACAGCCCCCTGTGAATTTTCAATAGAGGTTTTTAATGTTATCGCCCGGCTTAAGCACAAATCAAAAAGGTCGCTATCGCCACTTGATCAGACGTTCTCCGAGCAGCAATGGTGCAGCCCAACGCTGTTAGCGTTTGCGATTCGCCATGGAAAACATCTGGAGCGGGTTTGAAATACAGTGACCTGCTTTGCTGCATTTTACTGAAAGGGTTTTTTGTGGCTCAGTCATTAAAGCATATTCTGGTACAATTTACGAACAACATACTTTTTCTAACAAAAGTAAACCAAAACAGAGGGCTCATCGGAGAGGCACAGATTAAATAATTGTTTTCATTTCAGCGGGACTTGTGGCTGTGCTGTGATATCTGAGTGATTAACTGCTTTCTGAGCAGCGCTCTCGCCATGGGGACTTGGGCAAAAAACATTTCTTTTTGTGGCTGTACACAAAATGAACTGTTTTATATACCGCCCTGCTGACATATTCCCCTTTAATAACTGTCTCAACCGTCAACAGCTGTAACTGCCGAATATCATGGCAAATGTCGCTTTTATTGGGCACCAGGTACCAATCTTTGGGTTTTATCGCCAGGGCCAGTCTCAGTGCTCACCAGCTTTTCCATAATTGGCATCATTGTGCAAGCCACGCGAGTTAAATTTCATACGTGCTACCACAGAGTTGGCACATCGCTCAGAGCACCGTCAATTTTAAATTGCTGAAATTAACCAGTCACAAAACAGAACAATGGAGGGTGTGCATGCTTTGTCCTAACGATCTAGGCCCTGAAATTATGATGTGGGATGCTAGCGATGATCACTTAACACATTCATCTGAAATTCCTCTCTCCGCTGTTTTGTTTGGAGGCATTAAACCTGTTTTAATTAAATGGGTTAACACCTCTGCTAAAGTAGTGGGGAGAGCAGTTCCAGACAAAGGCTTTAAAGAAAGAAAAGACATGAATTTATCTAGCATTTTTCATGACCTCAGAACATCCCAAAGCGCTTTATAGTCAATAATTTCTGAAGTGTAGTCACTGTTGTAATGTGGGAAACGCGGCAGCCAATTGGCGCACAGCAAGCTCCCACAAACAGCAATGTGATAATGACCAGATAATCTGTTTAGAGTGATGTTGATTGAAGGATAAATATTGGCCAGGACACCGGGGAGAACTCCCCTGCTCTTCTTCGAAATAGTACCATGTGATCTTTTACATCCACCTGAGAGAGCAGACGGGACCTCGGATTAACATCTCATCTGAAAGACGGCACCTCTGACAGTGCAGCACTCCCTCAGTACTGCACTGGGAGTGTCAGCCTAGATTTTGTGCTCAAGCCTCTGGAGTGGGACTTGAACCCACAACCTTCTGACTCAGAGGCAAGAGAGAGTGCTACCCACTGAGCCAAGGCTGACACCTTAAAGCATTCGTGCTCATGGTGTAATTTCAGGCATATAATTTTTTTTATCTCCTCCCCCCCCCCCACCTTGAATATGGTAGTTTGTGCTGCTGTACAGTTCCACGGGTGATGGCAGCTCTTTTGTACCTTACTCAGATGAACCTTCTTCATGCACAAGTCTGCACAGTGTGTGCCGGTCCACTGGCTATCTGGCCATGGGAGGTATTACAGACAGTGAACGAGGAGGTAGTTGAGATACTGGATCGAATAAAAATTGTTAAGGAGGGGGTACTAGAAAGGCTGGCTGTACTTAAAGTAGATAAGTCACCAGGACCAGATAGGATGCATCCTTGGATGCTGAGGGAAGTAAAGGTGAAAATTGCAGAGGTACTGGCCATAATCTTCCAATCCTCCTTAGATACGGGGGTGGTGCCAGAGGACTGGAGAATTGCAAATGCTACAAAAAAGGGTGTAAGGATAAACCCAGCAACTACAGGCCAGCCAGTTTAACCTCGATAGTGGGGAAGCTTTTAGAAATGATAATCCGGGACAAAACTAACAGTCACTTGGACAAGTATGGATTAATTAAGGAAAGCCAGTACGGATTTGTTAAAGGCAAATCATGTTTAACTAACTTGATTTGAGTTTTTTGATGAGGTAACAGAGAGGGTTGATGAGGGCAATGCGGTTGATATGGTGTACATGGACTTCCAAAAGGCGTTTGATAAAGTGCCACATAATAGGCTTGCCAGCAAAGTTGAAGTCCATGGAATAAACAGAACAGTGGCAGCATGGATACAAAATTGGCTAAGTGACAGGAAACAGAGAGTAGTGGTGAACGGTTGTTTTTCGGACTGGAGGAAGGTACACAGTGGTGTTCCCCAGGGGTCGGTACTAGGACCACTGCTTTTCTTGATATATATTAATGACTTAGACTTGGGTGTACAGGGCACAATTTCAAAATATGCAGATGACACAAAACTTGGAAGTATAGTGAACATTGAGGAGGATAGTGATAGACTTCAAGAAGACATAGACAGGCTGGTGGAATGGGCGAACACGTGGCAGATGAAATTTAACGCAGAAAAGTGCGAAGTGATACATTTTGGTAGGAAGAATTAGAAGAGGGAGTGCATGAACAGAGAGACCTAGGGGTATATGTGCACAAATCGTTGAAGGTGGCAGGGCAGGTTGAGAAAGCGGTTAAAAAAGCACACAGGATCCTGGGCTTCATAAATAAAGGCATAGAGTACAAAAGCAAGGAAGTTATGATGAACCTTTCTAAAACACTGGTTCGGCCTCAACTGGGGTACTGTGTCCAACTGTGGGCACTGCACTTTAGGAAGGATGTGAAGGTCTTAGAGAAGGTGCATAAAAGATGTACAAGAATAATTCCAGGGATGAGGGACTTCAGTTACGTGGATAGACTGGAGAAGCTGGGGTTGTTCTCCTTGGAGCAGAGAAGATTGAGAGGAGATTTAATCGAGGTGTTCAAAATCATGAGGGGTCTGGACAGAGTAGATGGAGAGAAACTGTTCCCATTGGCGGAAGGGTTGAAAACCAGAGGACACAGATTTAAAGTGATTGGCAAAAGAACCAAAGGTGACATGAGGAAAACCTTTTTTACGCAGCGAGTGGTTAGGATCTGGAATGCACTGCCTGAAAGGGTGGTGGACTCAATCGTAGCTTTCAAAAGGGAGTTGGATAAGTATCTGAAAGAAAAAAATTTGCAGGGCTACGGGGAAAGGGCGGGGGGAGTGGGACTGGCTGAAGTGCTCTTGCAGAGAGCCGGCACGGGCTCAACGGGCCGAATGGCCTCCTTCTGTGCTGTAACCAATCTATGATTCTATGAAATCCAAATCTGCCTCATCGGTTGTCCACACACAATTTTACACGCGCACACACACACACTTTCCAGCATGGCTCACTGGAACATGATGAGGAGTAGGAACCCTGGCTGATGTTTTCTCCTCCCCAGCCTAGAGACACTGAACCCAATCATAGCGTTCTCACACCACAGACCAGTGCGGTGTTAGAGATACCCCTGCTGGCCTCAGACGAAGGAAAGTGGAATGAGTCAGTCACGGTTCCTATTCCTGAACACTACCCAGTGACTCCTTCTGGAAGTGCACCTGTGTGGATGTTCGGTGAGGACAGGATAAGGGTTGCATGTAATGTCTCCCATAGGTAAATAGCCTGCCAGCACTAACAGGACAGACTCGCACATAAAGAATGACCACTTGCAGAGAGGTACAGAAGAGCTGCCTTTGGGAGGAAGGATGAAGAGAGAAAATTGGAAAGAAAGAAGACGTTTGTGTTGTGGTTGCCTTTGTGTTAACAAACAGGCAATAGAATAACTGGGTCCTGTGCCAGGTCCTCCTATAAACTGCAACAGAAGGCTGCACCAGGCTTTAGACTGACTCTAAATTCTCTGATGCTCTGTTGATTTGAGAGAGGCAGTAGTTGCTGTGGGGGTTAATACTGTGGCACTGACAGGTTAAAAAAATATATGAGAGGCTGGAGAGTTGCTGCTATGGATTTCTAACCTCACACGGTTCCAGGAAAGAACGATAAGGGGAGAAAATTGAAAAGAACGAAAATTGAAAAAGAAAACAAAAGCACCCCAGACAGGCCAGGCATATTTGAATACTCATTGCACGAAGCTGCTTTTGCTGTTTGTAAAGGAAAAATGATCCTGGCTTTTATAGGCCAGGTGCAGACAGTCCATATTACTGCCAAAACCAAAAAACACCCTTAACAGCACTCGGAAACTGAGTAGGTTACTTCATTATCCCAGTTACACACATCTTTGGCATGTGGGAATGAATGGTATCCAGTCTGGACAATATTTAATGCTGGTGTTGAAAGGGGATGCAAAATATAAACAGCCAATAGATTGCACAGAAACAGAACTACCACTCACAAAAATTAATGGTAGCTTAAAGACAACCCAAAGTAATACTAAACAAAATCAATTGCCAGTGGAACACTATCTCAGCATTTAAAGTTCACAGTCAGCACAGCCAAGAATTATTCCTCAACTAACCTGAATTTTTACACACAAAAATTATCTTAGAGCTGAAGAAAATGTGTATAGCCAAATCAGTGCCGGGTATAACACGAAGCCACACAGATGAGAATGTCCAAAGTTCAATTCTTGGTCTGTGCTGAGGTAGCTGATCCCAGCTAAAATAACAGCTGAGGTGCGAAGATTGTTATCAGTGCCTCTGGGCGAGGATGGGAGGAGAGCAAAAATCAGCAAGGGTTACCTGCTCCTGATTTCTATTCAGTGACTCTGGCTGGAAGTTACATTTCTGTGGATGTCTGGTGGAAAAAGAAAGAGACTTGCATTTCTATAGCGCCTTTCATGACCGCCGGACGTCCCAAAGCGCTTTACATTCAATGAAGTACTTTTGGAGTGTGGTCACTGTTGTAATGTGGGAAACACGGCAGCTTATTTGCTCACAGCAAGCTCCCACAAACAGCAATGTGATAATGACCAGATAACCTGTTTTTTAGTGATGTTGATTGAGGGATAAATAGTGGCCAGGACACCGGGGAGAACTCCCCTGCTCTTCTTCGAAATAGTGCCATGGGATCTTTTACATCCACCTGAGAGAGCAGACATTCTTGGTTTAACATCTCATCCAAATGACAACACCTCTGACAGTGCAGCACTCCCTCAGTACTGCACTGGAGTGTCAGCCTAGCTTTAAGTGCTCAAGTCTCTGGAGTGGGGCTTGATCCCACAACCTTCTGACTCAGAGGCAAGTGAACTACCCACTGAGCCATGGCTGACACGATCCGCATCAGTTGTGATTGACCTCCACAATTGGCAGGCTCTGCCCTAGACATGAAGAACGGCCGCTTGGGTAAGGTGCTGATGGACAACTGCCGCATATGGAACCGTACCCCTGCATAGAGTCAGAAGCTTCAGCAGAGGAGAAAATTGTTAGAAATAAATAGCAGTGACGTGTATGAAGATATGGTCCAGACAGATAAACAGGACATCAAGGCCAACAATTCTTAGTTTGTAATATAAGGAACATGATAACTACAGAAACATTTTTTTTTCTCCTTCTTTTCTTGTCAATTTTCTCTTCCCCTCTCTGGAAGATGTTGACCCGGTGCTGACTCTGGATCCACAGGCACCAGTTGCCCTCCAGTATCTAGCCCCAAGTGGATATTATTCACCTGTCAGCCTTGACAGTAAGCTATGTAACTGCGGAGAGCAACAGAGGGCTGAGCTTGAAGCACGTCCTTTTCCAATGCCCAAGCAAGCCACTTTGCAGCAGAAAACACTCGATAGCAGTCGGAAATGCAAACCCTGTTGGATTTTCCCTTCAACCAGGCAACAGAGGCTAACTGAAACACCTGAACTATCACCCCAAGTGAGATCAGACACTCAGCACCGTCAACCATCAGGGGAGCTCGTAAGAAAGAACAAATCAACTTGAATTTGTATAGCTTTCTCACATCTCCCAAAAACATTCCAAAGAAGATAAGAACATAAGAATTAGGAGCAGGAGTCAGCCATTCGACCCCTCGAGCCTGCTCCACCACTCAATAAGATCATGGCTGATCTTCGACCTCAACTCCACTTTCCCGCCCGATCTCCGTATCCCTTGATTTCCCCTAGAGTCCAAAAATCTATCGAACTCAGCCTTGAATATACTCAACAACTCAGCCTCCACAGCACTTTGGGGTAGAGAATTCCAAAGATTCACAACCCTCTGAGTGAAGAAATTCCTCCTCATCTCAGTCCTAAATGGCCGACCCCTTATCCTGAGACTATGTCCCCTAGTTCTAGACACTCCAGCCGGGGGAAACAACCTCTCAGCATCTACCCTGTCAATCCCCTTCAGAATCTTGTATTTTCAATGCGATCACCTCTCATTCTTCTAAACTCCAGAGAGTATAGGCCCAATCTACTCAATCTCTCCTCATAGGACAACCCTCTCATCCCAGGGATCAATCTCATACAATGAATTACTTTGAAGGAAGAAGAACTTAGAAATTGCATTTTTTTTTTATACATCGTCTTTCACGACCATTGGATGTCCCAAAGGGCTTTACAGCCAATGAAGCACTTTTGAAGTGTAGTCACTGTTGTAATGTAGAAGACCATGGAAGCCAATTTGTGCACAGAAATGGCCACAAACCGCTGTGAAATGAAGGTTGAATGAATCAATTTTTGTGGTGTTGGCTGGCCAGGATACAGAGAACCACCTGTTCTTCTTCAAACTGCATCATGGAGTGGAGCTTGAACCTACAATCTTCCAACTCAGAGGCAGTGTTACAAGCTGCGCCAAGGCTGACACTGCAACAACATCCATTTTCACTCATCCTCTTACTACACAATGCAAGAATAATCTCATAAGGTACAGTAGCGTTCTGCTGATAGAAACACCTAGGGGGAAAAATTCAGTTGCTTTGCGCCTCCCGTTAGCGCCCTAAGGACGCAAAGTAACTAGCGCCCGGGCGCGGCGGCATCAACGCCTCCCGTGAAATTCAGCAGGAGGTTAGCGGCGGCAGTAACCGTTAGCGCCCCGCGGTGCTGCGCAGCCAGCGATGACATCATTGCCGTGCGCAGCACCCCGTTCGTGCCCCAGCCGCGATCTTCGGTAGTGCCCCCTGACTTACCGCCGGACGCTAAATCCGACAGGGTCAGGGGGGGCCTACCTGCGGCCGGGGCAGCGCTATTTAAAGGCGAGGTGCCGGGCGGCCATTTTTGTTGCTGGCTGCCTGCCAGCACCTGCCTCCTCTGCCGTCCCTGGCCTCCTGACCAGCCCCCCCGCGGAGTGCTGGCTGTGCTCCGTGAGCCTTGCACTTCTCTTGAGTGCTGGGCTCTTCTGCCGGCACTCCGATCCCAGTGGCCCAGCTGGGCCCCGGGTCGCGCTGCGCAAGGCCCCTCCCCTTTAAGAAGGGGAGGAAGGCCTGCAGTACCGTGGCTCATAGCACCGCGATATTCCCTCGCAGCCCCCCAAGAGGGAGGCGAGGCGCTTCCAGTAGCGGCCCGCTTCCCTCTTGGGGCGCTACCACTTAATTTCGGCTGCGGGGGCGCTAATTTTTTCGGGGCGCTAAAAGTAGCGCCCCAGCGAAGTTAGCGCCCCAAAAGGGGACTCGACTCAATTTTTCCCCCCTATATTCTCCCTCATGGATTAATGGGTAACAGCATTGCCCAATGCATCACTAAGCATTTGAACCAGAAGGTTCCAATTTGACCTCCTATTCTGAGGTGGTTGCTCACAGCTTGGGCCACAGTTGAGCATCAAAGCAGAACTGAGCTAGACATCAACAACAACAACTTGCATTTATATAGCGCCTTTAATGTAGTAAAACATCCCAAGGCGCTTCACCAGAACGTTATCAAACACAATTTGACACTGAGCCACATAAGGAGATATTAGGGCAGATGAGCAAAAGCTTGGTCAAAGAGGTAAGTTTTAAGGAGTGTCTTAAAGGAGGAAGGAGAGGTAGAGAGGCGGAGAGGTTTAGGCAAGGGCTTAGGGACTTGCTAGCTGAAGGCTCGGCTGCCAATGCGAAAAAGCAGGCGAGGTTCCCGCTCCTGATCTCCATTCAGTCACTCGCCTGGAAAGTATGCATGCATGGATTTTGAATGAGAACAGGATTGGCCTTCACTCTGAGGCCTTTCACTGTTGAGTAGTCTTTTAACACTCACTGACTTGGTTCACACAAGAAGGATGACCACTTGGGCAAGGCACCAGAGTGCTGTCAGCGCCTGTGGGGCTCTATCCAAGCAGAGTTGGTACCTTCAGGAGAGGCGAGGAGAGAATAGGCAGGGGAGGGTGGCCATTGCAAAACTTGGGCTTTAAAAAAAACCACTCCTATGGCAAGCAAAACATTTCCTCTCAAGCAAACATTGTAAGAATCAATCAGTGCTTCAGCAATTGCTTCCTTGAAAGAGAAATCTCCAATTAACAAGGTGCCAATTAGTTGCCAAGTACTATATAATAACCATGTGGTATATGACAGTTATATATTTTACCTACTTTATTCCTGATTTCAGGGATGGAAACTATAGTTATGAGGAGAGTCTTAAGATACTAGGGGGTAGAAATTAGGTCGCGCCCCATTTGGGGCGCAAATATCGTCTGGACGCAAATATTAGCGCCTGGCGCTAATTATCGGCACTGACTGGAAACTTCACTTTTACCGCCCTGGGAGGTGAGTGGAGCGCTAAAGCAGGCGCTGCACACCTGTCTTAACGCGCAAAGGCCAAGGAGTGAGGCGCTAACTCAGAGCACTGGCGAAGCTCATGTAATGTCAGTCAGCAATGGAACACACACACAATGGCACGGGCCAGTTCTTAAAGGGGATGGTTAATCTTGCTTTCCATCCACATCCTGTTCATTGCAGCCTTGAATCTCGGCCTGGAGAGACTTGCACATCAAATGTGCTGGAAAGAACAATGGAGAGTACCAGGCAAAGAGCTCAGAGTGCAGCTCCCACAGTCTCTGCTAAATCGATACAAGGAATGGCAAATCAAAATGAACCTGCAAAGTGCTGCTCAGTACCCAAAACTCCTTCACACAATGTTGAATCTCTCCAGAAGTCTCTCCCTCTCTCTCTCAGAATGCGTAGTTCAAAAATGCCACCAACAATAAAAGACAGGAAGAGGCCCCCTTTAAATAGCGCCCCCCCCCAGCCCCACAGCGATTGATAGCGTTCCAGTCTTCTGGTCGTTGGATGCGCCAGGCGGTAAGGCAGGGGGCGCCACTCAATTTCTGCTCCGGGGCGCCACAAGGGCGTTGCACCATGGAATGACGTCACAATCTGCGCGCGCAGGTGGTCGCAGCGGTAAAGTTTAGCGCCGCCGCACAATCTCTAGTTAAGTTCCCGAGTGGCGCAAACATCGCTGCGCCCGGGCGTTAGCGGCTTTGCGCCCCATTAGCGCCCTCTTAAGGCGCTAACGGGAGGCGCAACCAACTGAATTTTTACCCCTAGAACTATTACCACTAGAGCACAGAAGGCTAGGAAATATAATAGATTTTTTTTACAATTATGATTACATTAAATTGATGTAGTCCAATCTGAAACTAAGGTCTTCAATCTAAACAGAGGAAACTACAAAGGTATGAGGTGCCAAGTTGGCCATGGTAGATTGGGAGACTACACTAAAAGGTATGAAGGTGGCCATACAATTGCTAACATTCAAGGAAATAAAGCATAATTTGCAACAAAACATATATTCCTCCAGGGCATAAAAACCCAAACACAAAGTGATCCAACCATGGCTAACAAAAGAAATTAAAGCTAGTATTAAGTCAAAGAAGGAAGCTTATAAAGTTGCCAGAAAAAGCGGTCAGCCTGAGGATTGGGATCTTTTTAGAAATCAGCAAAGGGGGGACCAAGAAATTGATAAAGAAAGGGAAAATGGAATATGAGCACAAACTAGCGAAAAATATAAAAACGGATTGTAAAAGCTTCTATAGGTATGTGAAAAGGAAAAGACTGGTGAAGTTCAATGTAGGTCATTTACAGTCAGAGATGGGAGAATTTATAATGGGGAATGAGGAAATGGCAGATAAATTAATTAAATACTTTGTTTCTGTCTTCACAGAGGAAGACACAAAAAACCTCCCAGAAATATGAGAAAACCAAGGGTGTGGCAAGAATGAAGAACTTAAAGAAATTATTATTAGTAAAAAAACAGTACTAGCAAAATTAATGGGACTAAAAGTCCATAAATCCCAAGGGCCAGATGACCTACGTACTAGGGTTTTGAAAGAGGTGGCCATTGAGATAGTGGACGCATTGGTTGTCATCTTCCAAAATTCTATAGATTCTGGAACGGTTCCTGCAAATTGGAGGATAGCAAATGTAACCCCGCTATTTAAGAGAAGGGAGAGAGAAAACGGGGAACTACAGACCTGTTAACCTCACATTAGTAGTTGGGAAATTGCTGGAATCTATTATAAAGGATGCAATAACTGGGCACTTAGAAACTAATGGTAAGATTGGGCAGAGTCAACATGGATTTATGAAAGGGAAATCCTATTTAACAAACCTATTGGAGTTCTTTGAGGATGTAACTAGTGGAGTAGACAAAGGGGAACCGGTAGATGTGGTGTATTTGGATTTTCAGAAGGCCTTCGATAAGGTCCCACACAAGAGGTTGGTGAAGAAAATGAGGGCACATGAAATTGGGGGTAATATACTATCATGGTTTGAGAATTGATTAACAGACAGAAAACAAAGAGTAGGGATAAACGGGTCTTTTTCAGGATGGCAGGCTGTGACTAGTGGGATACCGCAAGGATCGGTGGTTGGGCCCCAGCTAGTCACAATCTATATCAATGATTTGGATGAGGGGACTAAATGTAACATTTCCAAATTTGCTGATGATACAAAGCTAGGTGGCAGTGTCAGTTGTGAAGAGGATGTTAAAAGGCTTCAAGGGGATCTCGACAGGCTCAGTGAATGGGCAAGAACATGGCAGATGGAATATAATGTGGATAAATGTGAAGTTATCCACTTTGGTAGAAAAAACAGAAAGGCAGAGTATTTCCTAAATGGTGAAAAATTGGGGAATGCAGATGCTCAAAGGGTCCTGGGTGTCCTTGTACATGAGTCACTGAAAGTGAATGTGCAGGTGCAGCAAACCATTAGGAAGGCAAATGGTATGCTGGCCTTCATTACAAGAGGATTTGAGTGCAGGAGTAAAGAAGTCTTACTCCAATTATATAGGGCCTTGGTGAGACCACACCTGGAGTACTGTGTACAATTTTGGTCTTCTTACCTAAGGAAGGATATACTTGCCATAGAGGGAGTGCAACAAAGGTTCACGAGATTGATTCCTGGGATGGCGGGACAGTCGTATGAGAAGAGATTGAGTAAACTAGGCCTGTATTCTCTTGAATTCAGAAGAATGAGAGGGGATCTCATTGAAGCATACAAAATTATTACAGGGCTTGATAGGGTGGATGCTGGGAGAATGTTTCCCTTGGCTGGGGAGTCTAGAACCAGGGGCCACAGCCTCAGGATAAAGGGTTGGCCATTGAGGACTGAGATGAGAAGAAATTTCTTCACACAGAGGGTGGTGAATCTTTGGAATTCTCTACCCCAGAGGGCTGTGGAGGCTCAGTCATTGGGTATATTCAAAACAGAAGTCGATAGATTTCTGACTAGTAAGGGCATCAAGGGATATGGCGATAGGGCCAGTGAATGGAGTTGAGGCAGAAGATCAGCCATGATCTTATTGAATGGCGGAGCAGGCGCGAAGGGCCGAATGGCCTACTCCTGCTTCTATTTCTTATGTTCTTATGTTCTTAAATTACAATTTAGGCTGGGGTTGTTTTCTTTGGAGCAGTGGAGGCTGAGGGGAGATTAATTGAGGTGTATAAAATTATGAGGGGCCTAGATAGAGTGGATAGGAAGGACCTATTTCCCTTAGCAGAGAGGTCAAAAACCAGGGGGCTTAGATTTAAAGTAATGGTAGAAGGATTAGAGGGGAGTTGATGAGAACTTTTTTCACCCAGAGGGTGGTGGGGGTTTGGAACTCACTGCCTGAAAGGGTGGTAGAGGCAGAAACCCTCATCACATTTAAAATGTACTTGGATATGCACTTGAAGTGCCGTAACCTACAGGACTACGGGCCAAGAGCTGGAAAGTGGGATTAGGCTGGATAGCTCTTTTTTGGCCGGCACAGACACGATGAGCCGAATGGCCTCATTCTGTGCCATAAATTTCTATGATTCTATGAAGGCTTTTTATAGGATGAACAGGAAAAGACTAATCCCTCATCTTGCGGGGGGGTGGGGTGGGGGGTGGTCAAGGATGAAGGGTCATCAATTTAAAATGGTCACTAAGAGAGTGAGAAGAGATGTTAAATGTCTTTACACAAGAACAACAAGAACAACTTGCATTTATATAGCTTCTTTAATGTAGTAAAATGTCCCGCGGCGCTTCACAAGAGTATTAAAAGTCAAAAACTTTGACACCCAGCCATATAAGGAGAAATTAGGGCAGATGACCAAAAGCTTGGTCAAAGAGGTAGGTTTTAAGGAGCGTCTTAAAGGAGGAAAGAGAGGTAGCAAGGCGGAGAGGTTTAGGCAGGGAATTCCAGAGCTTAGGGCCCAGGCAGCTGAAGGCACGGCTGCCAATGGTTGAGCGATTATAATCAGGGATGCTCATGAGGGCAGAATTAGAGGAGCGCAGATATCTCGGGGGGTTGCGGGGCTGAAGGAGATTACAGAGATAGGAAGGGGTGAGGCCACAGAGGGATTTGTAAACAAGGATGAGAATTTTGAAATCGAGGCGCTGCTTAACCGGGAGCCAATGTAGGTCAGCGAGCACAGGGGTGATGGGTGAAGGGATTTGGTGCGAGTTAGAACACGGGCAGCAGAGTTTTGGATGATCTCAAGTTTACGTAGGGTAGAATGTGGGAGGCCAGCCAGGAGTGCGTTGGAATAGTCAAGTCTAGAGGTAACAAAGGCATGGATGAGGGTTTCAGCAGCGGATGAGCTGAGGCAAGGGCGGAGTCGGGCGATGTTACAGAGGTGGAAGTAGGCGGTCTTTGTTATGCTGCGGATGTGTGGTCGGAAGCTCATTTCGGGGTCAAATATAACACTAAGGTTGCGAACAGTGTGGTTCAGCCTCAGACAGATGTTAGGGAGAGGGATCGAGTCAGTGGCTAGGGAACGGAGTTTGTGGCGGGGACCCAAAACAGTGGCTTTGGTTTTCCCAATACTTAATTGGAGAAAATTTTTGCTCATCCAGAATTGGATGTCGGAGAAGCAGTCTGACAATTTAAAGACCGTGGAGGGGTCGAGAGCTAGGTGTCGTCAGCAGGAAGTAACAGAGAGTTGTTGGAGCATGGAATATTTGTCACAGAGAATGATTGCGGCAGAGACCATTGCATCTTTTAAGGGAAAATTGGAGATATATTTGAAGCAGGGAAAGCTGGGAGACAGCGGGATTAATTTTAGATTGTTCTAGCAAAGAGCTGGCACAGACAAAATGGGCCAAATGGCCTCCTTCTATAAACATCTATGGTTCTATGCATCAAAAATCTTTTATTTAAATAGTTTTTTTTTCATTTTGGGGGGGGGTAAAGGAACTCGTGAAAAAAAAATGTATTAATCACTGGAGCTGTTGTCCCATTCACTGTAATTGTAAAGGCCAATTCACCTTTCTCTACTGCCAGAATAAACTCGGCCGTCTTCATACAGAGCTGCTCTCGACTAAGTGAAGTCACTTCTATGCAATGAACTGTAAAGGAAACACAGTTCAACAGTGTCATTATATTTAATTTTAGTTCATTCTCAGTGCCATTGATGTCATCGCCTGTGCCGCGTCCACTTGTCTTTATCATCTGCATAAAATAATTCTCCAGAACGTCCTACAAAGAAAGATGAGAAATGCTCTTCTGGGTTTACTGAGTGGATTGGAAACTATTTCGTCTGGTGAGAGATTCTTTTTTTTTGTCCAAATGTGTTGAACTAAGTTGTTTTCAAAAGAGTTCATTTAGTTTGTAACTTGTAAAGGATCGTGCGACTAGCCTGGTGAAACACGATTTTTTTTTCAGTCAAACTGCCTTCCTGTCATGTAACGCCAACACATGTTCTGTTTACTTGTAAAGCCCTCTATATTTGTTGAATCATGTAAAACCGCAGATCAAAACCTGGTGGGTATAACGGCGGCTGTGGCTGTAATAGAGAATGCAAACACCAATAGGAAAGCCCAGCAACTGCTAAAAAGTGTTTTCTTTTTTTGTCTTGGACTGTAGATTTTTGTACATTTTGCACGATACCACGGGGGCCTCGCTGCTGATGGTCACAGGCCACAAAACCGGGCGCGCAAGGTCACCGTGCATCGCATTTTGAGGTGACTGATTAGAAGGTCACAAAAATGACCGTTCTACAGGCACGTGGGAGCCAATGTTCCCTTTAATTTTTTTGGGGGGGTGCGTGGCCCATTCAAATTGCCGCGCATTCGCGTCTTTTCTCCTATTGTGAATCCGGCGAGCGGCCTGTGCGGGACCTCCAGCGCGTTGAGCGGCCACGCGTTTGCCCAGCTTAACGGGAGCATTAAAATAGAACAATTCGTTGGTCCCGCAACAAATCGCATCAGTCTAGCTGAGGCCGATCGAGTGCAAAGTGTTGAAGATGACGCCCATGTGGGCATCAGGGTTCCTCATTATCAACCTCACATCAACAGCTAGGGTTTGCACTCAATTAACGTTAAGGTGATATCTGACCACAGAAACATGTACATCAACGGTCATTATCCAGGAAGCCGCCATCATGCCTTCCCTATGTGGCAGTCCACGGTGCCTCATTGTTGGAACAAGAAGAAAGACTGGCAGGGATGGCTTCCAAGTGATCAAAACTAACCTCTGTATCCATGGCTCCTGACTCCACTGAGAAACCCTGTAGCACTGGAGAAGTATCTTGGGCTTGATGCCAGAGCATGTTTGCTGTTGCTTGGCAACCACTTCTACCTACAAGTAAAGTGCACTGTCATGCTTTGGTACAATGAAAGGGTGTGTGCAAAAGAGCAATCGTTATGTACAGTCCTTGAAATGACACCTCCTAGAGGTTATTGGAGTTCCCAACTTAGGTGGTGGCCATGCCTGAAATGTGCGCCCAAGTGAGGAGTGCACCTTTCTTTGCCTTCCTCCTGCTACCTTCCACCTTTGCAGCCAGGAACGAGAGTCCTGGGTGACTGCATTGACGTGACTGGTGAGATCCTTCCGTGTAGCTTGCCCCAGTGCTTTTTGGAAGCTGCAGAATTGTGTTAGAAGCTATAGTGTGAAAATTTTAGGTGTCATCATAAAACTGGGGATGTAAAGGCTCAACTATACTTGCCACCCTCAGTTGTTTGTACAGTCGAGCCTGCACCTTGGGCCAGTTCAGTCCCATTTTTGCCACTGTCACAACATCTGGGCTATGGTGTAAATTAAATATGACTAGGGATATGGCACGAATTGCAATATTAGGTTAATCTGCTCGATCTTCGCACTGAAATCAAAAATCCTCACACTTTAGCCTCTAACGTAATACCATCCGTCTTTTATTCCATCTCCAGTGAAATAAAGTCAAATACAATATTCAGTCAGTAATGAACTCAGAAGGTTTATATCCATCACTGGTCTGAACACACCAGTGACTCTTCAGTCTTGAGGCAAAGTCAAATGATGAAAAGGATTCGAGTGGCCTGATGACACCTTGGTAAAGGTACATGTTTATGCTCGTTCGTACACTTTCATCAGAGTTATGTGTTACGATTTAACTATAATGAGGTAGCCCTATCACAGATTCGCCCTCCCTTTCAGAGCGGCTTACCATTAGGAGTGCGGGATCAGTGAACCGACACGATAGCACATTAATGGAATCACGCCATTGTTCTGGTTTTGCTGTTTGCAGCTTTCACCCTTGCACTCCTGAAGTTGGTGACTCCTGCTGCAGTAGGTGTCCATAGGTGTCCAAATGATATTCAGTACCTCACCCAAGTGGTCGCTCTTCATATGCGAGCCTAGGCAGCGAGTGTACATCAAAGCCAACTCCAATCCAGTGCTTACCTGACATCCACACTCACCAACAGGGGTTGCTGGACAGTAATCAGGAGTGAGTAACTTGGCTTTTTTTCCCCCCTCTTCCTATCCCAAGGATATTGAAGTCAATTTAAAGCCCCAATTGCTGTACCACTGAGGTCAACTAACTCAGCACAGTCTCGCAATCATTTTTCTTTGTTCATTCATTCTCAGGACATGGACGTCGCTGGCAAGACTGGCATTTATTGTCCATCCCTAGCTGCCCTGAGAAGATTTAAGACGGAGCTGAGGAGGAATTTCTTCTCTCAGAGGGTCGTGAATCTTTGGAATTCTCTGCCCCAGAGAGCTGTGGAGGCGGAGTCATTGAATATATTCAAGGCTGAGATAGACAGATATTTGAGCTACAGGGGAGTCAAGCGTTATGGGGAGCGGAGTTGAGGCCAAGATCAGATCAGCCATGATCTCATTGAATGGCGGAGCAGGCTCGAGGGGCCAAATGACCTACTCCTGCTCCTATTTCTTATGTTCTTATTGTTCTTATGTAAGATAACTGAGTGGCTTGCTAGGCCACATGAGAGAGACCTCGAGTCAACCACGTTGGTGTGGGACTGGAGACACATATAGGCCAGACCGAGTAAGGATGGCAGTTTTCCTTTTCTGAAGGACGTTAGTGAACCAGTTGGGAT
Organism: Squalus acanthias; assembly: GCA_030390025.1. NCBI lineage: Eukaryota > Metazoa > Chordata > Chondrichthyes > Squaliformes > Squalidae > Squalus > Squalus acanthias. The sequence goes on along the minus strand of CM059440.1, from coordinate 48,860,526 downwards.
TTTATGACAATCTGACAGCTTTTCATTGTCACTTTTCCAGATTCCATTTAAAAAACGATATTCAAATTCTCAAACTGCCATGGCGGGATTTAAACTCACGTCCTCCAGGTTATCAATCCCAGGTCAGTCCAGGTAACATAACCACTACGCTGCTGCACACAAATATGGAGCCTTCTGGCTTAGTTTTACACAGGCATTTCCTTTAACCATCAGAGAAGCTTCAGATCTGTGCTCTTAAAAGACAGTCAGAACTTCTCTTCAGATCGATCCACACTCTCAATTATCAGCATGATTTTTAGTTGCTTCATAAGAACATAAGAAATAGAAGCAGGAGTAGGCCATTCGGCCCTTCGAGCCTGCTCCGCCATTCAATGAGATCATGGCTGATCTTCTGCCTCAACTCCATTCACCGGCCCTATCGCCATATCCCTTGATGCCCTTACTAGTCAGAAATCTATCGACTTCTGTTTTGAATATACCCAATGACTGAGCCTCCACAGCCCTCTGGGGTAGAGAATTCCAAAGATTCACCACCCTCTGTGTGAAGAAATTTCTTCTCATCTCAGTCCTGAATGGCCTACCCTTTATCCTGAGGCTGTGGCCCCTGGTTCTAGATTCCCCAGCCAAGGGAAACATTCTCCCAGCATCCACCCTATAATAATTTTGTATGCTTCAATGAGATCACCTCTCATTCTTCTGAATTCAAGAGAATACAGGCCTAGTTTACTCAATCTCTTCTCATACGACAGTCCCGCCATCCCAGGAATCAATCTCGTGAAACTTCGTTGCACTCCCTCTATTGCAAGTATATCCTTCCTTAGGTAAGGAGACCAAAATTGTACACAGTACTCCAGGTGTGGTCTCACCAAGGCCCTATATAATTGGAGTAAGACTTCTTTACTCCTGCACTCAAATCCTCTTGTAATGAAGGTCAGCATACCATTTGACTTCCTAATGGTTTGCTGCACCTGCACATTCACTTTCAGTGACTCATGTACAAGGACACCCAGGTCCCTTTGAGCATCTGCATTCCCCAATTCACGATAAATGACAGCGCTGCTCGTATTGAACAACACTCAACAAAGCCTGATCCATTGTGAGAGGCAGCTCCCTGTTCCTGTTGGAGGAGTATGTTCACATACCAATCACACATCATAAAAAGACAAATTATTGGTACAAAACATATTTGATAATCTTATGGGCTAGTAGTCACGCCTACATTACGAAGAAAACAACGAAGGCTACAAATATTTAGCAAATGTGGTTCCGAGCACGTATTTGTAGAGTGGCTGCCCAGCACGATTTCTCTCCAGGCAATGTCGATCCCATCACTGCATTTTAACAATCTCATATCCTGCTGTACATGTTTAGCTGATATCCTCTAAACACTTCTGGATGGATATATCTGTGTGTCGTGTATAAAGATGAAACTGGCATTATCCCCAGCAGTGCCAAGCAGCTGCGATACGGTTTTTATGTTCCAGAACCCTGATTTCTCATCGCTTCTTGAACTGACACAGCAGTTTGTGAATCTCACACTGAGAGAGTTTTCATCTTCTTGCAAGCCGTGAATGTTTGCCTCCCTGTTCTCTGAGCGAGTTACGGTGGCGGAGCAGGAGAAGCTTCCAGGAAATTCATACCCCTGGCGTCCAGGATTGTTGGGGTGGACATTGCCAATTGACAGGGTAGATGCTGAGAGGTTGTTTCCCCCGAGCTGGGGAGTCTAGAACTAGGGGGCATAGTCTCAGGATAAGGGGTCGGCCATTTAGGACTGAGATGAGGAGGAATTGTTTCACTCAGAGGGTTGTGAATCTTTGGAATTCTCTGCCACAGAGGGCTGTGGATGCTGAGTCTTTGAGTATATTCAAAGCTGAGATCGATAGATTTTTGGACTCTAGGGAAATCAAGGGATACGGAGATGGGGCGGGAAAGTGGAGTTGAGGTCGATGATCAGCCATGATCTTATTGAATGGCGGAGCAGGCTCGAGGGGCTGTATGGCCGACTCCTGCTCCTAATTCTTATGTTCTTAAACGTCACTGGCTGAATGTAAGCGTTTTCAGGCTCCTCTATGTTCCTGCCAGTACTCAAGCTTTCATGAGCCTCTGCGCCAGTTGTCCTTAATTATTCTTTTCTTTGCTCCCAGCACCATGATGTCTTTCCCAGTGGGGATTCTCGAGACTGACGTGTTCCAAGGAAGAGGCGGGGCCCGTGGAGGGATGCCAGGCAGATCTGGCAGCTGAGAGATGGCGTGTGCCCTCCCGCCCACACCTGCATCCCCGCACCGGGTAAAGAGAGTTAAAGGAACCTCACTTGAGCGGAAGTAATGCTGGGGATGCTCCTCTTCCCAAAGGGCCCAGTGGTGATTATCCACTACATTGCAGCGTTGCTCACAAACAGCCCAAATATATGGTGCTGCCCGAAAGAAAGCTGGGCTACTCTGTCACTTGTCTGCAACTTGGGCATTTTTTGCTTCATATTTGCCTTACCCTTCTGAATCTTCTGCCACTTCCGCTTTGCTAATGGGTTGAGATGAATTCTGAGGCTGTCCAAGGCTTTCTGTCCCTCTTTCCCTATAAGTTTGACTTGCACATGATTTTCCTCTACCACCACTCGCATCCTCCGAGACATGACTTGAGTCTGTGCCTAGTGCTATGAATAACTATGCAAATGAGCTTACACCGGAGAATTGCGCGTTATCAGTATTGACATGAGATGAGATGAGATGAGGAGAAATTTTTTCACTCGGGCAATTGTGGGGATCTGGATCGCTCGACCTGAAAAGGTGTTGGAAGCTGATTCCATCAATAATTTTAAAAGGGAGTTGGACAGTACTGGAGGATGAGGAACTCACAGGGTTACGGACAAAAATCGGGGATGTGGGGCTCAGCACGTCTGCTCCTTCAAAGAGCCAGCACAGGCGCGACGGGCCGAATGGCCTCCTTAAGTGTCTATGATTCTATGACCTTTATGGGGGGGATTTGTACCAACTCATAAACAGGTAGAACTTGTCGACCAAAATCAGCCGTAATGATTCCTGTGCTGTTAGAGCTGCAGGGATGGGGGAGAATACCATGTGCGGCAGGAGCAAGCCAGGGTTGAATAGAAGGCGTGTTCAGGCTGATGATTATTCTGTAAAAAAAGAAGGGACTTGCATTTCTACAGCGCCTTTCATGACCTCGGGACATCCCAAAGCGCTTTACAGCCAATGAAGTACATTTTGAAGTGTAGTCACTGTTGTAATGTAGGAAACGCGGATAGCCAATTTGTGCACAGCAAGATCCCACAAACAGATAATCTGTTATTTTCAGTGATGTTAGTTGAGGGGTGAATATTGGCCAGGACACCAGGGATAACTCCCCTGCTCTTCTTCAAAATAGTGCCGTGAGATCTTTTACATTCACCTGAGAGAGAGAGAGCAGACGGGGCCTCACTTTAACATCTCATCTGAAAGACGGCACCTCCGACAGTGCAGCGCTTCCTCAGCACGGCATTGGGAGTGTCAGCCTAGACGTTTGTGATCAAGTCTTGGAGTGGGATTTCGAACCCACAACCTACTGACGCAAAGGTAAGAGCGCTACTAACTGAGCCACGGCTGACACTAGTTTGGCTAAATTACCCTTGGGGATTGGAAAGTACTTCAGCACATTAAATATGTTGAGTAGAGTTCATGAAAGAATGATCAGATTGCAGCTGGCCTGTAGAAAGACAAGACTTCCAGGACCTGATAGGGCTGACCTTACAATCCAGGCTAAGTCTAGGCTTACCTGCAGAGTTGCTGGTATGAAGCCAACCAATAGCGTAGTCAGCTGACTGCCTACAATTTTGCAAGGTCAGCTCATTTCAATAATTATTCATAGTTGCTTGCACAGTTTGGCCTTGTACAGAGAGCAAGTCTAATGCAGGTGGGGGGTGGGGAATGATAAGCCAAATCTGTCCAACAGCTCAAAGTTACAGTGATACGTTGAAATTAAGTAGCTGCGGATGGGGACACAGATTATTCAGGGGTCAGGTGCTTTACTACACCCTCACTTGCCCACAGAATCCATTTCATGCCTCCAAATTGGGTTTCCTTTTACTTAATTTTTTGAGACTGGCACTCAATGTTCCCCCTAATTTAACATTGAAAAAGCCGGTCCCGGGCTGCGCGGGACTGGCAGAGAGCTGCGTGGCCGTGTAGCTTAGAGGGAACGTCGCTGACACCTTCCCTCACCCCACCTCCCAGCTTTGGGAAAGCCGCTATAGCGAATAGCAATGGTATCACCATTTTCAGGGTTGTGCATAATCTGGCTGTATCCTAAAACTGGCACCCGCCACGTCACTGATAATATCTGCATTTTTTATTTATTCAAGTCACCTTGCCTCCTAGCACAGTAATACTCACCTTCTGGCAACCTGCATTTTTTGTGTTGGTGTACTGAGCGTGATGCTATCTACAGATAGCATGATGTCTCGTTAGCAGTCAGTACAACCTGCACTGAGTGATAAACTTCACAGACAGGGAAAGGGAGGAAATTGGTGGAAGAAACTGAGAGAAAAGAAAAAAAAACATAGAAAAGCCTTATCAGGGTGTAACACAATTTTGGTTTCGACGACACTTATGAACTGTATGATTATGTTCCGCCCTTGTAACGCTTTCTCAGAACCTATTTTCCTACTTGGAACACTTTGCCTGGCTTCTCAAAACCTGATTATGGTCCATTTCACAAGTTTTATAATTGCACAGTCAGGCTATCAGATAGAGTGAGTACTGAATGAGGTCCCACAGTTATAGACCACATCACCAATTTAAAAAGGAACCTCCTATCGCCACTGAAATCTGGTAGAGAAGGAAATTCTTGTTGATACAAATTATGTTCTGTTCTGCTAGAACTCATGGAGGAAGATGGTTCCTTGACTGGCTGTTCCCCACTGAGCTGTCAGCCGTGACTCAGTGGTAGCTCTCTGGCCTCCGAGTCCGAAGGTCATGGATTCGAGTCCCATCCAGAGATTTGAGAACAGCATCTAGGTTGACACTTCAGTGTTGTACTGAGGGAGGGCTTCACCTTCACCAGGCACACAATTTACCAGGTATATAACCCCATCTGTCACTTCTACCTCTTCACAATCAATGGCCACTTTAGTCAGCTTTTCTTTATTCCTTTTGTACTCTAAGTATAATCATAATCCCTTGGTCTTTGGGAAACTGATGTTCACCTTCCTCTTCAACAATCAGCTCCTTAGTCATCATGATGGCACCAATTAATAATCTATTAAGAATGAAACATCATATGCAAATTCCAAATCCTTTACCAGATCCTGGTCTTCGCTAACAGCTTCACTGCCTCTGCTTCTCAATGGGTTTCTTACAATAAATATAGTTCGTGTTAATATTGTCAAGATAGAGCACAAGAGAAATATCTTTAAATCAGACAATTAATACTAATTCAGCAGCATGATTCAGGCAGCAAAGTCATTTATTTGCGATTAGGCACAGGAGAGAATCCTATACTCTGTAGCAGAGCAGACCGACGCAGAAAATAATAAAACCAACTGTGTAAATGACACAAAGAAATATATTCTGATTCAGTGAATATCTATACAGCTCCTATTGGCTCCCAAATTAGATATTGCTGCATTGCTGTATTAAAATGAACACTTAACGGAGATAAACATTTGAGAAATGAGAGAATGTGGAATATCCAGAGAACGATGATAAGCCAGCACATATCTCTATATTACAATTTCATCTTGTCTTTGGGAGGAGATCCTAGAGTTGGATGGTAAAACAAAATATTCTACTGAAAAACCTCTGAAGCAAACCAGTTATTGGTTTAAGTGTTTCCCCAACTCTTCAGGTCTGGCCAGCGTTGGACATAAAATACTTTGTTCTCCCAATTTATTCCAGTCAGATTTTCCCTTTATTTTGCCTTTCCAGAAGGTGATAACTCACACTGTGGTGCAGATGCAGGGCCGGCGCCATTCCTCCAAGAGCCTGTGACACCTACTGTAATTTCACTCTGCATTGGCCCTTCTATTGGCTGTCAATGACCTTAAGAGCTTCTTTTTTTTAAAATTATGGCCTGAGTTTCCTTGAGGGTTCTGCGAGACTCCTGCTGTAAGAACGGCATTGGAAAAAGGCGGGGACCTAGTTATGTCAACTCCCTGCTGATTCCAGGAATTCCAGTCATCCTTGTAAGAGGCGGAATCTTCACTCACTGTTTACAGGGCCAACAACTCTTCACACTCGACGCACCATCCCCAGTTACTTTGTAGTTTCTCCTCCATTCCCCCTCCTGCTCTCTCCAAGCTTACTTCTTCCATGAGATCTACATCTTCTTCACTCGATCCTTCCACACCCCACTCTAAATATTCCTCGCCTCTGTGCTTTCCAACATTGTTAATAGCTCACTTTGCTCAAGCACTCTCACTCTGCCTTTCAAACATTCCATCATTACTTCTACACAGCTACACTTGTTCCCCTGTCCCCCTGTGTGTTCAATTTAAACTCTTAATCGTCATCATCTTCAAATTTCTCGATAACCTCACCCAACCCTACTTTTGCAACCTCCTCCAGCATTACATCTCCTCCCACACCCTTCAATCCTCCACACTTGTGCATTGTAGTATCCTCCACGTTTTGTCTCAGTATCGGTGGTACAGGAAACTCTCGTTTAAACGGCACCTGAATATCCGGAATTCTCTAATAGCCGGCAGAATTCATACTCCGAAAACTACAGTATACAGTCGTTTATAAGTTTTGTTTTACTGTTAAGTAATTAAAGAGTTATGGATTACCCTCAACTGGCAGTACTGTACTTAATCAAGCATCTTCCACCATCCATTTAACACAACATTCTGTAGGGGAGTACCCAATTATACTGCACATTTCTTGATTTTTTTATTTTTGTTTGTTAAAAATAGCCTCGGTAGATATACCTCTCCATTATCCGGAATTTTTAATCAACCGGCACCATCCCGGTCCCGTCGGTGACGGATACGAAAGAGTTTCCTGTAGTTCTTTCAGGTGCCTCGGCCTGAATCTCCGGAACTCCCTTCCTGAATCCCTCCCCCTCTCTATTTTTCTGCCTGCCTTTAAAAACTTTCTTATAAGCCAACTTTTCAACCATGCTTTTGGTTTACCTTTCCTAACTCTCATACCATGGTTTGATGGTCATTCCTTTTTTTCCCATTTGTCCCTCCATAAAACAACTTGGAATGTCTTTCTATAGTAAAACTGTTATAAGTTGTTATTGTGTAACATCTCATGCTGAAACATACACTGTGAGACCACAGACTGTGCACCAGGATCAAGGGCTGAAGGCAGCACTCCAGAAAGAGTATATTAGTCTCTTGTGAACTGATTCCAGTGTCACTCGTACAAATATTGGGCTGTTTAGTATTTTTGCTTCTGTGAATTGTTTTAATTAAAGATATAAATCTGGACACTATTTTAGCTGATACAAAGTGATTTAGTGGCGTGGCATTTTCCATTGTACGACTGTAGTGGACATTCTAAATATTCTTCCAGTAATCAATTTCCTTGCATTGGAGGCAGTTCAGAGAAGGTTCACGAGGTTGATTCCTGGGATGAAGGGGTTGTCTTATGAAGAAAGGTTGAGCAGGCTGGGCCTATACTCATTGGAGTTTAGAAGAATGAGAGGGGATCTTATTGAAACATATAAGATTCTGAAGGGGCTAGACAGGGTAGATGCTGAGAGGATGTTTCCCCTTGTGGGGGAATCTAGAACTAGGGGGCATAATTTCAGAATAAGGGGGCACCCATTTAAATCGGAAATGAGGAGGAATTTCTTCTCTCAGAGGGTCGTGAATCTTTGGAATTCTCTTCCCCAGAGAGCTGTGGAGGCTGGGTCATTGAATGGCCCAGAAATTGATCTCGCTCTGTTCCCGCGGGGGTAAGGCTTCCCCGCGATCTCTCACTCCGCTTGTGCTTTTTCAGATCCAGCTCGCACGAACTTGATGTTCCAGACATCAGCTGTGCTGGGCTTGCGTATCCCACCGGCGTAGTGAATTCGTGCGAGCTGTGGGATCACGTGACCGACTCCTGCTCCTACGTCTTATGTATTATGTTCTTTTGTAAGTAATTTACCATGATCAGGATTAATTGTTAAAAATAAAAAAGAAAGACTTGCATTTCTACAGCACCTTTCACGACCACCAGACGTCCCAAAGCGCTTTACAGCCAATAAAGTATTTTTGGAACTGTAGTCACTGTTGTAATGTAGGAAACGCAGCAGCCAATTTGCGCACAGCAAGCTCCCACAAACTGCAATGTGATAATGACCAGATAATCTGTTTTTAGTGATGTTGATTGAGGGATAAATATTGGCCAGGGCACCGGGGATAACTCCCCTGCTCTTTTTTTTAAATAGTGCCATGGGATCTTTTACGTCCACCTGAGAGGGCAGACGGGGCCTCGGTTTAATGTCTGATCAGAAAGACAGCACCTCCGACAGTGCAGCACTCCCTCAGTGCTCCACTGTCAGCCTAGATCTTGTGTTCAAGCTTCTGGAGCAGGACTATGAACCTACAACCTTCTGACTCAGAGGCGAGGGTGCTACCAACTGGCTGACACACAAAATTATGATGGCCCGTATCATAGCCCGTATATTAGACTCAAGCTAAGCCCACCCTCTGTAGCAGAGGATAAAGATGCAGGTTTCAGTTCATAAGAGGCTCAGTCTGCTTATGGAAATGGTCATCAAGCTGCTTACACAAGAAGAACATTTTGAGGAAATTAATAGTAACTCCCAAGCAATTGTTGAAGATGAGGATATGTTTTCTTGAGAAACACCAGTGTAGGTGCTCTGATCAACTGAGAATCCATTGTGATGAGCCAGTGTTTAGATCTTTAATCAATATCCACTTCAACCACTCACTAGATACATGGGATGCACCTTTGTAATAAAGATGTGACATCCTGTTGAATGCGGCAGAAATGTTGAGGACTACGACTATAACTTTGTGCTAATCCTGCAGTAACATTTCTGCAACAAAAGTATAACCAGAACATAATCTGTAGTTCATTTCAGTGGAACTGTAAAGAGTATATTACTCACCAGGGAAATGATTCAAGTTCTCTCAAAAGGCCCTCAAATTCAGTCCTGTTAAAAGCAAGTTCAATTTACCTGGCAAAAAATCCTCATATCAAGAATGAACCTTTTTGCTATTAGTAATTAACCCACAACTGATACATAGGGGTAAATAAGTTTTCAACTCCATGCCTTGGAGTTAGCAAGTTAATGAAGCACAGTGCAGCAGCTTTCTAAAAGGTGCACATAAATATAGAAGTATAGGAATTGCTGGACGAAGAAAGATCGAGGTCCTTCCAGTTCACCGTCTACCATCCTGGTCGTCGCATGTCGGAATGTCAGCTGTGGCTCAGTGGGTAGCACCCTCACCTCTGAACCAGAAGTTTGTGGGTTCAAATCGCACTTCAGAGACTTGAGCACAAAAATCTAGGCTGAGACTCCCAGTGCAGTACTGAGGGAGTGCTGCACTGTCGGAGGTGCCGTCTTTTGGATGAGACGTTAAACCGAGGCCCCGTCTGCTCTCTCGGGTGGACGTAAAAGATCCCATGGCACTATTTTGAAGAAGAGCAGGGGAGTTCTCCCCGGTGTCCTGGCCAATATTTATCCCTCAATCAACGTAACAAAAAAAACAGATTATCTGGTCATTTTCACATTGCTGTTTGTGGGAGCTTGCTGTGTGCAAATTGGCTGCCGCGTTTCCCACATTACAACAGTGACTCCACTTCAAAAGTACTTCATTGGCTGTAAAGCGCTTTGAGACGTCCGGTGGTCGTGAAAGGCGCTATAGAAATGCTAGTCTGTCTTTCTTCTTTCTTTATGATCCAACGATAATGGAGTTGTTGACCAATCCCAGCGAGCAATCTCTATCAATGAGTCTACAACAGACCCAAACATGAGGCGAAGAAAACCCCCAGTGGTGGAGAGCTTTGGGAACCAGAGGTCCAAAGTCACCTGTTCCTCCCGAGCTCGCTGCACTCACCCCACCTCACGGCTCAAATTACTCAGATACTGTATCCAAAAATTCTAATTTGCATTTGAATGAATCTATACTAACTGCTTCCATCATCTCCCAAGAGAGTCTGTTCTAAAGATTGACCACTGAAATATTGCTTCCACAGATTAGTTTTGAATTTTCCCCCCTTCAAGCACAGGCCATGTCCTCTGGATTTACTGTTCTGGTCAAGGTGAAAGAGCTCGTCATGGTCTACATTATCTAGTCACTTTAGAACGCTAAAAACAACAATCACACCACCTGTCTACCTTCTCTTTTCCAGTGAGAACGCGCCCAATTTACATAATTGCTCCTCATAATCCATTCTCTCAATCATTCTGGTCGCTCTCTTCTGTATCCTTTCAATAGCAGCAATATCCCTTTTGTACTGTGGCGACCGGAACTGTGCACAGTATTCCAAGTGCGGTCGCACCAATGATTTATAAAGTGGCAGAATTATCTTAATTATTCTTGATTCTTAATTAAGAATGATCTTAAATATTTTAAGGTAATGGGCAAAAGAACCAGCGAGTTGTTGTGATCTGGAATGCGCTGCCTGAAAGGGCGGTGGAAGCAGATTCAATAGTAACTTTCCAAAGGGAATTGGATAAATACTTGAAGGGGAAAAAATTGCAGGGCTCTGGGGAAAGAGCGGGGGGAGTGGGACTCATTCGATTGGTCTTTCAAAGAGCCGGCACAGGCACGATGGGCCGAATGGCCTCCTTCTGTGCTGTATTATTCTGTGATTCTATTCTATCTGACTGTTTCGGCTCAATATTGACCTTTTACTGCAACCCAACATCTGATTTACTTCACTCACTGTCGCTGAGCATTGTTGTGATAGCTTCAATTTATTATCAATCAGGACCTACATTTTCCATACATTATTTTCTTTCCGTTTAAGTAATATTCCCTTCCTGGATTTTTTTTGCCCCCATGTGAAACACTTTGCTTTTCTCTACATTATATTTCATCTCCACCTGCCTGCCCAATTCCCAAGTATGTTCAAATCCTCCTGTAGCTTATCCTGTTCAGCTTTGGAGTCCACCACCTTCATTAGCTTTTTTTTATTTGCTCATGGGATGTGGGCGTCGCTGGCAAGGCCAGCATTTCTTGCCCATCCCTAGTTGCCCTTGAGAAGGTGGTGGTGAACTGCCTTCTTGAACCGCTGCAGTCCATGTGGTGAAGGTGCTCCCACAGTGCTGTTAGGGAGGGAGTTCCAGGATTTTGACCCAGCGACGATGAAGGAACGGCTGATATATTTCCAAGTCAGGATGATGTGTGACTTGGAGGGGAACTTGGAGGTGGTGGTGTTCCCATGCGCCTGCTGCCCTAGGTGGTAGAGGTCGCGGGTTTGGGAGATGCTGCAGTGCATCTTGTTAGACTGTAGCCATGGTCCGCCGGTGGTGGAGGGAGTGAATGTTTAAGGTAAGCTTTGTATCATCTGCAAATTTAGCCACTGTGCCTGTGACTCCTATCTCCAGATCATTTATAAAGATATTAAACAAAAGAGATCCCAAAACAGACCCTGTGGGACCCCGCTGGTAACATTCTCCCAGGCTGATGACAATCCCTGTACTGCTATCCCCTGGGTTCTACATGTCAACCAATTATATATACATTGTGAAATATTTCCACTGATTCCCACTTCCTTTATTTTCAGTGCCAGCCTTTCCAGAGGAACTGCATCAAAGGCCTTACTGAGAACTAAGTACAGCACATCCACTGCCTGACCCCTATCAAGCTCCTTTGTCACGCCCTGAAGAAAAACCAGTGGAGTTAGATTGGCAAGACCTCTCTTTCATTAACCCATATTGGCTATCTTTTATAATTTTATTTCTATCCAGATGCTTCATGATCTTGTCTTTAATAAAAAAGGTTTCCATATCTTTACCCACAATGGATGTCAATCTCACTGGCCTGTAGTTTCTCGTGACTGATCCACTGATTAGCGGTTTCCTTGCCACCACATTCTGCACATTGAAACTAAACAAAAGGAATGCTTACAGGGATAGCTTGTTGTCATTGAAATTTGGAGCCTTGGGAAATGAGTGAGGGGGGACATCAATATGTGGAATAAATTGACTTTTAAGTGAAATTTGCCCGTATCAGAATGAGCTGTAATCATCATTGGAAGTTGAATTTAGCTTTACAGATAACGCAGCAAGTGGGGGTGGGGGAGGGGGGGAGGGGGGGAAGAACCTTACTTAAAAGATCTGAAGTACTGTAACTAGGAAGTATGTACACGTCTGCAATCACAACATAGGAACAGGCTGCTTTTATAGCTCCATGCCCATTCCTAAAGCAATATGTAACTAGAAATGTCAGAAGTTAGCATTCTCTGGGTATTTTGAAATCCTTTCTTATTTTCTGCAAAGTTGCCAAAATAACTCTACTGAGTAACGCCAACATGTTTTCTCACATCGGCGCTCAACTTATCAGTTGCATAATATTTGTCAGAGACACATGGATACCAGGAATTCTGCACTGAATTCCTTACACTTAATGAAACATGTCTGAAAGAGCCTTCAAGATTCCTCGGAGTCTGAGTAATTTGTTTAGCTGTTCAGCGGTTCCTGAATGAGCGGAGATTTTGCTTTATATAAGGTAAACTATCTGCAGTCTCGGGGCCTACCATGAATATATGAGCGATAGCAAAATACTGCAGATGCTGGAATATATGAGCCGCTGGTTTGTTTTCCTGCTCTAGAAAATTCCATTCAGTCAATTCATCTTAAGTAAACAACCAGATGGCCAGAAAATATATTCCCTTTTTTTTGGGAGCATGGGGTCCTATAATCACTTAGCAGGAATTCACAGTGAAATGTTCATAGAGTCATAGAGGAGTCATAACGGCACAGAAGGAGGCCATTCGGCCCATCGAGTCCATGCCGGCTCTCTGTAGAGCAATCCAGTCAGTCCCATTACCCCGCTCTATCCCTGTAGACCTGCAAGTTTATTTCCCTCAAGTGCCTATCCAGTCTCCCCTTGAAAACATCGAGTGTCTCCGCTTCACCACTTCCGTTGGCAGCGAGTTCCAGGTCCTCACCACTCGCTGCGTAAAAATGTTTTTCCTCACATCCCACCTGTATCTTTTGCCCAAAACCTTAAATAGAATCATAGTCATAGAGTTATACAGCACAGAAAGAGGCCCTTCGGCCCATCGTGTCCGCGCCGGCCATCAAGCCCTGTCTATTCTAATCCCATTTTCCAGCACTTGGTCCGTAGCCTTGTATGCTATGGCGTTTCAAGTGCTCATCTAAATGCTTCTTGAATGTTGTGAGGGTTCCTGCCTTTACCACCCTTTCAGGCAGTGAGTTCCAGATTCCAACCACCCTCTGGATGAAAACGTTTTTCCTCAAATCCCCTCTAAACCTCCTGCCCCTTACCTTGAAACTATGCCCCCTGGTTATTGACCCCTCTACTAAGGGGAAAAGTTCCTTTCTATCTACTGTCCCGTAGTCCTTGTACCATCAACTAGTGGGAACAGCCTTTCCCCGTGTAGCCTATCACAAACCTGTCATAATCTTGTACACCTCTATCAAATCACCCCTCAACCTCCTTTGCTCTAATGAAAACAAATCCAGCTTCTCCAACCTGTCCTTGTAGCTAAAATCCCCCATCCCCGGAACCATTCTGGTAAATCTCCTCATGGTTACGTTGTGTAGTAAAAATGGTCTCACATTTCTATAGGAACAGGAGGAGGCCATTCAGCCCCTCGAGCCTGTTCCGCCATTCAATGAGATCATGGCTGATCTGCGACCTAACTCCATATACCCACCTTTTCCCCATCTCCCTTAATACCTTTGGTTAACAAAAATCTATCAATCTCAGATTTAAAATTAACAATTGACCCAGCATCAATTGTCGTATGCAGAAGAGAGTTCCAAACTTCTACCACCCTTTGTGTGCAGAAGTGTTTCCTAATTTCACTCCTGAAAGGCCTGGCTCTAATTTTTAGACTATGTCCCCTAGTCCTAGAATCCCCAACCAGCGGAAATAGTTTCTCTCTATCTGTTCCCCTTAATATCTTGAAAACTACGATCAAATCGCCCCTTAACCTTCTAAATTCAAGGGAATACAACCCTAATTTGTGTAATCTCTCCTCGTAACTTAGCCCTTGAACTCTGGGTATCATTCTGGTAAACCTACGCTGCACTGCCCCCAAGGCCAATATATCCTTCCTAAGGTGTGGTGCCCAGAACTGCGCTCAGTACTCCAGCTGTGGTGTAACCAGGGCTTTGTATAGCTGCAGCATAACTTCCACCCCCTTGTATTCTAGATCCCTCAATCAACAGAGCAAAACCAGATGATCTGGTCATTATCACATTGCTGTTTGTGGGAGTTTGCTGTGAGCAGTTTGACTGCCGTGTTTCCTGCATTACAACAGTGACTACACGCCAAAAAGTACTTCATTGGCTGTAAAGCGCTTTGAGACGTCTGGTAGTCGTGAAAGGCGCTATATGAATGCAAGCCTTTCTTTCTAGTCCTCTAGATATAAAGGCCAGCATTCCATTAGCCTTTCTGATTATTTTCTGTACCTGTTCATGACAGGCACAGAAGGGGCACCTTGAGGGGCACCACAAATAGTAAAATTAACCAGTGATTTTTTTGAACTGCCCACTAATTGCTGCAATGCTGCATAAAGATGAGTTTAAAGCTTCTTTCATATATCCTACAACAACATATATTTATTTAATGATTTTAATGTAGCAAAACACCTCGAGGTGCTTCAGAGTTGAGGGTGAGACGCAAGCAGGGCTGGAAGGAATTAGGGGAGCTGGCTGAAGGCATAGTCAAACATCCAGTCAAAGATGGTGAGAGACACAGCATGGCAGAGGGGTTTAGGGAGAGAGTTCTGGAGTGTGGGGACGAGAAGTTTGAAGGTTTTGCCACCAAGGGTAGAGTGGAAGAAGATCAGAGTTGGAAGAATGACGGTGCAAGCAGAAACATAGTACTGGATCAGGTTGCAGAGGTCAGGAGGAAAGAGACCGTGGAGGGACTTTTAGACGAGGATGATTTTGGAGTTGATGCACTGAGGGATAAGCATCCATTTGAAGGAAGACAAGGACAGAAGTGATAGGTGAGCAGTTTTGTGAGGGATACGATGTGGTCAACGGAGTTCTGGATGAGTTAGAGTTTTTGTAGGGTGGAATTTGAGGGGACATCCCAAAAGTTGAGTCTGGAGATGACCAAGGCATGAATGGATGCTAAATTGTCAGTGAAGGTGAGGAAGACATGGAGAAGGAAGATAGTTTGGAGATAGAAGTAGGTAATCATGGTGATGGGTTGTACTTGGACATTGAAGCTCAGCTCAGGACGTGGAGTTTATGGGCTATCAGTTTAAAATGAGAAGCATCCAGGAAGAGGGATGTGAGGAAGAGGGATGTGATCAGGGCTAGGGTATGCAGTCTCTAGCAGGGATGTGAGGAATGGACACTTGGGTGAAATAAAGGAGTGTGCTGGTGAGACTATGCCCCACCATAAGTCGGTATTTTCAGCAGAATTTTGTTGGAAAGTCCTATAGTCGCCATGGGCTATGAAAACCTGATCCATTGTGCCTGGCCAAATCAACAACAACAACAACTTGTATTTATATAGCGCCTTTAACGTAGTAAAACATCTCAAGGTGCTTCACAGGAGCGATTATCAACTGACACTGAGCCACATAAGGAGAAATTAGGGTAGGTGACCAAAAGCTTGGTCAAAGAGGTAGGTTTTAAGGAGCGTCTTAAAGGAGGAGAGAGAGGTAGAGAGGCAGAGAGGTTTAGGAAGGGAATTCCAGAGCTTAGAGCCTCAGCAGTTGAAAGCACGGCCACCAATGGTGGAGCGATTAAAATCTGAGATGTCAAAGAGGCCAGAATTGGAGGAGCGCAGATATCTCAGAGGTTTGTAGGGCTGGAGGATGTTACAGAGATAGGGAGGAGCGAGGCCATGGAGGAATTTGAAAACAAGGATGAGAATTTTAAAACAACCAGATTGCTGTCTTTAGGAACTAATAGCTACAATTACTTTTGTCGTAGCCAATATTTATCCTTCAATCAACATCACTAAAACAGATTATCTGGTCATTGTCACATTGCTGTTTGTGGGAGCTTGCAATTTGGCTGCCGCGTTTCCTACATTACAACAGTGACTACATTAAAAAAAAAGTACTTCATCGGCTGTAAAGCGCTTTGGGATGTCTGGTGGTCATGAAAGGTGCTATAGAAATGCAAGTATTTCTTTTTTCTTGATAAAAAATATAAGAACGAACATGATGACTGTCATTTCACTTGTCTGGAACTGACCTGTTACTAGAAAGCTGTCCAGCTCTAAATATATGTAGTTGGAAAATTGTGATTTGTACATATTAGCTGAAACTGCTTTATTGTTGTATAATCTGACATAATATCTATCTTGATCAATATCTCATTGTAAACCAACTACATTGAGGTTCTGATCAATATTATTTTATTCGTTCCTGGGATGTGGGCGTCGCTGGCAAGGCCAGCATTTATTGCCCATCCCTAATTGCCCTTGAGACGGTGGTGGTGAGCTACCTTCTTGAATACAACGGAGTGGCTTGCTGGGCCATTTCAGAGGGCAGTTAAGAGTCAACCACATTGCTGTGGAGTCACAAATAGACCAGACCGGGTAAGGACAGCAGATTGCCTTCGCTAAAGGGCATTAGTGAACCAGATGGGATGTTATGACAATTACAGTAGTTTCATGACCACCATTACTGATACTAGTTTTTAGTTCCAGATTTAATTGAATTTAAATTCCCCGGCTGCCATGAAATGGGATTTGAACTCATGTCTCCGGATCATTAGTCCAGGCCTCGGGATTACTAATACAAAAAGAAAATACTGCAGATGCTGGAAATCTGAAATAAAAACAGAAAATGCTGGAGATACTCAGCAGGTCAGGCAGCATCTGTGGAGAGAGAAACAGAGTCAACGTTTCAGGTCGATGACCCTTCGTCAGAACTGTTCTGACGAAAGGTCATCGACCTGAAACGTTAACTCTGTTTCTCTCTTCACAGATGCTGCCTGACCTGCTGAGTATCTCCAGCATTTTCTGTTTTTACCTCGGGATTACTAGTCTAGTAACATAACCACTATGCTACTGTATCCCCTAATTTGAGTATGATAAGTAAAATTACTTTCTGGGGTAAATTACAGATATATATGGAGATCAGTTTTGGTTTTGGGTGTCTATGTTCAAATTCAAAACCTATGAGAGACATCATATGCACATCTGTAACCCACTCCTGACCATCTGCTTTTTTTGAATAATTAATAGGGAGTTTTTCAATTTCCCTTGTCTTCATTCAGTGAAATTGGACAAATTTGCATCAGAGTAAGTTGGCTCAATGGTGAAAACCTGTCACACCTGAGATACATCACAATGATCATGTGACTTGGAGATGCAAATTTACAGGAAATCGGATAACATATTCTGAATAAAGAGCACATAAATAACAAGAGTACCTTATCAGCAAACACCCGACGATAAAGCAGCTTATATGCATTATTTTCCGACCTCAAAGTTCCTGGGGTTATTTGTTTCCTTTCTCTGCGGTGCCAGTTTTGTGCTCCTCCTCTCCTGATGACTGGGGGAACTGGCCGTACTCACCATTAATAACCATTCTTCATGTGAGCGTCACAGGTCAATCCACTGTGGTGTATAAATGCAAGTTGTTGATGTTTGTGTGAAGGACATCACACCTAAACCCAGCCCTGTTCTCACCTGACATTCACTCGCAACCATTTCCAACTGGGGTACTTGAATCAGGAGCAGAAACCCGGGCTATTTTCTTTTTTCACTAGTCCAGGACACTGGTAGCAATTGTAGCATCTCAACTGCTGCCCTGCCTACAATCAGCAAACTCAGCAGAGACCAGAGCTTGATCCTGGCCAATGATTTTACCCACTCAGCCAGCCATTACGGCCAGCCTTTCTAGCACATGACACCATATAGCATTGTGCTGTAGTATCAATCATCCATTATAAAACACTGGTTAGGCCCCAGCTGGAGTATTGTGTTCAATTCTGGGCACCGCACTTTAGGAAGGATGTCAAGGCCTTAGAGAGGGTACAGAAGAGATTTACTAGAATGGTAACAGGGATGAGGGACTTCAGTTATGTGGAGACTGGAGAGCTGGGATTGTTCTCCTTAGAGCAGAGAGGTGAAGAGGAGATTTGATTGAGGTGTTCAAAATCAAGAAGGGTTTTGATAGAGTAAATAAGGATAAACTATTTCCAGTGGCAGGAGGGTCGGTAACCAAAGGACTTGGATTTAAAGTGTTTGGCAAAAGTGCCGGAGGCGACATGAGGAAAATAAATTTTTCGCAGCGAGTTGTTGTGATCTGGAATGCGCTGCCTGAAAGGGCGGTGGAAGCAGAATCAATAGTAACTTTCAAAACGGAATTGGATAAATACTTGAAGGGAAAACATTTACAGGGCTATGGGGAAAGAGCAGGGGGAAGTGGGATTAATTGGATAGTTTGTAGGGGGGGGTGGTTTGTGTCAGCTTCACCTCTGACTTCTGAGCGGTTCGAATCGCTCCCACTCCCTTGGTTCTAGACCTTGGACTTATTTGGGGGTTGTGACAAAAAGTGCAGCAGACAACTGGTTTTGATGCAAGAACTTTGATCTTTATTCAAGAAAGTAAAACACAACACAAACACTCTTAACACTCTAAAAGTGGGGAACACTTCGGTACAAGCGAGGGAAATAACATTAGAAGAATACTTAAAATAACAACAGAAAACGCTGGAAAAACTCAGCAGGCCAGGCAGCATCCGTGGAGAGAGAAAGAGAGTTAACGTTTCAGGTCGATGACCTTTCGTCTGACGAAAGGTCATCGACCTGAAACGTTAACTCTCTTTCTCTCTCCACGGATGCTGCCTGGCCTGCTGAGTTTTTCCAGCGTTTTCTGTTGTTATTTCAGATTTCCAGCATCCGCAGTATTTTGCTATCGTATTAGAAGAATACTTCACCCCTCCCAATCCCACTTCACTGGCTAGGTTGGACTCCAGAGGACCAGGGATGATACTCACCAGAATCCTTGACAGTTAGGTTACTTCGCGGTTTTGGGGTTCGCTCTATATGTTGGTTGGTGTCTGCCGTACCCCGTACGCGGTAGAGGACTTCAACTGCGTATCTGGTCAGTCTTCGCAAGTCCGCTGATGCGGTAGGGTGCGTATTGGATCTATCAGGTGAGTACCCACTTTTCTTTGGTTTAGAAGTAGGGTTTAGAGTTTTTAAGGGAAAATCTTACCCAGGGGTAAGTCAGGAGTAGATTGTAGAGTGGAAACTTTGCGGATCTTCGGTTTTTCTTCGAGTTGGTTTTCTTTGGTCGCGGTGGCCCAAGTATTGGTACTCGATGTTCGGTTGGTTGTTTTCATGAGGGCCTTGTTGCCATGAGGTGTCCAATGGCCACTGAGGCGGTCGTTCTGGTTTCTTCACGTGTCGGCCTACTTTGTTGGATGGTCTGGCCTTCGAGCTGTCGACCTCCTTGCTGGACACGGAACGCTGAACGGTGGTGTTTTAGAACTGTGATGCGGAGGATGCCTCTGTGGATGTCTTCTTGTTCTTCCTTCCTCTTCTTCTTTTTCAGGTTGAGAACGGGCCTTCAATTATACCCATTGAAGCTCCCTTATCTGCGCGCCAAATCAGATCCCGGTCTTTGTTAGATTTTGGCGGGCTCGTTAACGGTAACTTGTTTGTTAAGGTGTGAAGTGGTTTCGGGATGGCCCCATCCTGTCGATTTGCCACTTAATCGTAGTTGATTGTCCTCATGTTTTGGGTTTCTTGACTGGGCCTAGGATTTCTATAGAGTAGGCCGAAGTAATCTGTTTTATGCATGTCTTTAATGGGCTCTGTAAATTGGGGTGGAGACTGTTTTTCCTCGGGTTGATTGTTAGGATGTTAATGTCTGATAGGGGCCGATTTAAACTCCCAGTGAGGTCATGCGGTTCCCCAGATAGTTTCCATTAGCTCCAATACCCAAACTGTTTTTACAGAGGTTGACCCCACCTTCCTTCACAGCCTTTTCTCCCTTACAAGTCCAGACATGTTTTAAAAATACCAAATCTTGGATTTTGCTCGAAAATGTCCTTCAGTTAGGCCCAATGCACTTCACCATCCTGTAATAGTTAGGAAAAGAGTCCCAGGTCTTTTTCCTTAGGGTTTTCCTTAGAGTTTTGGGGGATCTGTGAATTTTGAGAATCTTACAAGTTCTACCAAAGAGCCGAATGGCCTCCTTCTGTGCTGTGTCATTCTATGATTCTGTAATCCGCAGTAGCAGCTGATTCTGAACAATTGTTAAACAAGGAGACAAGTCAAAACAAGAATTAACTGGTACAAACTAACCCTTCGCTCTGAAGTAAAGTTGTGGATTTCTTTACTACCGAAGTGGATGAGTTCCAGTGGAATTAGCTGAAAAATCCCACTGGCATTATTGCTGTATGCAACATCTGTTGTACAAAATGTATATTATCAAGTCTATCCCCTAGGGTGAAAATGGCTTCAATAAATGTTTTCCTAGTGTCTGCAGAGCAATTGTGCTACATAGATTATTTTCACAATGAAACTGTATAAAACTGGGTAGAAGATATTTCATTGCATTTGTCTTTGTTATTACATCTACTTCTGGGTAGTCATTCAATTGGCAATAGGTTTGAGCTATTGTACAAGATCTAAAAATAATCACATATTATTCTTTCTGCAATTTCAGAAGATCCTTGGGTGATGGATTACTAGGATAAAGAAATCGCTCATTGGTTTTAGACTTGTGTGTTTATTTGTGGCTTGCTCAAAGCCAGCTTGGGACCACATGTACCTCTGCAATGCAACACAGCCATCCATTATTTTGCCTAGTATATATTAATAGCTTGTCATAACATGTATGAAAGGTATTACATTTAAACAATCACTGGTGTCTTCTTGCATTTTTTTAAGAACCTATATGATCCAAAGGTAGAAATTCAATTTGTCACTGGTAGCCAGGCTGGCTAAATAGTCATCAAACTGGGCAGCCTTCCAAAAGATGTTCATAGCCTGAGCCAGACAACCATGAGCAAGCCAACCAAGTCTTCCGCTCTTTCTGGTCATAACAGTAGTATGCGTAAAGCCAGAAACAACCTTCTTATGATAAATCATCGATTTTCTCAGTACGTTCTCATCACATAAACAGCCATTATTCCGTGTAATAGCAAAAGCCAATACTGATTTCCACGTGATAAGCACTTAATATATTTCCGCATGCTTTTGAGCATGTTGAGATCACAGTAATGATCATCATAGAACATAAGAACATAAGAAATAAGAGCAGGAGTCGGCCATTTGGCCCCTCGAGCCATTCAAAAAGATCATGGCTGATCTGGTCTTGGCCTCAATTCCACTTTCCTGCCCGCTCCCCATAACCCTCGACTCCCTTATCGTTCAAAAATCTGTCTATCTCCACCTTAAATATATTCAATGACTGAGCCTCCACAGCTCTCTGGGGTAGAGAATTCCAAAGATTCATGACCCTCTGAGAGAAGAAATTCCTCCTCATCTCCGTTTTAAATGGGTGATCCCTTATCCTGAAACTATGCTCCCTAGTTCTAGATTCCCCCATGAGGGGAAACATCCCCTCTGCGTCTACCCTGTCAATCCCCTCAGAATCTTATACATTTCAATAAGATCACCTCTCATTCTTCTAAACTCCAATGAGTATAAGCTCAAACTGCTCAACCTTTCTTCATAAGACAACTCCTTCATCTCAGGAATTAACCTGGTGAACCTTCTCTGAACTGCCTCCCATGCAAGTATATCCCTCCTTAAATAAGGAGACCAAAACTGTACGCAGTACTCCAGGTGTGGTCTCACCAATGCCCTGTACAGTTGTAGCAAGACTTCCCTACTTTTATACTCCATCCCCCTTGCAATAAAGGCCAACATTCCATTTGCCTTCCTAATCACAGTACAACATGATAACCAACTGCACTTCTAACTTTGAAATGCAGCGGCCCAGCTAAGATACGAGTACCCTGAGGCTACTGAACTAGTGTGAAAATAAAAAACGATAGCAAAATACTGCGGATGCTGGAAATCCGAAATAACAACAGAAAACGCTGGAAAAACTCAGCAGGCCAGGCAGCATCCGTGGAGAGAGAAACAGAGTTAACGTTTCAGATCGAAGACCTTTCGTCAGAACTGGAAAAAAGCAGGAAATGAAATAGATTTTAAAACAAGTTTAGGGGCTGGGAAAAGGGGGAGGGGATGAAAGAACAAAAGGGAAGGTCAGTGATAGGATAGAAAGCAGGAGAGATTAAGAGACATTGAGAGACATTAAGCGATATTCAAGGCAAGAGGTAGAAATGGGACAGGTTGAGGAACAAAGGATGGCTCTAGATGAAGTGTGAATTGCGCTGGCAAAATGAAGGACAGCTGCCATGTGGGAGGGAAGAAAAAAAGGCCAAACAAAAGTGTGGATAAAAAAAAATATATATATATATATGTGATAGGGGCCGGGATTATGATCTGAAATTGTTGAACTCTATGTTGAGTCTAGAGGGCTGTAGAGTGCCTAATCGAAAGATGAGGTGCTGTTCCTCGAGCTTACGCTGAGCTTCCGTGGAACAATGCAAGAGGCCGAGGACGGAGAGGTCTGAGTGGGAATGGAGCGGTGAATTAAAGTGACAGGCCACCGGGAGCTCGGGGTCCCCCTTCCGGACTGAACAGAGGTGTTCCGCAAAGCGGTCACCCAATCTGCGTTTGGTCTCCCCAAATAACCTGTGAAAATAACCTGGATTTATCGCTCTCCCTACCCAATGTAAAATGTAATTGTAATGACAATTAACTTCAACTTCTAAAGAACACTGTGGAGTTTCTGCCTCCAAGGAAGATGAAGAACTAGAAACTGGTTAATGAGGAATGTTATGACGAGACAATTGCAATTAGAATTACTAGTGGGTTTTCCCTCTTGGTGATTTCTTGACAACCATTCTGTCTGTCTAACGGCCGATTATAAATTCTATCATAAGTACTTCGATAGACAGACCGACAGACACCGGCAAAGTCATCAGCACTGAAAGCGGATTTGTTTTTTCAGTATTGTAATGAGTGAAGACCTTCGGTAGCATCAGCCCTCCAATTATTTCATATCATCCCTCAAAAATAATGAGATTCTACTTCATCATCTGTGATAAATAAAGTACCACTTACAAAGATGTGACAGAGTATACCTGTTTAACAGGAGGTGCCACTTTAATATAGTCCACTCGTTTCACACAATGTGGGTCACGCGTATGATAGATCAGCCAACTCTACTTAAGTCTCAGTAGAGTTGAGAAATGTAGGTATGGAATTTAGAAAATGTTCAAGGTAAGAAAACAACAGCCACAGTCTATTAAGACGATATACATAAACGGGCCCAGATGATGATTCAAGCATTGTTGCTGAGGAATGCTTTAGAAGTTCATACAAGGTCAAAATAAATTCAGAACCTGTTGCTAATAACCAACAGTCTAAATTTAGCAAGATTTAAATAGAGTTTTTGTTTTGCTAATTTTAAGTCCATCAGAATAAGCTTTCTTGTAGCCAGAGCTTTGCTCCATCATTACTGAGGAGTGGGGAGAGGAGTGATAAAAAAAATATTCTGTAAGTTCAGATCTCAACTGGGACACTACAGGCAATGAGGTTAGAGTCTCGGAACTCTTTCCTTAGATGAAGAATTTCTTTATGAGCCAATTATTAAGGGTGTTTTACAAAAGTGTATTTTTTCCACCCTTCTCTCATTCCTTTGCATAAATTGTGCTACGACCTTTAGCTTTCAATTCACACGCTGGATTGGGAAGGAAGGATTAGAAATTGGTGATTGTATCTTTTGCTCCCATTAAGGTGACAGTTGTCAGGACTGGTGACTGGAAGACTCTTGCACCCAATGTTGACACCAAGTACTCCCATGTTAGATATAGCATGGCCAGGGAATGCAAAGTTTCCTCTATTCTGCCACAATACATGCATTAGAACCGATTCACCAACTAGAGTAATCATGTTCACCTGGAACTTATTTGATTGCCTTAGAGAATTGAAGAGGAATTCCGAAACTTTTTCTTAAAATTGGACACCAGCTGTTTTTTTTCCTCCGGTTAACATCTGGGGTGGGTGATGCATGAGGTTACGTAGTCTCACAGGTAGGATGAGCATTAAAGGTCTAACCTGGTCCTTCTTTTTACATGTCCAACAACAACGACTTGTGTTTATATAGTACCTTTAATGAAAACTTCCCAAGGCACTGCGCATATAGTACAGGAAACTCTTTATTAACCGGCACCGACGGGACCGGCGTGGTGCCGGTTAATCAAAAAGTCCGGATAATGGAGAGTTATATCCACCAACGTACGAGAGCCCCGTACACATTGACATGCGCCTGCATTCGGAGCTCCGTCTCCCCGGGGACCGCCAGCTGACCATCTGTCGTGTCCGCTGCCTACCCGGGCTGCACATTCCCCTCCCAATCTACACGCTCCGATACAAGGCAAACGCCTCGGGTTTTTTTTAAAGTTAATCTTAAACGAGAGATGAAGGAAAACCCCGGTTACCTACTCAAGAATTTTGCCGGTTAAGAGAGATTTCCGGATATTTGGGTGCCGGTTAATAAAGAGTTTCCTGTACAAGGAAAAAACAGACACCAAGTCATGAATGGAGAGATTAGGATGGGTGACTGAAAGCTTGGCCAAAGAGTTGGGTGGAGGTTTCTCAAGGTGGAGAGGGAGGAGGACATGGGCAGGGTGGACTTGAAAGAATATCGGGGAGGCAACTGACACATCTGTCACTAATGATTGGGTGACCTGAAGGCTGGAAAGTCAGAGGAACAGAAAGTTTGGGAGGAGATATGGGGCTGGTGGAGATTTCATGGGCAGGAAGTGGCAAGCCTATGGGTGCATTTGTAGGCAAGGACAGGAAATACAAAATGAGATGCACAAAATAGGGCTGCATTCCTGTCTCGGCCCCACCTCCCCCCAATTCCCACCCCCACTAACTCCGGCTCAAGGACCTGCTAGGGGCTCAGGCCTGCTCAGAGAGGGCAGCTTGGACCAGGACCTTTGACAACTCTGGTCCTGCAGTAGGCTCAGCAAACCTCCAGTAAGTTGCACCTGTCACGCACCTAGAGGAAATGCGGCTCTCGGTAATGTTAGTGGGCAGAACAATAACAAATAAATAGCAGTGGCCGGGATCAGAAAGGGTGGTTAGTAGTCAGCGGCGATCGGGGATGGTAGTAGCCAGGATCGGCGATGGGGGGGAATGGCGGCGGCTATCAGGGGGTGTCGCGATTGCGATGTGGGGGGGGGGGGGAGAAGGGGCACTGTGGCTGGAAGCAGCCCGCGTGGATTGGATGCAGAGCTGAGAGGAGCACTCTTGCTTCTCCCAGCTCCACATGCAGGTAAGTGTATTTTAAACACGTAGCTTGTTGGTCGCGGTCCACAGCGTCCCTTTAAGGAAAGCCCGTTAGGCCGCACAAAGACTTGATTTTCCCAAACACAGCCGGCCCAGTGCCCAATATTGCAGCGGGGGCCTCGACCAGGCGTTAGACCACTTATTTGCAAATGCAAAGGGCCTAACGCCTGTTTCAGCCGTGGGCCCCGGACGTTTTGTTTTTTGCCTACACCAATATAACAGGCGGTGCACTTCCTGCTCGTAATGAGCATGCACTTCCTGCCTGCCATATTAGCGTCCGAACAATGGGCGCCACCCAATTTCTAGGCCAATGATTTCAATATCTTGTTGTGATGTGTCAGAGTTCCAACCCACAAACCCTGACACGTGAGGGTCAATTCCAGAGCCACTTATGCTTTTGTGGTAATTTATGCAAGCTGTTTAACGCTGGATTCTCACTTACACACAGGATCGCAAACAATTGCTCAACATTCCAATTGTACTACCTCCCCTTCTGAAAAATCTTTAAGTTATTTTGGAAAGGGCTGGAGGACAATTGAAGGATTTTGATTTTTCACACAAACTTTTCTTGTTTTTCACATGATGCTAGTTGGCTGCTGCCTCACTGAGGTTTGAAGCCCTTATGCAGTACATACTCCACATACCTGCGAGTGCCTAATGACATTGCGGCTGAACTGGAAAAACCAAGCACTATTATGGTCTGTTTTTATTTCTGTCTGGCTGCACAGGAATGCTCAGCACCAATATGCCATATAAACTTTTTTTTTAACTTTTTATTTTAAAACTACAGCATCAGCAAATAATCTCAGATGTGGTGATGCATTTCCCTGTTTTAAGCTTTTCTTACAGGGGGTCATGGCAACCATAAGCCCAAAAGATTATTATATAACACAAAGAGGGATGCAGTAGAAATGCGCACTGATTCCAAAGTCCAAAGTTTTGAAAGTTGTGTTAAACGTTTTGTGGTGTGATGTTAGTATTGACTCATGGGCAATAACTAGTAGTTCATGCAGGTCGCTTTTAAAAACGTACATTTTCAGATTTCCTGCTAATCTTGCTTAGTATTGACAAATGTAGGCCCGAGATGCTTGATTGTAGTAAGGAAACTCTGTACCAAGTCCATTGATGAGCTGTTCCTTGTCAGCCAGTGGCTCAGTAGGTAGCACTCTTTGCCTCTGGTTCAGAAGGTTGTGGGTTCACTCCAGAGACTTGAGCACAAAAATCTAGGCTGACACTCCAGTGCAGTGCTGAGGGAGAGCTGCACTGTCGGAGGTGCCGTCTTTCGGGTGAGATGTTAAACCGAGGCCCCGTCTGCCCTCACAGGTGGGTGTAAAAGATCCCGCGGCACTATTCAAAGAAGAGCAGGGGGGAGTTCTTCCCGGTGTCCTGGCCTATATTTATCCCTGAATCAACATCACTAAAAACAGATTATCTGGTCATTATCACATTGCTGTTTGTGGGAGCTTGCTGTGCACAAATTGGCTGCTGCATTTTCCAATATTACAACAGTGACTACACTCCAAAAAAAGTACTTCATTGGCTGTAAAGCGCTTTGGGACGTCCGGTGGTCGTGAAAGGTGCTGTAGAAATGCAAGTCTTTCTTTTCTTCTTACTGGTGTAGTGCAAAGTTCCTTTCTTTTCCTGGCAATTTTCCCTCCCTCTCTCCTGAAGGTGTTGGCTATTTGCTGAGATACAGTTACACATCACATGCCAGTACCTCACCTAATCAACTAGTCTACATGTGTAACCCTAGATAATTAAGTGTTGACAGGCTCTACATACATGCACACACACACACACACACACATACTAACTTCCAGCAAAAGACACCGAATATTGGCCCACAACAGGAACGTGGATGATCAGCTGACACTCCTCTCTCTCACTACTCACTGGTTGAACTCATTTTGCCATCATATGGGAGTGAAGCCAAGAGCTACTGATGCAGATTTTCCTGTTCCTGTGCCTGGGTGTATTGCATTACCTGGGCGTACTAAACAATGGGAAGGGAGGATCACATTCCTGCGAGGGCACCTCCCCGATCTTCCATGGTGCCTAATTCGATCAATAGTCTGTGTTGAGTAAGCGCATTTTAGTTGGGGCATTATAAGTTCCTGGGCTAGAGAAGGAGGAGAGGGGGAATCTGTCATGTTCTACTCCCCAATCACTATCCAGTGATCCTTAGTGGAAAGTGCCCATGTGTGGACATCAGATGAGAAAGGACAGTCACTCTTGGGTCTAAAGTCCCGGCATGGACTGGTTGGGCCGAATGGCCTGTTTCTGTGCCATATATCCTATGTCCTCATTGGTCAAAAAAGCTGCTGAACCTCATTGTCTAGGCTCAGACATGAACAATGGTCACTTGGGTGAGGTGCCAGAGGGTTGCCTGCTTGTGTCAACCTGCAGTCAGTGCCTTCAGCCAAGAAGGGGAGGAAAAAATGTCTATGTCAAGATTGTAGGGCCCGTACATATGTCATCATCTTTAATTGTAGAGGTCCCCTTAGGTTCTTCAGATCTGCTGCAGCCATGCTTCATCCCACCCTGCCTATAGGATCACAACCTGTTTTGCTTCCAGTGCCCATGTACATAACTCTATGCTTATCTAATCCATCAAATTAGAGGCTTTCTTCCTACTGAAGAAAGTTCATGGACTTGACTTTTGTTTGAAAGATGACGCTAGTAAGGAGCATGCTTGCATCATTGTCTCGCTAAACTCAGGCTCACTGGTGTCGCACTATAGCTGAACCCTGATTATCTGAGTAACTAACTCGTATATAGAAGAACATAAGAATTAGGAGCAGGAGTAGGCCATTCGGCCCCTCGAGCCTGCTCCGCCATTCAATAAGATCATGGCTGATCTTCGATCTCAACTCCACTTTCCCGCCTGATCTCCATATCCCTCGATTCCCTTAGAGTCCCAAAAAATATCTATCTCAGCCTTGAAGATTGAGCATCCACAGCCCTCTGGGGTAGAGAATTCCAAGGATTCACAACCCTCTGAGTGAAGAAATTCCTCCTCAGCTCAGTCTTAAATGACCGACCCCTTATCCTGAGACTATGCCCCCTGGTTCTAGACTCTCCGGCCAGAGGAAACAACCTTTCAGCATCTACCCTGTCAATCCCTCTCAGAATCTTATATGAGATCACCTCTCAGTCTCCTAAACTCCAGAGTATAGGCCCAATCTACTCAATCTCTCCTCATAGGACAGCCCTCTCATCCCAGGGATCAATCTAGTAAACCTTCGTTGCACCGCCTCCAAGGCAAGTATGTCCTTCCTCAGATAAGGAGACCAAAACTGTGCACAGTACTCCAGGTGCGGCCTCACCAAAGCCCTGTACAATTGTAGTCAGACCCATAGGTTATATCAGGGGATCCATGCGATAGTAGCGAATGGGAATAGTCTATTGGAATATTATTGCAGGACTTTGTTTGGGCCCTGCAAGTGTTTATCCAGCATTCACGGTATCGTACGCTACGGTGCGTATGTTGCAACAGAGCCCGGGTTTACTCTGCACGTTGCCGACTCTCACAGCAGCAGTCAGTCTCTGGTGCGGCAAGAGTGGGAGGTAGTCATGACAACAGCTGGTCACTGGTAAGCAAAGGAAGAATCGAGTGTTTGGAATATATTTAGCCGTGAACCACATGCAGCGTGCAGCTTGATGCTCTAATGGGTTACTGCTTCAGGCATAACCTTGAGCTAAAACCACATAATCTGTAGCAGACTCCAGATCGTTAGTCTTTGTCAGCTTTCTCCATGGGAAGCAATTTTACAATTGTTCTGTGAAGGTTATCAACATTTTATTACACAGGCACACAAACAAGAAAATAGAGAGCACATTCCATATAAATTACCCGTCATCTCCATGTTTGTTTACTACCACATTTCAGATTTTGTTTTTTTAATTTGCTGCTTTTGGAGTTTTATTGCATAGTTATTTCCTCAGTAGAGTCGAGCATTTCAATAAAATTCTTGCTCTTAATCAAATTTTCCTCATTAAGTATTCACCCCTCTGCTCTGGCTAGGCAATTGAGCAGGTCGTACATATGGGTGCTTTAATATTAAAGGAGTTGTGACGTATCCAAGAAAGCCTTTTTTTCAATACTTTCTTTCCAACTTTCACCCCTTCTGCTGAAGGCACCAACTCCCTTACTGGAGCACCGTTCCTGGGGCAACAGTACCTTCCAACACCTCACCCAACCTTTGTCATTTCTCCTGGCTTAAGACAATTCTGACCACCTTTTTGGTTGGAGGAGAGTCTGTGGAGCCATCAGGTTGAAGACGAAACAAGACAGAATAAAATTGAAGAAATACTTCAAGAGGCAGTTCAAATTTGAACGGAATATGGTCAAAATAAAAAACAAAGACACGTTAAACCGAGGCCCTGTCTACACCCACTCACGAAGATGTAAAAGATCCGATGGCCACTATTTCGAAGAAGAGCAGGGGAGTTATCCCCGGTGTCCTGGGGCCAATATTTATCCCTCAATCAACATCACTAAAAACAGATTATCTGGTCATTATCACATTGCTGTTTGTGGGAGCTTGCTGTGCACAGATTGGGCTGCCACGTTTCCTACATTAAAACAGTGACTACACTTCAAAAAGTACTTCATTGGCTGTAAAGTGCTTTGGGGCGTCCGGTGGTCGTGAAAGGTGCTATAGAAATGTCAGTCTTTCTTTCTTTCTTTAAATATGCAAGTTTGAAAAATCAAACCTGCTTCAAAAAAAATCAAAAAGCTCCCCCCTCTCCAAAAGTGGCCTAATATAGAAAGGCTACAATAGATGTTACTTGTTGTCTTTTATTCCGAAATGCCCCATTGTTTCAGGTGATCCTACTTATTTTTATTTCATAGCCACTTTTCTTCATTAATATTTCCCAATGTTACTTTTTTAAATAGAATATAGTCCTGAGTCAATACATTTATCATCATATTTTTGTCACGGCTGTTAGCAGTGTTCCCAGCTCTCGCACCGAATGTGCAATGTAATCAAAATCTCTCTCAAAACTGCACTAAATGTCACTTTAAAAACAAAGCAAATTACTTATTTTATAGTGTTTTTATTGCAAGGTGGCTGAGTATTTCCCGGAGGTAAGCAACCTCAAATTGTACCAAGACTGGACAATCGCCTCCCCACGCCGAGGCCTCTTTTGCTCCTACTGCCAAGTAAACAGCAGCCGTTCATGTTTCTGTTTTTGATACTAAGGGCCGGATTTTACGAACCTTGGCGGGTCCGTGGCGGGCGACGTCGGTGGTGGGTCCCAACCCCGCTGCTGGCTCCATCCCGGCCTCTCAAGTGAATTCCCCTGATTGGGCTTGTTAAGCCCGCCCAGCGCGTTTCCCGGCCAATTGAAGGAAGCGGTCTGCTGACGTCATTTGATGACGCGTCATCAGCCGGTTTCCTTAAAGGGACAACGGCCAACTTTCTTTTGACATTTGTGCTGTCAGTGTTCTACAGCACTGAGGTGCTGCAAACACTGACAAGCACTGCACAGAGGTGCAGGGCCGCACCCAGGCTCTCCCAGGACTCCCACCATATGCTTATGGAGGGAGTCACAGCATGCAGGGAGGTCCTCTTCCTTTCCCATGGGCGGAAGAGACTTCCGGCCCGCCCCAGGAGATCAACACAGCCTGGTTGCACATTGCACAGGAGGACACAAGCAGGGATGTGGTCAGGAGGACCTGGGTGCATTGCCGCAAATGTTTCAATGATCTCAGTAGATCACGAAACGTTAGTACAAAGCCACACTCAACCTCATCCTGCTGTGCCCCTCAGCATATCCCCATCACTCTGCCTTCCCTACCCGACTCCTGCACATCCTTACCCAGACCAACTTATTTTGCACCTCCACCCATCCCTCTCTATCTACATTATCACATCCCCATCTCACTAGCATGGATTGAGGATTGGTTAACGGACAGAAAACAGAGTAGGAATAACCAGGTCATTTTCGGGTTGGCAGGCTGTAACTCATGGGGTACCACAAGGATCAGTGCTTGGGCCTCAGCTATTCACAATCTACATCAATGATTTGGATGAGGGGACCAAATGTAATATATCCAAGTTTGCTGATGATACAAAGCTGGGTGAGAATATAAGTTGTGAGGAGGATGCAAAGAGGCTTCAAGGGGATATAAACAGGCTAAGTGGGCAAGAACATAGCAAATGGAATATAATGTGGAGAAATGTGAAGTTATCCACTTTGGTAGGAAAAATAGAAAAGCAGGGTATTTTTTAAATGGTGAGAGATTGGGAAATGTTGGTGTTCAGAGAGACCTGGGTGACCTTGTACACGAATCACTGAAAGTTAACATGCAGGTACAGCAAGCAATTAGGAAAGCAAATGGTATGTTGGCCTTTATTACAAGAGGCTTTGAGTATAAGAGTAAAGACGTCTTACTGCAATTATATAGGGCCCTAGTGAGACCATACCTGGAGTATTGGTTACAGTTTTGGTCTCCTTACCTTTGTCCTATGAGGAGAGATTGAGTAGACTAGTCCTATATTCTCTAGAGTTTAGAAGAATGAGAGGTGATCTCATTGAAACATACAAAATTCTTACAGGGCTTGACAGGGTAAACATAGAAACATAGAATCTAGGAGCAGGAGTAGGCCATTCGGCCCGTCGAGCCTGCTCCACCATTCAATACGATCATGGCTGATCATCCAAATCCAGTACCCTGTCCCTGCTTTAATCCCCACAGTACACATATCCCACCCTACCCCCGTAACCCCACGTATTTAATTCCCCCTAACATATCCCATCCTATCCCCATAACCCCACATATTTAATCCCCCCTAACACTAAGGGTCAATTTATCATAGCCAAATCAACCTAACCCACACATTTTTGGACTGTGGGAGGAAACCGGAGCACCCGGAGGAAACCCACGCAGACACGGGGAGAATGTGCAAACTCCACACAGACAGTCACCCGAGGTCAGATTCGAACCCGGGTCTCTGGCGCTGTGAGGCACCAGTGCTAACCACTATGCCACCGTGTTGCAAGGAGGATGTTTCCTCTGGCTGGGGAGTCTAGAACCAGGGGTCACAGTCTCAGAATAAGGGGTCGGCCATTTAGGACTGAGATGAGGAGAAATTTCTTCACTCAGAGGGTGGTGAATCTTTGGAATTCTCTACCCCAGAGGGCTGTGGAGGCTCAGTCGTTGAGTATATTCAAGACAGAGATCGATAGATTTTTGAATAGTAAAGGAATCAAGGGATATGGGGATAGTGCAGGAAAGTGGAGATGAGGAAGATGATCAGCCATGATCTTATTGAATGGCGGAGCAGGCTCGAGGGGCCAAATGACCTACTCCTGCTCCTATTTCTTATGTTCTTATGTTCTTATGTTCTTAGCTACCCCTCAAACTCACCCTCATCCTAGTGCAATCATACCAACTAACAACATACAAGGGAAGGCACTTTGGTGTTTTATGCAATGTTCATGTAAAGTTTCTGTTAATGTGGTGTCAAACATTGAAACCTTTATTTTCAACACTTTGCATTCTTGGGAAGATTTGTGTGCACCTTTGGAAGTGGCTTAGTGAGTTGCAGTGACTGGTGAGACATAACAGTACCCCCTGCAATGGTCATGAGTGAGAAAGGAATGGCTTGGGCATTGTAGGGATGCTTTGTGGTGTTGGTGTGGGGTGGTGCAAACTTGGCACATCATGTGGCAGCCAGTGTGTACAGCGTCAAGTGAAGTATATCTGGCCATGGTGAGGCCATCCCTGGTGTCCTGGGCAGCAATGTGGTCAGGTGCTGATGCCCTGTGTCCTGTGCAGCATCAGTTGATTGCGGAGAGGTTGGTGTTGTTGTTGGTGCTGCTGGTATGCCTGGTGATGCTGGTGTTGAGGCTGATTGTAGTGGGATTCTGAGGACAAGGTAAGAGAATATAAAGTGCACCCATGCTGATGGAATAGATGGCAGGTGAAGTAGAGATGACAGAAGCGATCTGTCAATGGTGGGAGGGGTAATGAGGTCAGACTGGATGGAGACTTGTGTAAAGACTTCCAGCATTCTGAATCTGTAGTGGAAATGCAGTTTAGAGAAGCTGGTAGCTAAGGGAACATTTCTCAATCAGCTGGCAGCTTTGACTTGACAATTGAAACTGTCAACTCTTCAGCTGATTCAATGGCCACTGACCTCCCGCCTCAGCTTCACAGACGAGGTCTAGGCACAGCGGGAAACTGGTGGGCGACCTGTCAAATCCAAAAATCTGGGGCAAAAAAGCATTGATAAGTGGCTGTAAAGAAGCCACTAATGATTTTAATTGCCTCCCCCGCCGCTGTGTGTCGGGTCTGCTCAGCACTGGCAGACCCGACATTTGGTAAAGGCGCGTGGGAGTGAGTTGACAGCGGGGTTCCGGCCCGCTGTCAAAAAAACTTTCCCGCCCAGCCCGCCACCGATCACGCCCAATGACCCCCCTGGAAAAGTCCCACCTAACTGTTGTATCCTTGTTGAAGAGCTTTGCAACTCTCCTGTCTGGTCATCAAAACGCCAACCATTGAAGTGAGTGATGTAATAACTCATAGGTTCATGGGTTGAAGTAACGAGTCATAAAAATAAGATTTCATTTTTCATTAGAAAAGGTCATTTGCTCGGAAATATTTCTGATTTATTTATTCTTCTCAACAACAACTTGTATTTTTACAGCGCCTTTAACATAGTAAAACGTCCCAAGGCACTTCACAGGAGCGATTATCAAACAAAATTTGACACCATGCCACATAAGGAGAAATTAGGGCAGATGACCAAAAGCTTGGTCAAAGAGGTAGTTTTTAAGGAGCGTCTTAAAGAAGGAAAGAGAGCTAGAGAGGCGGAGAGGTTTAGGGAGGGAATTCCAGAGCTTAGGGCCTTGGCAGCTGAAGGCACGGCCACCCATGGTGGAGCAATTAAAATCGGGGAAGCTCAAGAGGTCAGAATTAGAGGAGCGCAGATATCTTGGGGGGTTGTGGGGCTGAAGGAGGTTACAGAGATAGGGAGGAGCGAGGCCACGGATGGATTTGAAAACAAGGAGGAGAATTTGAAAATCGAGGCGTTGCTTAACCGGGAGCCAATGTAGGTCAGCGAGCACAGGGGGTGATGGGTGAATGGGACTTGGTGCGAGTTAGGACACGAGCAGCCGAATTTTGGATGACCTCAAGTTTACAGAGGGTAGAACATGGGAGGCCGGCCATGTGTGCATCGCAATAGTCAAGTCTAGTGGTAACAAAGATTTAACATCCTCTTCATTTGCTCCATCTTTCCTGAAGCCACCTGGTTCATGGTGGAGTATGCTCCCATGGGTGGTGGCGGGGGGCGGGGGGGGGCAGTGGAGTTGGGGAACGTAATTTGTATTTTGACCACGTGTCCATTTTTCACGTGTAATCCTGGAGATTGTGGGCTGGATTTTGTGAATGGAGGCGACTTGGAGGCGGGACTGCTACTTGTCGTGTCAATGTCCCGCCTCCATCCTCGCCTGACCAATCAGAGGGATTTTCCCCTGATTGAGCTTGTTAAGCCCGCCCTGCGGGCTCAGCAGACCAATTAGGGAGGAAGTCACTGACAGATCACGTCAACGTCAGACGTGCTATCTGTCAAGACTTGTTGAAAGAAGAAATGTCAACGTTTGACAGCTCTGTGAAGCTGTCAAACACTGCCATTTTCTTTAGTTTGATGAGACTTTGTGGTGAGGACTCATCAAATTTTTCAACTTTGTAAATTTCACATGTCTGTAAGATCGGAGGATCCAACAGCCATTATGTGAAATTGACAAGGAGAATATCGGCTCTCCCCATCCAGCGCGGTTAAAGGCTGTAGAAAGAAAACAAGGTAAGTGCACACTTTTTTAAACTAATCACTCACCTTACATACTTACCACTCCACACTTGCACCCATCACTCACCTCTACACCTTACTTTCAAGTGCCTCCGACCAGCGCAGACCTCCTTCACGTCTCCTTCAACCCGACAGGGTTCTCCGAGTCTGTGAAGGTAAAATGGCACTAATCCTTTTTTCTGCCTGTTAACTACCTCTTAACAGGCAGTTAAAAGGATTAAAAGCCTTTCCCGCCTCCAGGAGACGGGACCTGAAGCTGCACCTCTTCCCGCCTCCTGGCAAAAGGGCACGGAGGCGGGATGGGGGCGGGTTTGCCATCCGTCCCCCACTTTCTGCTACTTTACCGGCAGTCCCGCCTCCATGCCCGCCTCCTCGGGGCTTGGAAAATCCAGCCCTGGCGTGTTCACGATGACACTTGTTGCATGTGTGTGTGAACATAGAGCGGGCCACAAGATCGAGTTTGGCTGTGAAACTCTCAAGGGTGATAGCGTCTGCCGACAACCATTGTCTGGACCCACACACGATAAATGACTAACTGGGTGAGACAGTGGAGAGATGCCAGCACCCATGGAACCGAGCCCCAGCGTGGCCTTCAGATAAATATTACTCTTGTACAAGATCAATGTTAGGCTGCAGTTGGGGTAGATTATCCCCCGGTGTGGACTTTGAGTGCACAGGCAGTGAAGAGCACCCACATGATAGCCCAGGCAGGAGGCTCCTTCTGTGCTGTAAATTTCTATGATTCAGTGATTCTCAGGATGTCCCAAAGCGCTTCACAACCAATGAAGTACTTTTGAAGTGTAGTCACTGTTGTAATGTGGGAAACGCGGCAGCCAATTTGCGCACAGCAAGCTCCCACAAACAGCAATGTGATAATGATCAGATAATCTGTTTTTAGTGATGTTGATTGAGGAATAAATATTGGCCCCAGGACACCGGGGAGAATTCCCCTGCTTTTCTTCAAAATAGTGCCACGGGATCTTTTACGTCCACCTGAGAGAGCAGACGGGGCCTCGGTTTAACGCCTCATCTGAAAGACGACACCTCCGACAGTGCAGCACTCCCTCAGCACTGCACTGGAGTGTCAGCCTGGATTTTTGTGCTCAAGTCTCCGATGGTAACAACGGAGCACAAATTTAAGACAATTACAAAAAGAATTAAAGCAGAGTTTGGAAAAAACAATCTTTACAGAGAGTGGTTCGAATTCTCTGCTATAAACTATTATTGAAAGAGTCCAGTGGTACTTTTAAAAAGGAGAACTAGATAGTTGTTTGAACAAGAAGAATATTAAAAGGTCTGGGGAACAAGCAGGGATTAGACTAGATGGCTCATGTGGAGAAACACAATGGCCGGAATTTTGAGGAACAAGGGCCTGATTTGCATGCAAGGCCTCGGATTCCCGCCCACAGCCAGACAGATTGGGAGACTGGCTTGGTAGGCCGCACAGAAAAAGAAGAGAGGATTTGTGGGGGGCGGGGGGGGAACCATTAAATGGATGGATCGGGGGGGGGGGGTGGGTAGAGGATCGGGAGTCGGGCCGAGCAGTTAAATGGATCGGGGGTTCGGGCAGAGGGTCGGGGACGGGCGGTTTGGAGTGAGGATCGGGGCTGGATGATGGGGCGGGGTGGGGTGAAGGGGAGATCGTGACCGGCCGCCAGAGGATCGGGACCGCCACGCTGCGGGTGGGGGGTGGGGGGGGGGGGCATGCCTGATGGGGTGATCAGAGGCGGGGTGGTGAGGGGGTCCCTGATTGTGGGGGGGGGGGGGTGGGCTAGGCAGGGACCCTGGATCCAGGAGGTCGGTATAAAGCCACTTACCTCCTGGATCCAGCAGTCCCCGCCTTGCTGTAATTGCCGGGTCTCACGAATTGTTACATGCCGTAAAAAACAAAATGCAGGTTTAAAAAGAGGCTTCCAGCCTCATTATGACATTTTAATTGGCGTTCCGTCCCCTGGGAGCGGGTTGGTCACCCATCCCGACCCCCGTCCCGCCTCCGTTAAAACCAGAAATGGGCAGATTCAGGTCGCGAATCCCATTTTTAACAATTTAACTACCACCCACCCCCCCTACCCCACGCTCCCCCCCACCCCCACCATGCTCCAAACCCACCCTTTTTTTGTTAGATTAAAATTTCCCCCTTTGGTGCAGAGTTGATGGGCTGAAAGGCTACACACTCTGTAGCATTCTATGATTCAATGAAAGAAGGGGAGAAATTATTGGGGGCAGGGGAAGGGTGGTATCACAGTTACTTCTCGGAATGCACATCAAAGGCCTGAAGCCCAGTTATTTAACAGCCGTTGTTTTTAGAATGCTTCTTAGTGTACAATACAAGAGGTCACATTGAAGGTTACTGCAATTTAGCAATGGGAATGTTGAGGCTTCGGCTAATGCTTGGTTGCAGGGCAACACGGAGGGAATGATTCTGGTGATTTAGAAACTGATGGCGACAGTGTTTATTATGCAGGACAGCAGTCAATAAGGTGAAATACAAAGCCCAGTGCTTCTGTTTGTGTTCAGTTCATGAGTTTCTGCAGATGAAATCAATACAGTGACTAACTAGCTGTGAACCGGAGCCAGATCCACGATACAATGGTTGGCTTCTTAGCTCGCTGACTAACCTTGAAAGTATTTAGTGCCGATAGCATATGAAAATGCAAATTTCAAAGAGATTCCTTGACAGATTACAGTTTGCTGTTTGTTTTGCGAAGATATACTTTACAAATATTAATGAATCATCAGTCCAATGGTAGGGGATTTTCGCTGGCCTTTTTGTCAACACTTAATGTGCGTCAACTAAAAAATAGAGAAAGAAGAGCAGAGTCAGAGATTCTGGCACTGTGATGTGTTCAACATCTTGGTGCATTCAGCACTTTAAATACTTCAATTTACAACAACAACTTGCA
Organism: Squalus acanthias; assembly: GCA_030390025.1. Classification (NCBI taxonomy): domain Eukaryota; kingdom Metazoa; phylum Chordata; class Chondrichthyes; order Squaliformes; family Squalidae; genus Squalus; species Squalus acanthias. The sequence continues at coordinate 48,822,344 of CM059440.1, read as the reverse complement.
TTTATATAGTGCCTTTAACGTGGTAAAACGTCCCAAGGCGCTTAATGCTGGTAAAATGTAATCATTTTACAAGCACACTACAGTAACTGGAAGGCAAAAAAACCCCACTAAAAACTAGCTGAAAATACTCAATGCAAACCTCGTCCATGGATATTATGTAAAGGATGCATACACTCGCGCGAGTGTGATTGGAGGTGCAGCAATACTATTTTCGCGCTGCATTTTTCATTGCAACTGCTTTCAGACAGAGAACTGCCTCGCCATTCCATCGAGTGCTCCTTGCCACCAGTTCACTCCACAACATCAACTGGACAATCCTGATTGATTTTAAAGGAGCATTGACTTTGCACTTAAAACTTTTTATTGAATGTCGGCGGAGAGATGAAGAACCATATGTCATTTCTGATACACTGACCTTTTGGAAAAGTGACACAATACTGCATTCACCGCGATTTAACTCACCGTGCTGAGTGCCCGTAAACAAAAGCAAGATAAGTTTGGGAATATTTTTTGCTGAAGGTGCTTTCCCTTTCATTATATCTGTTTGTGTTTTTAAAAAATATTACAATTCCTTTGATTCAAATATCAAACCGTGTAATCACTTCCTCAGTAGGGGCATTTTAATTTACAGATATATTTAATGTTATTTTTTTTTCACTGGCTGAGCCTGATTTTATGTTGAAAATCCAAATGCCTTGGCTTATCCCCCCCACCTTAGAATATGCCTTGAGCAATTAGTCTGGTAAAAATAAGTTTTCGTTTGTTTGGGCTTGAAGAGCTTCCCATCAATGATTAACATGGAGTGGCTGGAGAGAAATTTGCCTTGGCATGGACCCAAGCACACACACACATAAACTCAAAGCCAGCAGAGGAGGGCGCGTGCTCCTTCATTCTGCTGGCCCAGGTTTGGCTTCCATAAGCTGGGTTCAGACCGGGCCACTCCACTCAAACTTTTTTCACTTTCTTTATTTACTCTATGGTCTTTCTCTGCATCTTTGAACCTCCTTTGAGTGTTTTCAAACAGATATGTGACTGGGACTGGTGTTTCGGGGGGAATAAGGGTGTAATGGGGCGATTGTGCAACTTGCTATTTCTCAGGGTGGTTTGTTGAAACAAAAACAAGTCGCACACCATCCTGACTTGGAAATATATCGGCCGTACCAGAGCAATGCTGCACCCCAGCATGAGTGAGGGGTCTCAGCGGAGGAGAACATTTCCGTTTCTTAAAAAAATGAACACTGACATCTTTTTGTCGATTCCTCTGTCTCTTTTTCATTTGACATTTTGCTTAACCGGTGGACGTTGTCATCAGTGGAACGTCACACTGTGAGAGCGGAATTAACAGAAGCAGAGTTGAAATATGAAGCATCCTCGGTTCTCGCCTGACTACTACTGTTGATTCAACTGTTCACACAGCACCCTGTCCTCACACAGATCCCAGGTCAGTGTATCTTGTGCTTTGGTGACTGGATATTGATCAGGAGCTCCGGCCAAGAGTTAAGTACAAACTCATAGCCTAGTGCATAAAGCCAACTTCCAGTTTAATATTAACCGACAAAGATAATACGATGATCCCAGAAGAAAACAAAAAAAAAAAATCAGTCAGTGTTCCTGCTAATCAGTAAGTCCTGCTCAAAAGTGCACCTGGGCGTCAGGTGAGAACACACTCAGATTTGGTTATGATGGCCTCCCCCATGGTGAGATTGCTCACAGAGGAAGAATGGTCTCTTGGGTGAGATATAAATGGTTGCCATCGCTAGTGGAATTCTAGGGGAGATGTTCCAGCGCTCCAGCATATTGGAAAATTGCATATCCCCAGCCCCTAACTTTAAAATTAATGGAAAAGCAGGAGTTGCGGGTACACAGTTTCCCAATTATGCGCAGATGCCGGGAGTGTCGAATCCCCCTCCCCCCATATCCCAACACAGGTAGGGGGAAATGGAGCAGATGCTGGTGATGGGAGGGCTGTGCCAGTGATGGGATTTTCCTTGAGTGTGTTTTTTTGTTGTGGGAGCACGCCTCCCTTAACTGGGCGAATAGATTCGAGTGCCCGATTCACGAGGCACTGGAGGCAGTGAGGCAACATTTTTGGAGGCAAGTGACAAGATTCATGAGACTCATGAAGTGTCCTCGGCCCAACCATCTTCAGCTGCTTCATCAATGACCTTCCCTCCCACATAAGGTCAGAAATGGGGATGTTCGCTGATGACTGCACAGTGTTCAGCGCCATTCACAACGCCTCAGATAATGAAGCAGTCCATGCCCGCATGCAACAAGACCTGGACGACATTCAGGCTTGGGCTGATAAGTGGCAGGTAACATTCGCGCCACAGAAGTGCCAGGCAATGACTATCTCCAACAACTGAGAGTCTAACCACCTCCCCTTGACATTCAACGGCATTACCATTGCTGAATCCCCCACCATCAACAACCTTGGGGGTCACCATTGACCAGAAACTTAACTGGACCAGCCACATAAATACTGTGGCAACAAGAGCAGGTCAGAGGCTAGGTATTCTGTGGCGAGTGTCTCACCTCCTGACTCCCAAAGCCTTTCCACCATCTACAAGGCACAAGTAAGGAGTGTGATGGAATACTCTCCACTTGCCTGGATGAGTGCAGCTCCAACAACACTCAAGAAGCTCGACACCATCCAGGACAATCAGCCCATTTGATTGTCACCCCATCCACCACCTTAAACATTCACTTCCTCCACCACCGGCACACCGTGGCTGCAGTGTGTACCATCTACAAGATGCACTGCAGCAACTCGCCAAGACTTCTTCGGCAGCACCTCCCAAACCCGCGACCTCTTCCACCTAGAAGGACAAGGGCAGCAGGCGCATGGGAACACCACCACCTCCAAGTTCCCCTCCAAGTCACACATCATCCTGACTTAAAAGTACATTGCCGTTCCTTCATCATCGCTGGGTCAAAATCCTGGAACTCACTACCTAACAGCACTGTGGGAGTACCTTCACCACACGGACTGCAGCGGTTCAAGAAGGCGGCTCACCACCACCTTCTCAAGGGCAATTAGGGATGGGCAATAAATGCTGGCCTTGCCAGCGACGCCCACATCCCGTGAGTGAATAAAAACAATCTTTATCATGAACCCTCGAGATAATTGGTATTCATACTCTGCCTAGTCATCAGCATAGATATCTGATCAGACACAAATCTTGCAACTTCAAAGATACATTTCAGTTTCATGTTTTGCTTCAACATTTAAACTAGCAGCAAAGGCTCCTCTGATGGTAGTTGTTAAGACAGTAAGTAGAAAGAAAGACATATTTATATAGCGCCTTTCATGCCCTCTACCCAAAGCACTTTACAGCCAATGAAGTACTTTTTTGAAGTGTAGTCACTGTTGTAAATGTAGGAAACGCGGCAGCTAACTTTGCACACAGCAAGCTCACACAATCAGCAATGTGATCATGACCAGATAATCTGTTTTTGTGATCTTGATTGAGGGATAGCGGGGAGTACGCCCCTGCTCTTCTTCAAAATAGTGCCATGGGATACTTTACATCCACTTGAGAGAGCAGATGGGGCCTCGGTTTAACGTCTCATCCAAAATATGGCGCTTCCGACAGTGCAGCACTCCCTCAGTACTGCACTGGACTGCCAGTCTGGACTTTTGTATTCAAGTTTCATGGAGTGGGACTTTGAACTACACAGCCTTCTGACTCAGAGGTGGGAGTGCTGCCCACTGAGCCACAGCTGACACTGGTAGCAGCTGTTAAGACAGTAAGTAGGTTTGATCCCTAGTCTGTGTTGAGTTAGTTGATCTCAGCCTACGGGACATGGGAGCTTTGCAGTCGGCCTCAATACCACAGAGATAGTGAATGGGAGAAAAAAACTGCTTCTGATTGATATCCAGCGACCCTGCTGGAAGTGTCTCGTGGGGTTATCATGTGAGGGCAGGGTTGGGCACACCTGTGATGGCCATGAGGATGAATGCCTGCAGACACTCACCAGAGTAAGCTGATTTCACCAAGCGTTGCTCTCGGCAAGAGTGCATAATCGGAAAAAGACAGGAATTCCCACCACATTTTTCCGCCCATTCTTTTAAACAGGCTCCCCATCATAAGTACAATTTCATAAAATCGCCCCTTACGGTGCAATGCTTCACTGAACAGGATTGCATGTTAGAATTGGGGTGTGGAGGCTCGGGCACCTGGCAGGATTTTCCATCTGTTTTAATTGGGTAGGGTCACGAAGGTGATCGGCAACTATTGAATTGTACATTCGCAAGGAGAGGAGGTGGAAAGGGGGCAAAATTGTTAGGAAAAAAAGAACTGGGGAGAAGTTTGCCACAATATTATTGGGCCAGAAACTCGGCTCTCCGGCTTCCCGCGGGTGCAAGGATCGCGCGCGTACTTACCTAGCGCGCCTGCTGTTGTGCTTCGGGCCAGCGTGGAATTTGGCTCCTGGGCCTCCTGCAGCTGCCGGCGCGCAGTGCTTGCGTATCCCAGGGGCGCAGTTAGTTTGAAGCGTCCCCTGGGATCACGTGGGCCATGGAGAACCAATCGGAGCAGGGAATCCTCATTCATAGATTTTGACAGGAAGATCTGTCAAATCTATGAATAGAGATTGGCCCCAAAACCTCACTAAAACTTCAAATAAATATTAAAAAAAACATCACATTTTTAAAATAACTATAAATTACATTAATTAACTACTTTAAACAAAAATTTAAATTTTTGAAAAAATTAATTACACTTTTTAACGGTGCTAAAAATAAACTTACCTTTCTTTAAAGTATGTAAAAAAGATAAACCTGTTGAAAAAATGTTTAAATTCTACTTAATTCACCACTTACCTTGTTAAAAGCAGGCCTTGCGCCTCCTTTTTTCCTGCGCACCTTCTCCGTACTTACCCTCACGGAGAAACCTGAAAAAAAAAACGATGTTCGCTGCGTGCGCGCTGCCTCTCCGGCACGCGTTCGACCTCTGAACCCCTTCCTTCAGGGGAACGGAAGTTCCGGTTTCCAGCGCATGCGCAGTGCATGCGCGAAACCAGCACTTTTGTTGGGTCTACTGGTGAGTACACAGCGCGTACTCACCCGTGGAGACCCGAATTTCTGGCCCATTATGTATGCACTTCTCCAATTCTGACCTCTTGTGCTTCCACCATTGGCAGCCAAGCCTTCAGCTGCCTCGTCCCTAAGCCTCCCTAAACCTCTCCGCCTCATTCTCCTCCTTTAAGACGCTCCTTAAAACCTACCTCTTTGACCAAGCTTTTGGTCACCTGCCCTAATATCTCCTCATGTGGCTCAGTCATAAGAACATAAGAATTAGGAGCAGGAGTCGGCCATTCGGCCCCTCGAGCCTGCTCCGCCATTCAATAAGATCACGGCTGATCTTCAACCTCAACTCCACTGTCCCGCCCAATCCCCATATCCCTTGATTCCCCTCGAGTCCAAAAATCTATCGATCTCAGCCTTGAATATACTCAATGACTCAGCATTCACAGCCCTCTGGGGCAGAGAATTCCAAAGATTCACAACCCTCTGAGTGAAGAAATTTCTTCTCATCTCAGTCTTAAATGGCCGACCCCTTATCCTGAGACTATGACCCCTAGTTCTGGACTCTCCAGCCAGTGGGAAACGACCTCTCACCTCTCAGCATCTATCCTGTCAATTGGAACAGTGTAGGAGGCCGAGGACAGACAGGTCAGAGTGGGAGTGGGGCAGGGGATTAAAATGACAGGCGGCCTGAAGCTCGGGGGTCACGCTTGCGGACTGAACGGAGGTGTTCCGCAAAGCGGTCACCCAAGCAAAAGATAGTGGCTTCAGGAGAGAAGGGGAGAAAAAAAAGAACAAAGTTGAACCCAAATTATGAATGGAAGGGAGGTTGATGAGAACAAATAGGTTTATTACTGAACCCTCACAGTCGGCCTAGACAGAAGTCATAAATTCAGACAGAAGAGAAACTGTCCTCCTTGTGGTATTGGGGTTTTGGGGAACATTCTTTCATAATATTTCCCAGGCCCGTCTCCTTCGCTAAGCGGCTTTGATAAAAAACATATTGGCTGTAAAATGTTAAACATGTGGATCTTAAGGCCTCTTGCAAATCAAATATCGCCTTTCTCTAAAAATTTAAGAGCCAGAAAAACAACCGCTAAAAGTTCTGGACACACATCCATTTCCCATCATTGAGTGCACGATGACTGTAAGCTATTTTACTCAAACACGTTCCTCACATAGTTTTCCTGTTATTTAGACGCCTCGTCCGCATTTTCAATTACCCTGCATATTATGAGATTAAATATTCAAAGGCATTTGTTTTAAAATATTTAAATAATGGTTGAAAAATGTTATAGTGGGCTTGGCAAGTTGCAAACAATTTTTCCTTCCGTGTACTTTTGTTGCTTCGGAGAGAAGGGTCATTGACCTGAAACGTTAACTCTGTTTCTCTCTCTACAGACGCTGCCTGACCTGCTGGGTGTTTCCAGCATTTTCTGTTTTTACTTTTGTTGCTTCCTTGGCTCTGCAAACCTGCATTTCCCAATTGCCTTGGCTTAGTCTTAAAAGCTGCAGCTTTACGAGAAGTTGGGAATACTGGGAGGAAGACAAACCATCTTTCTCTTGGCACCTCCTAATTTTAATAGGTATTGAAATGACTTCACCTGAGACAGTCTAGTTCCTTCCCCACTGCAAATAATTGTCGAGCTAATCCAGCAAATATCAGTAGCCGAGAGTTTCCCGGCGGCCAGACACCAGCGTTGGCCCATTTATTTTAAAATGGGTGACTGCCCGCCAATCAGAAAATCTAGGGTCATCGAAGACGCAGGGTCATCGACCTGAAACGTTAACCCTGTTTCTCTCTCCACAGATGCTGCCTGACCCGCTGAGCATTTCCAGCATTTTCTGTTTTTATTTCAGATTTCCAGCATCCGCAGTATTTTGCTTTTGTAGAAAATCTAGGCTATTGTCCCTGTGCTACTGGCGTAGTGCGTAAATGCAACAAGCCATAAAGATCAAGAACAAAAGCAAGATACTGCAGATGCTGTAAACCTGAAATAGAAACAGAAAATGCTGGAAATACTCAGCAGGTCAGGCAGCATCCTGTGGAGAGAGAAACAGAGTTAACGTTTCAGGTCGATGGCCTTTCGCCAGAACTGGAAAAGGTTAGAACATAAGAACATAAGAAATAGGAGCAGGAGTAGGCCATTCGGCCCTTCGAGCCTGCTCTGCCATTCAATGAGATCATGGCTGATCTTCTGCCTCAACTCCATTCACCGGCCCTATTGCCATATCCCTTGATGCCCTTACTAGTCAGATACCTATCGACTTCTGTTTTGAATATACCCAATGACTGAGATCAAGAACAACACGGGTTCCATCATCTATGTACGTTGATGGCTTATCTCTGTCACTCCAATTGCCCCTAGGCTGAGGAAAGGGGGAAATATTAGTCAGGATTCCCATTCAGTGAACCCCCCACCACCCCCCTCCCTCTCCCCCCACTGGAAAACGCACAGATGTGGAGGTAGATTGAGGAAAGGACTGAGATTGATTGAAATAACTCCGATGTTGGAATAGCTACTAGCTACTAGCACGAATATTTATCTCTCAACCAACATCTCTAAAACAGATTATCTGGTCATTTTCACATTGCTGTTTGTGGGAGCTTGCTGTGCGCAAATTGGATGCCACATTTCCTACATTACAACAGTGACCACACTTCAAAAAGTACTTCATTGGCTGTAAAGCACTTTGGGACATCCTGAGGTTGTGAAAGGCGCTATAGAAATGCAAGTCTTTCTTGTTTTCTCACTGTGAAGACTCGCACATAACTGGTGAAGTACAAGGATCCACTGGTACCCATGAAATGATTCCCCAACACTTATCTATGCCTTCAGGAAAGGAAGGTTTATTGTATCATAGAATCTTACAGCACAGAAGGAGGCCATTCGGCCCATCATGGCTGTGCTGGCTCTTTGGAGGAGTTTTAGGGTTGTGGGACATAACTGGCAATTACAGACGACAAACTTAACTCAGTAATTGTTGTTTATATCCTGTCTGAACAGTTCTCCTTCACGGTGCACAACTCCTCGGCATTTTTCTTAGTACAGCCAACTTCTCTTAATTCAAAGTTGATTTTCTTACATTACAACAGTGACTACCCTTCAAAAAAGTACTTCATCGGCTGTAAAGCGCTTTGGGATGTCCGGTGGACGTGAAAGGAGCTATAGAAATGCAAGTCTTTCTTTCTTTTATTAATTTGAATTATCTGTTAATTCAAAATGAAACTTTGCAAAACTCACCTCCTGTGCTGTTTTATTACAATTACTTAATTCAAATGACCGGAAAATTCCAATTTTTTCAAGCAAAAAATAGCTTTGAATTAATGGCCGTAAACTGTAGCTTGGATGGTACGTTTTTGAACACAGTGATGTTTTCCTGCGTGGACAAGCTGCTTAAGCATAGAACTAGATTAAATGGCAGGAGTAATTCTCTTCCCAGGGGATTATTGACCTTGGGAGTAAGTTGCCGGCTCGCGCAGTGGAAGCACATTCGCTGAAAAAGTTCAAAAGGGAGCGGGGCAAGCTCCTGGAGGAGGCAGATATCGCTGCATACAAAAAGATAGCTGGGATGTTGGGTAATGTAACACGTGGTCATTGTTATCGCCTGGAACTCGTTTTTGATCGTCTTCAGAGGTCAGAGAGGAATTTCCAAGAGTCATAGGGGGAAAATTCGGTTGCTTTGCGCTCACGAAATTGACCAGACATTTTGCGGCGACGCTAAACACTACCGCTATGATCTCCTGCGCCCGCAGATCGTGACGTCAGTCGAGCGTGCAACGCCCCGGTAGTGCCCCGGATCGGATATTGAGTGGCGCCCCCTGCCTTACCGCCTGCCGCTAGCAACGACAGGTTGAGGGGAGCGTTTTGCAGTCAGGAAGGGACTGGGTGAGCGCTATTTAAAGGCGACCGCTTCCTGACTTTTTTTGTCGGCGACAGTTTTGCACCACGCATTCTGAGAGAGAGAGAGAGAGAGAGACTTCTGGAGAGATTCAACGCTGTGTGAAGGAGTTTTGGGTACTGAGCTGCACTTTGCAGGTTCATTTTGATTTGATCTTCCTTGCATCGATTTAGAAGAGACTATGGGGACTGTACTCTGAGCTCTTTCCCTAGGCCACTCCATTATTCTTTCCAGCAGAATTGATGTACAGGTCTCTCCAGGCCGAGATTCAAGGCTGCAATGAGCAGGGTGTGGATGGAGAGCAAGATCGACCCTCCCCTTTAAGAACTGGCAGTGTGTCTGTGTTCCATTGCTAACTGACATCACATGAGCTTCGCCAGCGCTCTGAGGTAGCGCCTCGCTCCTCGGCATAGCACCTTAAGAGAGGTGTGTAGCGCCTGATGTTGCGCTCCAATCACCTCCAACGGTGATAGAAGCCAAGTTTGCAGTCGGAGGCGATAATTAGCGCCAGGTGCTAAACTTTGCGTCCGGCCGATAATTGCGCCCCAAACGGGCGATACCGAATTTCTCCCCCATAGAGTCATAACGGCACAGAAGGAGACTATTCGGCCCATCGAGCCCGTGCCAGCTCTCTGTAGAGCAATCCAGTCAGTCCCATTCCCCCGCTCTATCCCCGTAGCCCTGCAAGTTTATTTCCCTCAAGTGCCTATTCAGTCTCCCCTTGAAAACATTGAGTGTCTTCGCTTCCACCACTACTGTCGGCAGCGAATTCCAGGTCATCACCACTTGCTGCGTAAAAAAGTTTTTCCTCACATCTCCCTGTATCTCTTGCCCAAAACCTTAAATCAGTGTCCCCTAGTCCTTGTACCATCAACTAATGGGAATGGCTATTTCCCCATCTAGCCTATCCAAACCCATCATAATCTTGTACACCTCTATCAAATCACTCCTCAATCTCCTTTGCTCTAATGAAAACAAATCCAGCTTCTCCAACCTGGCCTTGTAGCTAAGATCCCCCATCCCCAGAACCATTCTGGTAAATCTCCTCTGTACCCTCTCAAGGGCCTTCACATCCTTCCTAAAGTGTGGTGACCAGAACAGGATGCAATACTCCAGTTGTGGCCTAACCAGTGCTTTATAAAGGTTCAGCAGAACTTCTCTACTTTTGTACTCAATACCTCTATTTATGAACACAGATACCGTCATCACACGTGAGGACACTACCCACCAGGTACATGGTACATACTCATGTGACTCGGCCAACGTTGTCTACCTGATACGTTGCAGTAAAGGATGCCCCAGAGCATGGTACATCGGTGAGACCATGCAGACACTGAGACAACGTATGAACGGATACCGCGCAACAATCGCCAGGCAGGATGGTTGCCTCCCAGTCGGGGAACACTTCAGCAGTCAAGGGCATTCAGCCTCGGATCTGCGGGTTAGCGTTCTCCAAGGCAGCCTTGAGATACACGACAACGCAAAATCATCGAGCAGAAACTGATAGCCAAGTTCCGCACTCATGAGGACGGCCTCAATAGGGATATCGGGTTCATGTCACGCTACAGAACGTGACTTGACATCGTTGTCTGTCTTTCCAGTTTAAAAAAAAACAAACACAAAAAACAAACCCAAATGGAGAGGATATGCAGACAGCAGGTTTTGACACGTTGGACCCCCTGGGACACATCTCATTGTCTTGGCTGTGCTCTTAGTGTGTCTTTGATGTAGGGAAAGATTGTATCTCTGCATTTTCTCTGTGTTTATATTCTGTGAATTTTTGTAGATTCACTCACAGTAACTTTACCTGAAGAAGGGGCGATCGATAGCTCCGAAAGCTTGTAATTTTAAATAAATCTGTTGGACTATAACCTGGTGTTGTGCGACTTCTCATTTCTATTTATGAAGCCCAAGATCCCATATGCATTGCTAACCACTCTCTCAATATGCCCTACCACCTTCAGGGACCTATGCACATTAACTCCCAGGTCCCTCTGTCCCTGCACACTCTTTAAAACTGTGCCATTAAGTGTATATTGCCTCTCCCTGTTCCTTCTGCCAAAATGCATCACCTCACACTTCTCTGTATTAAATTCCACCTGCCACTTGTCTGCCCGTTCTGCTAGCCTTTCTATGTCCTGTTGCAGTCGATTGGTATCATCCTCACTGTTTGCCACACCCCCAAGTTTGGTGTTATCGGCAAATTTAGAAATTCTACTCTGTATTCCAATATCCAGGTCATTTATATATATCAAAAAAAGCAGTGGCCCCAGCACTGACCCTTGGGGAACACCACTGTCTACCATCCTCAAGTCTGAAATTCTTTTTTTCCCCCGAATTGGCCTCGAGGGTCTCTTATCTGTTTTCTTTTGCCCCTCCAGGGTGATTAGATGGCTGCTGATGGATGGGCAGTATTGGGGGTCGTGCTGCTTAGTTGCTGAGTGAGACAGACTCATTGAGCCAGCTGATCTTTTTATATCCGCCTTTCCATATGTTCGTATTTTCGTGTCAGATACCTGGCTGACAAAAACAAAAAAAAATTCTCATTAGAAATCAAGTTATTCTTGACGAGTGGTGAGGTACCGGTCACCCAAAGTTAGTTCAGCCAGAACAAGACACAACCAAGTGGGCCCACTTGGCGTAGGGTGGGGAGGGATGTCATCAGTGTGCCCACCAAGAAGTAAAACTAAAAGCATTAAAATAGTTGATGATCTGACCTCTCAAGTTATCCTAAGCCCGTGTCCTAACTCGCACCAAGTCCCGGTCACCCATCACACCTGTGCTCGCTCACCTACATTGGCTCCCAGTTAAGCAACGCCTCAATTTTAAAATTCTCATCCTTGATTCAAATCCCTCCATGGCTTCGCCCCTCCCACTCTCTGTAACCTCCTCCAGCCCCCCTCCAAGATTTCTGTGCTCCTCCAATTCTGGCCTCTTGAGCATCCCTGATTATAATCACTCCACCACTGACAGCCGTGCCTTCAGCTGCCTAGGCCCTAAGCTCTGGAATTCCCTCCCTAAACTCCCCGCCTCTCTACCTCTCTTTCCTCCTTTAAGACGCTCCTCTTTGACCAAGTTTTTGGTCATCTGCCCTAATTTATCCTTATGCGGCTCGGTGTCAAATTTTGTCTGTTAAATAAGTGTCAGCCGTGGCTCAGTGGGCAGCACTCTCACCTCAGAGTCAGAAGGTTGTGACTTCATAGTCCCACTCCAGAGACTTGAGCACAAAAATCTAGGCTGACACTCCAGTGCAGTGCTGAGGGAATGCTGCACTGTCGGAGGTGCTGTCTTTCAGATGAGATGTTAAACCGAGGCCCCATCTGCCCTGTCAGGTGGATGTAAACAATGGCCTAGAAATTCGGGTGGCCGGCTTGCCGCGGGGGTAAGGATCGCGCGCGCTCTTACCTACCACACCTGCCGTTGTGTTTCGGGCCCACAGGAACTTCGGGTCCTGGGCCTCTCCCTAGTGCCGGCGCACAGTGCTTGCGTGTCCCAGGGCACAGTTAGTGCGATGCGACTCCTGGGATCACGTGGGCCATGGAGAGCCAATGGCAGCAGACCATCTTTCATGCATAGATTTGACAGGAGACCTGTCAAATCTATGAATACAAATCGCCCCCAAAAGAACAGCTAAACCTCAAATAATTTTTTTTTTTAAACCATCACATTAATAAAATAACTATAGTTAAATAAATTAACCACTTTAAACAAAAATTTAAATTTTTGAAAAAATTTAAATTCTTTTTAAAAGTTATAAAAATAAACTTACCTTTCTTTAAAGTCTCTAAAAAAGATAAACCTGTTGAAAAAAAATTAAAATTATACTTAATTAACTACTTACCTTGTTCAAAAGGGGTCTTACGCCTCCTTTTTACTTGTGTAAAATCTTCCATACTTACCCTCGCATTGAAACCTGAAAAAAAACCTAAGTGTGCTGCGTGCGCACAGCCTCTAGTGCGCACGCGGTTCACCTAGGAACCGCCCCCTTCGCCATACCGGAAGTGCCGGTTTCCCACGCATGCGCAGTGCATGCAGGAAACCGGCACTTCGGGACCGAATACGGGTGAGTACGCAGCGGGTACGCTCCCGTATTCGGCCGAATTTTTGGGCCATTGTTTCCTTTAAGGGGCCATAGTTTCAGAATATATTCCAGGCGGAGATTGACAGACATTTGAACTACAAGGGAGTCAAGGGGTATGGGGAGAGAGCGGGAAAGTGGTGTTGAGGCCAAGATTGGATCAGCCATGATCTTATTGAATGGCGGAGCAGACTCGATTGGCCTACTCCTGCTCCTGTTTCTTATGTTCTTATAACACTCCTGCGAAGTGCCTTGGGATGTTTTACTACGTTAAAGGTGCTATATAAATGCAAGTAGTTGTTGTTGTTGCTTCTTGCAAGGTGCGGCTGTTGAATGGTGACAAAGAGCTGGGGGGGATGGGGGTTGCGCAGGACCACGTGAAAATGTTGATAAAGTATTTGGATTTTTTTTACTGACACGCCGGTAAAGTAGTCCCTGGTGGTAAACTCGAAAGAGTCTGTTTACACTGCAAGACAACCATTCGCAGAGGCTGATGAGAGAGCCCATTCGGGACAAGTGCATTAATGAGACAGCTGGAGCCACTTCATCCTCTGCTCCCACATCACAGCGCTGATGAGTCTTGATGAAGAATCAGTGATGTAATTGTTCAGGCGCAGCCGTGAATCTTGTGAATGGCCAGGCCAGTGGCGGGATCATTTGTGGAAAGTGTTGCTGCCGAAATTACAGTCAAACCAAAATTGCCCTCATCAGGAATTCAACCTTGCATTCTTAATAAGTGGTGTAAAAATAGTGCGTGCTTAACTGCTTCTGTTAACTGAGTAAGTTATAAAGCATGGTGCCATTGGTAGCTCGTTGTGGGTCTATTGTAAATATCATTAAAAACATAGCAGACAATTGACTGTGAAAATCCAGGAATGTGACACGGTGCAGGTACTGGAAGATGAGACCTTGAGGGGGCTACGTTGGAAATCAATGGATGGAAACTTGCCAGAATGCAGCCGTGATTTTCCATCCTGCACTGCCAGTGGGCAAAGATCCTTGGCACCAGCACGCACTGGGAAAATGATCCCCATCACCGTATATTCTTTTCTGTTCTTATTTTCTCCCCTTGCTCCTTCTCGCTAGATGGCAGTGACACATGGTGGTAATGGTTCCACGGACACCAGCAGACCTCCAACCAATGTACCTGTGAAGCTGCGTGGCCGCACAGCGGTCTGGAGGTCCTGCGTAGGCCACTCAATGGCTCTTAAATGGAAAAACAGCACATGTGAAAAGAAAAAAAGAAAGACTTGCATTTATACAGCATTTTCATGACCACCGGATGTCTCAAAGCGCTTTACAGCCAATGAAGTACTTTTTGAACTGGAGTCATTGTTGTAATGTGGGAAATGCGGCAGCCAATTTGCACACAGCAAGCTCCCACAAACAGCAATGTGATAATGACCAGATAATTTGTTTTAGTGATGTTGGTTGAGGGATAAATATTGGTCCCAGGGGATAACTCCCCTGCTCTTCTTCAAAATAGTGCCATGGGATCTTTTACGTCCATCTGAGAGAGCAGGTGGTGCCTTGGTTTAACATCTCATCTCCCTCAGTACTGCACTGGAGTGTCAGCCTAGATTTCTGTGCTCGAGTCTCTGGAGTGGGATTTGAACCCAGAGGTGAGGGTGCTACCCACTGAGCCACAGCTGACATGTGCAGAAATTGGCGTCGGCCGGGCAGCCCGTTAAAGGGGCTGCGCACCCAAAAAAATATTTGAGCAAACATTGCCTCCAGCATCTCACTCAATTGGCCTTTCTTCAAGTGTGAACGTGACAGTGGAGGAGAAATTGGTCCTCGTTTTAAAAAGCTCCAATTTCTGGAGGCAATGCCCCAGAGACGCCTGAAAAATGTCAGCCCAGATGTTGGGTCGTGCGATGTTTCAGACAACTTTGGTGGCCAGCTGAAACAGGGGGTCTGACGCTCCCCCCTAGTCCGTTCCTGCGTCAGGTCAGGACCAGAGTTATATGGCAGCTTTAACGCCACTACAAAGCAGAAACTGCGATGCAGCAACACTACAGATAAAGTATAAAAACCCACTCTAAAATACAGCAGGTGATATTTCTGCAGCTGATTTGTCAACTCTGATTTCTTTAACATGAACATTTATTGGGAAAAAAATGAAGACTGAAGGATTAGTATGCACGATGAGAGTGTAAGCATTGAACAAGCTAATCCCAATACTTTGTCTTATTTAGAGTGGATTCCAGATAAATGCAGCGCTCATCCAACCATACAAGTCCAATCTATAAAACCATTTCCAGGTGAGGTTCGATACATATGGGACACATTAGGCTAGTGAAGCAGTATGTTGCCAGTAAAGTTTGAAGCACAGTTTGAACACTGCTCTTCTTAATAAACAAAAAGTTGGGGGGAGGGTAGAGAAGTTCCTTGAACCTATTTTTAAATAGCAGTAATATTCAAGCAGATCAGCAGTCCATTCCTGCTTTCTACCAGTATTACACTTCTGTTTAAACAACAACAATAACTTGTATTTCTATCGCGCCATTAACGTAGTAAAACGTCCCAAGGTGCTTCACAGGAACGTTATCAAACAAAATTTGACACTGAGCCACATAAGGAGATATTAGGACAGATGACCAAAAACTTGGTCAAAGAGGTAGGTTTTAAGGAGCGTCTTAAAGGAGGAGAGAGAGTTAGAGAGGCGGAGAGGTTTAGGGACGGAATACCAGACCTTGGGGCCTTGGCAGCTGAAGGCACAGCCACCAATGGTGGAGCGATTAAAATCAGGGATGCTCAAGAGGCCAGACGTGGACTTTTTCCATAAAAATTAATACCGATGGGAAAATATGATCCCATAACATTTAACAAAAAGTTCTGATCCAAGCAAAATACATTTCCCAATAATGCTACTTCTTTTTTTATTAATCAACATGGTACATTTGGTTTATGTGCTGCCAACTTAGCCTTGGAGATATTTTAGAGATCTAATTTATGTCCTTCTGTAAAATGGTTTTCTGCTGTTCTGTGTAGGGTAAATTGATGGCTTAATTAAATGGAATGCATTGCGAAGGTTTGCAAATCAGAAACTCTGATCCAAGCATGACATTTCTTGGCAGGTTTTGCCTGGTGTTCCAGCTACCAAGATAACTGCAGCTAATCAAGAACACAGTGGTTCTTGCCTGCTCCGACAACAAAGTCCTGCATGCACACCCACTACCGCCGCCCATCCCGAGCTCCGTTGACTCCCTGCAATCCAGAAAATTGACTTCAAGATCCTAGTGCTCATTTTCAAATCCCTCCACAGCCACCACAGAGAAGCTTTCTCCATCTACATGTGCCAGACCACACCCTCAATTCTCGACTGTGGAATACTGCTTGACTCCCTCCTCTTCCATCCACTATCAGAACCCAGACTTCAGCCATTATGTCTATGAAAAAAAAGGAAAGAGTTGCATTTCTATAGCACCTTTCACAACCACTGGACGTCGCAAAGCGCTTTACAGCCAATGAAGTACTTTTGGAGTGTAGTCACTGTTGTGATGTGGGAAACGCGGCAGCCAATTTGCACACAGCAAGCTCCCACTAACAGCAATGTGATAATGACCAGATCATCTGTTTTTGTTATGTTGGTTGAGGGATAAATATTGGCCCCAGGACACTGCCTTCGAAACTTCTTCCAAAACCACTTTGCTATTGCTACCCCTTGCGCCTGCTTTCGAAAGCTTCTTAAAAACCGTCTTTTACAACAGTGCCTTCAATTTCTCCTCTGCGCCCAAATTCCTTCCTTTCTTGCTTGATGTTCACCCTTACCCCACTTTTAAAGTGCTCAGAGATTATTTCTTTTAAACATGAGGGATGCTAAATAAATGGAAGCTGTTGCAACTGGCCATTGTACTGTGTATTCCATACTCTAGCCCTCAGCATCCCACACACAAAATCAATGCACAACACCATTAGGGGATGTAATGGTATCAGGGAGCAGACTAGACAGTAGCTTCTGAAACAACTATGTTGCCTGACAAATGTTTCTACTTTTCTCATAGATTTTTTTGTTGTGCTGGATATATGAATTACAGAAACTCAATTCAATTCATGGCTAAAATGTGCTTGGCTTTTCTCGGGGTTGAAGGATTAATACAGCACTCTGAACCAATATTAAATTGCTCAATTAGCAAGGTCAAAGATCAAAATCAAAGAATGAAGCTTCTGCTGTTTCGTTTGTCAAATCTTTCCAACATGTGAGTGGCCTCCTTCTGCCCATAGCAACACTTGGAGTGCTCACTCGGAAACATATGTTACAGTTCAAGGGCATGGTGAGATGTAAACATGAACCATGACATTGTTTATGTGATAAAAATTCACTGCTGGAAGATCTGTTCTTGGCTCATCCGAGATCCTGTCTGAGAACGGTTCCAGGCATTTTGCAATTCAGCAAACTTATATCTTGATGCTTTTCAAATCAATAGTTTCCTCCGTTAGTGTCTATACTGTAGGCTATTTGATTCAGTGCTCCACTGTGATTAACTGAATATGATGGCAGACTTTGGAATGAATTTCAATTAGAGTCTCTGGGGGAAAAATTAGGTCGCGCCCCGTTTGGGGCGCAATTATCGTCTGGATGCAAAAATTAGCGCCTGGCGCTAATTATCGCCACTGACTGGAAACTTCACTTTTACCGCCCCGGGAGGTGAGTGGAGCGCTAAATCAGGCGCTGCACACCTGTCTTAAGGCGCAAAGGCCGAGCAGTGAGGCGCTAACTCAGCGCGCGAGCGCAGCGCAGGTGCTGCCAGTTAGCGAGGGAACACAGACACACTGGCGCCGGCCACTTCTTAAAGGGGGGGGGCCAACTTGCTCCCCAGCCACACCCTGCTCATTGCAGCCTTGAATCTCGGCCTGGAGAGACCTGTGAATCCATTTTGCTGCCAAGGATGGAGAGGGTGAGAGAACGAGCTCAGCGCTTCACCGAGCGGGCCTTGGATGCTCTGGTTGGCGCGGTGGAGCGCAGAAGATCTATACTCTTCCCTGAGAGTGGCAGGAGGCCTTTGCCATGCGAGTACAGAAGAGTGTGGAGGGAGGTGGCTCAGAGCGTCTCCTCCAGGAGCATGGTGCCCAGGACCCATGTTCAATGCCGCAAAAAGTTCAACGACCTCACTCGGGTCGTCAGGGTGAGTGGCTTTTTCTCAATACCTCTCCATCCCTCCATCTCAACCTCACTCTATGGCCAGAGGGTCTTAAAACCCCAATGCACAACACTCATCCAACACCTATGGCCCTTTCATGAAACACACACACACATTCCACACTTTGCATACAGTAAGGGCTATTCACCTATGGGAGGCACATCAGGCAAGACCATGGCTGCATACAGTAAGGGCTATTCACCTATGGGAGGCACATCAGGCAAGACCATGGCTGTATATTTACTCAGATGCTGTCCTTTTTCTTGCAGGCCAAGCTGGCGCATAATAGGAGACAGCAGCAACGGACAGGTGGAGGGCGGCCTCAGCTGCAACCCCTCAGCGATCTTGAGGAGCGCGTCCACAGGATTGTGGCAAGCCGGGTGATCGGTCCCGTCGCCACTGGAGACGCCGACCCCGTTCTGGACAGCAATGGTAAGGTCATCACCTTTTTGTCCTCTGTCCTTCCACTTGTCCCTCACAACACCAGCCTTTGACACTTTCAATCCAACTTGCTAACTCGCTGCACTTATTCCTCCCTTACTGCCACCCTGTCCTCACGCTAAAGCCACTCTTGTACCTCCCTGCTTTCAGATGGTGATTCACCAGCTGAGGAGACGGGCCCTGAAGCTGCCAGTGGGAGTGAAGCTGCAGCCGAGGAGGAAGAGGAAGCCGGAGCATCAGTGCCACCCTCTCCCGAGGAAGCCCATGCCCACACTGGGAACACGCCTTCCCTGGAGGGGAGCAGGGGGGAAGGGTCTGATGAGGGTGAAGCTCCAGGACCCAGCGGGCTGCAGCAACGCCATGGGGGTAGGGAAGAATGGGGGCCTTCTCCCCAGAGGGAGAGTATGCCAGCGACTCCTACTGCAATGGACGCAGAGGAGGAGCGGCTGATCGCAGAAATGAACACCCAGGCGGTGGGCATGCACACTGAGCTCATGGGTGCAGTGGGAAGGGTGCCCGAATGCATTGAGTCACTGGCAAGGAGTGTGGAGCACTTCGCTGTAGCACAGGCGGATGCCACACTAAAGCTTAGTGCTGCAATTCAGTCACTGACTGCCGTGATCCCATCTCTGACTGCTCTCATGCAGACTCAGATTGAGGCCACGCGAGCACTGACTGCTGCCAACCTCGATGGTTCGTTCACATGTCCCCGGGGCTCTCACCGCGCCGCAGCAGGCCAGCAATCTGTGCTCCAGCAGATTGCTCCGGATGCTGAAGTGCTGCCCCGTGGGAGTGCCAGTGTGTCGGTCGAGCAGGGAGTTGCTGTCCTCTCTCACGATGACAGCATTCCTGCTGCCAACACTGTCACTTCTCCACTGCACTTGCCACCGCCTGTAGGACAGACTGCTGCCGCCCATGCAGAGTTGGTGCAGTCTGCAGCCGAGCCCTCCAGGCCCAGAACTGGTCGAGGCTGTCCTTCAGGGGCATCTGCAGTGTCAGGGTCTGACGATCAGCAGCCTTCCACCAGCCTTGCTGCAGCCACTGAGGTCCCATTACGGAGGAGCAGTAGGGTTAGAAGGGGGGAAGTGCGCAAGGGAAGGAGATCACCCTCGAAGGGCAAAAAGTAGGAGGTGTGACAAAATGCTGGTCATTTTTTTATTAAAGGCCGAGGTTCGTGGTCCAACTTTTGTCTAGTGTTTTGGACATTATCTCCAGGTTCTGAGAACCAGTTATGTTAATGACTGTTTTTTTGTGTTTATTTCTATGAGTTTGTCATGAGGAAATGACACACACAGAGTTTGTAAAATAAATAAGTTTTTGTATTCAAAATATACATGTTTGGTGTTTGGAATCATTGGTGCCTTGGCCGGCTTAGGGGTTGCGTGCTGGGTTCATTGATGTTGTTAGCAATGACAGAAGCCATTTCCACAGCAGCGGCCCTAGAAGCGGCTTGCTATCAGCCGTTGACGGACGGCCCTTGCAGTTTCACCATTGTAGGCCGCCATCCCGCCTTGGTGTTGCTGATGATCATCCTCCTCGTCCTCTTCCTCCTCTTCCTCCTCCTCCTCTGGTGGTGCTCCAAGGCCTGGTGGCATTGGCTGGGTCCTGACGATTGCCATGTTATGCAACATGCAGCACACAACTACGAAGTTGGATACTCGCTCAGGCGAGTACTGCAGGGCTCCTCCAGAATGGTCGAGACAGCGGAACCGTTGCTTCAGCACGCCGATTGTGTGCTCAATGATGTTCCTGGTAGCTTGATGGCTCTCGTTGTACCGCAGCTCAGCAGGGGTGTTGGGCGTACGGAGCGGTGTCATCAGCCAGGTGCTCAATGGATACCCCTTGTCCCTGAGAAGCCAACCAACTGGCTGATGCGGTGCCTCGAAAAGTTCTGCCACAGTAGTCTGGCGCAGGATGAAAGCATCGTGGCAGCTGCCAGGATAGTGGGCATTGACAGCGAGTATCAGCTGTCTGTGGTCACAGACCAACTGAACATTCAAGGAATGGAACCCCTTTCTGTTCCGGAATTCCTCGGCATTCTCATGTGGAGCACGCAAAGCCACATGCGTGCAGTCAATGGCGCCCTGCACCATGGGGAAGCCCGCTATCCTCGCAAAGCCCAGAGCGCGGTCACGCTGCTTGTCTAGGGTCATGGGGAAAGAGATGAACTCTCGTCTCCTTTTAAAGAGGGCATTTGTGACCTGCCGGATGCAGCAATGCACCGCGAACTGGGTGATATTGGCGATGTCCCCAGCAGCAGCTTGAAATGAGCCAGTAGCATAGAAGTTGAGAGCCACTGTGACCTTCACTGCCACCGACAGAGACGTCCTGGACCTCAGTTGAGGCTGCAGATCTGGCTGCAGCAGGTGGCAGAGCTCAGTGACCACCTCCTTGCTGAATCGCAGCCTTCGCAAACACAGCTCCTCAGACATATGAATGTAGGAGAGCTGTTCACGATATACCCTGGGAGGGTAAGCTCTCCTGTACATACGCCTGTTGGCCCTCCTCCGTCTGGCCATCATTGCCACTCTCTCTCTGCGTCTCTGTGTCCTCCGATTCAGCTGGAGCAGGACGACGCCCCCATTCAGTGCAGCCCCCATAGTCTCTTTGCAAGCAAAGTTATGAAGGACAGCAACCAAAGTACCAGCGAAGTTAGGATCAGTAGGCAAAACTACCTCACAAAGCGTTGACTCAATGCAGAAGTCTCTCTTTCTCTCTCTCCGAATCTCTCTCTCTCTCTCAGAACGAGTGGTGCAAAAATGTCAACCACAGAAAAAGACAGGAAGAGGCCCCCTTTAAATAGCGCCCCCCCAAGCCCCACAGCGATTGATAGTGTTCCAGTCTTCCGGTCGTTGGATGCGCCAGGCGGTAAGGCAGGGGGCGCCACTCAATTTCCGCTCCGGGGCGCCACAAGGGCGTTGCACCATGGAATGACGTCACAATCTGCGCGCGCAGGTGGTCGCGGCGGTAAAGTTTAGCGCCGCCGCACAATGTCTAGTTAAGTTCCCGAGCGGCGCAAACATCGCTGCGCCCCGGCGCTAGCGGCTTTGCGCCCCATTAGCGCCCTCTTAAGGCGCTAACGGGAGGCGCAACCAACTGAATTTTTCCCCCATAGAGTTATACAGCACAGAAAGAGGCCCTTCGGCCCATCGTGTCCACACCGGCCATCAAGCCCTGTCTATTCTGATCCCATTTTCCAGCACTTAGTCCGTAGCCTTGTATGCTATGGCGTTTCAAGTGCTCATCTAAATGCTTCTTGAATGTTGTGAGGGTTCCTGCCTCTACCACCCTTTCAGGCAGTGAGTTCCAGATTCCAGCCACCCTCTGGGTGAAAAAGTTTTTCCTCAAATCCCCTCCAAACCTCCTGCCCCTTATCTTGAAACTATGCCCCCTGGTTATTGACCCCTCCACCAAGGGGAAAAGTTCCCCTCTATCTACCCTATCTATGCCCCTCATAATTTTGTACACCTCAATCAGGTCCCCCCTCAGCCTTCTTTGCTCTAAGGAAAACAACCCCAGCCTGTCCAGTCTCTCTTCATAGCTGAAGCGCTCCAGCCCAGGTAACATCCTGGTGAATCTCCTCTGCACCCTCTCCAATGCAATCACATCCTTCCTATAGTGTGGCGACCAGAACTGCACACAGTATTCCAGCTGTGGCCTAACTAGCGTTTTGTACAACTCCATCATAACCTCCCTGCTCTTATATTCTATGCCTCGGCTAATGAAGGCAAGTATCCCATATGCCTTTTTAACCACCTTATCTACCTGTCCTGCTGCCTTCAGGGATCTATGTACATGCACACCAAGGTCCCTCTGATCCTCTGTCCTTCCTAGGGTCCTACCATTCATTGTGTATTCCCTTGCCTTGTTAGTCCTCCCAAAATGCATCACCCCACACTTTTCAGGGTTAAATTCCATTTGCCACTGTTCTGCCCATCTAACCAACCCGTCTATATCGTCCTGTAGCCTGAGGCTTCCCTCCTCGCTATTTACCACTCCACCAATTTTCGTGTCATCTGCAAACTTACTGATCATACCTCCTACATTCATATCTAAATCATTAATGTACACTACAAACAGCAAAGGACCCAGCACCGATCCCTGCGGTATACCACTGGACACAGGCTCCCAGTCACAAAAACAACCATCGACCATCACCCTCTGCCTCCTGCCACTAAGCATTGAATTATATCTCTGCTTACATCTAGCCTCAGGATGAATGGCAATAGAAAGACTTAAAGACAGACTTGCATTTCTTTAGCACCTTTCATGACCACCCGGACGTCCCAAAGCGCTTTACAGCCAATGAAGTACTTTTTGAAGTGTAGTCACTGTTGTAATGTAGGAAACGCAGCAGCCAATTTGCACACAGCAAGCTCCCACAAACAGCAATGTGATAATGACCAGATAATCTGTTTTTAGTGATGTTGATTGAGGGATAAATATTGGTCTAGGACACCGGGGATAGCCACCCTGCTCTTCTTCAAAACATGGGATCTTTTACATCCAATTAAGAGAGCAGATGGGGCCTCGGTTTAACGTCTCATCCGAAAAATGGCAATGACAATAAATAGTATGGCTCACCAGTGGTATTAATTGAAGTGCTTGAGTCTGATGCTCAAACACCATGGCTAACTGCTCTGATTGTGTGGACATTTTGCATGGCAAAGACTCACCATTCCCAATGATTGTCTTCTTGCTCAACTAGCTCCTGGCCAAAGTTTATGTTACAAAAGTAGTTGTACATAAACAAGTTGATGTGCACTTATTGTGGTTGCCACCTTGGCCACTTGCAACTTTATGTTTGGTAGTAAGTTATAGTTTTCATTCTATTGACCACTGTTCAATAAGAGCAATGCTTAAAAAATATTTTTTTTGACCCAGCGGGAGGAAGACAGCTCTTTGGAGGCCCAACCACCCATGTTTCATCTTTAACAGCACCATCATCAGCGAGTCCCACATCAGTAACATCCTGGGGTAATAAGAACATTAGAAGATAAGAATTAGGAGCTGGAGTAGACCATACGGCCCCTCGAGCCTGCTCCGCCATTCAATAAGATCATGGCTGATCTTCTACCTTAACTCCACTTTCCTGCCCGATCCCCATATACCTTGATTCCCTTAATATCCAAAAATCTATCGATTCCTGTCTTGAATATACTCAACAACTGAGCCTCCACAGCACTCTGGGGTAGACAATTCCAAAGATTCACCACCCTCTGAGTGAAGAAATTTCGCCTCATCATAAATGGCCAACCCCTTATTCTTTTTTTAAATTCATTCATGCGATGTGGGCGTCGCTGACAAGGCCAGTATTTATTGCCCATCCCTAGTTGCCCTTGAGAAGGTGCTGGTGAGCCGCCTTCTTGAACCGCTGCAGTCCGTGTGGTGAGGGTACTCCCACAGTGCTGTTAGGGAGGGAGTTCCAGGATTTTGACCCAGCGACGATGAAGGATCGGCGATATACTTCCAAGTCAGGATGGTGTGTGACTTGGAGGGGAACTTGGAGGTGGTGGTGTTCCCATGCGCCTGCTGCCCTTGTCCTTCTAGGTGGTAGAGTTCGCAGGTTTGGGAGGTGCTGCTGAAGAAGCCTTGGCGAGTTGCTGCAGTGCATCTTGCAGATGGTACATACTGCAGCCACGGTACGCCGGTGGTGGAGGTAATGAATGTTTAAGGTGGTGGATGGGGTGCCAATCAAGCAGGTTGCTTTGTCCTGGATGGTGTTGAGCTTCATGAGTGTTGTTGGAGCTGCACTCATCCAGGCAAGTGGAGAGTATTCCATCACACTCCTTAATTGTGCCTTGTAAATGGTGGAAAGGCTTTGGGGAATCAGGAGGTGAGACACTCGCCGCAGAATACCTAGCCTCTGACCTGCTCTTGTTGCCACAGTATTTATGTGGCCTGTCCAGTTAAGTTTCTGGTCAATGTTGACCCCCAGGATGTTGTTGGTGGGGGATTCAGCGATGGTAATGCCGTTGAATGTCAAGGGGCTGTGGTTAGACTCTCGCTTGCTGGAGATAGTCATTGCCTGGCATTTGTGTGGTGCAAATGTTACCTGCCACTTATCAGCCCAAGCCTGAATGTCGTCCGGGTCTTGTTGCATGTGGGCATAGACTGCTTCATTATCTGAGGAGTTGCAAATGGCACTGAACACTGTGCAGTCATCAGCGAACATCCCCATTTCTGACCTTATGTTGGAGGGAAGGTCATTGACGAAGCAGCTGAAGATGGTTGGGCCTAGGACACTGTCCTGAGGAACTCCTCCAGCGATATCCTGGGGCTGAGATGATTGACCTCCAACCACCACAACCATCTTCCTTTGTGCTTGGTATGACTCCAGCCAGTAGAGAATTTCCCCCCCGATTCCCATTGTCTTCTAAACTCTAGCGAAAATAGGCCTAGTCTACTCAATCTCTCGTCATAGGACAATCCCCCCATCCCAGGAACCAGTCTGGTGAACCTTTGTTGCACTCCCTCTATGGCAAGTATATCCTTCCTTAGGTAAGGAGACCAAAACTGTACACAATACTCCAGGTGTGGTCTCACCAGGGCTATATATAATTGCAGTAAGTCATTATACTCAAATCCTCTTGTAATAAAGGCCAAAATACCATTTGCTTTCTTAATTGCTTGCTGTACCTGCATGTTAACTTTCAGTGATTTGTATACAAGGACACCCAGGTCCCTCTGAACACCAACATTTCCTAATCTGTCACCTTTTAGAAAATGCTCTGCTTTTCTATTTTTCCTACCAAAGTGGATAACTTCACATTTCTCCACATTATATTCCATTTGCCATGTTCTTGCCCACTCACTTAGCCTGTCTATATTCCCTTGAAGCCTCCTTGCATCCTCCTCACAACTTACATTCCTACCCAGTTTTATATCATCAGCAAACTTGGATATATTACATTTGGTCCCCTCATCCAAATCATTGATATAGATTGTGAATAGCTGAGGCCCAAGCATTGATCCTTGTGGTACCCCACTAGTTACAGCCTGCCAACCCAAAAATGACCCGTTTATTCCTACTCTCTGTTTCTGTCCATTAACCAATCCTCAATCCATGCTAATATATTACCCTCAATCCCATGAGCCCTAATTTTGTTTAATAACCTCTTGTGTGGCACCTTATCGAATGCCTTCTGAAAATCCAAATACACCACATCCACTGGTTCCCCTTATCTATTCTGCTAGTTACATCCTCAAAAATCACTAACAGATTCGTCAAACATGATTTCTCTTTCATAAATTCGTGTTGACTCTGCTCAATCCTATTATTATTTTCTAAGTGCCCAGTTACCATGTTCTTAGTAATAGATTCTACCATTTTCCCTACTACTGATGTCAGGCTAACTGGTCTGTAGTTCCCCGTTTTCTCTCTCCCTCCATTCTTATATTGTGGGGCTACATTTGCCACCTTCCAATCTGCGGGAACCGTTCCAGAATCAATGGAATTTTAGAAGATGACAACCAATGCATCTACTATCTCTATAGCCAACTCTTTCAAAAGCCTGGATGTAGGCCATCAGGTCCAGGGGATTTATCGGCTTTCAGTCCCATTAATTTCTCCAGTACTATTTTTTTACTAATACTAATTTCTTTCAGTTCCTCATTCCTGCAAGACTCTTGGTTCTCCACTATTTCCGAGAGGTTTTTTTGCGTCTTCTTCCGTGAAGACAGACACAAAGGTCGGAATTTTGCCGGCACTCAGGGGCGGGTTTGGAGGCGGGACATCCAGCAAAATCGCAAAGATTGACAGCAGGTCGGAAACCCGCTGTCAACCCGCCTCCAATCAATCTTCCCAAATGTCGGGTCCCCTATTTGCGCATGGACCCGACACCTAGCGGCAGGAAAAGGATTATAGCCACTTAACAGCTTGTACAGGCTTTTTCCAATTTTGACACTTCTACTGCGGGCTTCCCGACGTCCGGACACCACATCAGGTAAGTGTGGCGTGTTGTGAGTCTGCTGTAATGTTTCTGCATTGATGACAGCTGCAGAAGTGGTGTGAAGGATCCAATGGTACACTGGTGAGTTTCAGTGGTAAGAAAATGTTGGGAAATTCATTTTTAATGCATTTAGACTTTTCTGTAGGTAATATGTTTTGAATTGTACGTGTAATCCCACCTCATTGGGAGAACCTCTCTCACCAGTGACAGATCGCTTCTGTAACCTCACCTGCAGCTGCCATCTGTTCTAGCCTAAGGAGGGAGTTACTGGAGAGCCTGGGTGCAAGAGCTCACCTTTGTACAGTGATTGGCAGTGTTTGCAGCACCTCAATGCTGTCAAACACTGAAAAATAAACTGTCAAAAAAAATTGTGCATGGTCCCTTTAAGAAAACCGGCAGACGACGTGTCATCAAGTGACATCATCTGACAGTGGCTTCCTCTTAATTGGCTGGCAAGCCCACAGGGTGGGCTTAACAAGGCCAATTAACATAAAATTACGTCTGTGGGCTGGATGTAGTTGGGGGCGGGACTGGAACCCGGAACGCAGCTGATCCGCTCCCAAGCCGCCTCGAAGCAGAAAATCACGGCCAAAGTATTTGTTTAATTCCTCTGCCATTTCCTTATTCCCCATTATAATTTCTCATGTCTCAGCCTGTAAGGGACCCACATTTACTTTCGCTAACCTTTTCCTTTTTACATACCTATAGAAGCTTTTACAGTCTGTTTTTATGTCTCTTGCTAGTTTACTCTCATTCTGTTTTCCCTTTCTTTATTAATTTCTTGGTCCTCTTTTGCTGAATTCTAAAATCCTCCCAATTCTCAGGCTCACTACTCTTTCTTGCAACATTTTAAGCCTCTTCCTTTGATCTAATACTATCTTTAACTTCTCACGTTAGCCACAGTTGGACCACTTTTCCTGTGAGGTTTTTGTGCCTTAAAGGAATGTATATCTGTTGTAAAAGGGTCACCTTTTTGCCAGAAGCTTAACTGGCTGAGCCAGCCAAATGAATAACGTGACCACAAGAGCAAGACAGAGGCTGGGTACTCTGCGAAGAGTGGCTCCCTCCTGACTGCTCGAAGGCTCCGATTTTAAGGGTATGGTGTTTGCGATCTCAACAGGCGCAAGCCCGTCGTATACATAAATTTTCTCAGTGATCTGACCGAACCCGGCTAGATCCAACAACAACAACTTGCATTTATATAGCGCCTTTAATGTCGTAAAGCGTCCCACGATGCTTCATAGGAATGTTATCAAACAAAATTTGACACTGAGCCATATAAGGAGATATTAGGGCAGATGGATCAAAGAGGTACATTTTTAAAGAGCATCTTTAAAGGAAAAAAGAGAGGTAGAGAGGCAGAGAGGTTTAGGGAGGGAATACCAGAGCTTATGGCCTTGGCAGCTGAAGGCACGGCCGCCAATGGTGGAGCGATTAAAATCAGGGATGCTCAAGAAGCCAGAATTAGAGGAGCGCAGAGATCTCGGTGTGTTGAGGGGCTGGAGGAGATTACAGAGATAGGGAGGGGGGCGAGGCCATGGAGAGTTTGAAAACAAGAACGAGAATTTTAAAATCGAGGCGTCGCTTAACCGGGAGCCAATGTAGGTCAGCGAGCACAGGGGATCCACTACCTGGCTGATGGGCGGGTGGGAGTGAAAATTCAGCGGCAGGAGGCTTCAGCCTGGGAACTGTGGCAATGGTCCCCGGCAGTCAAATAGGTGGGTGAGGAGATCACTGGACGCAATCGGGGTGGGGGGGGGGGGAGGTGGGGGTAATGCCCGGGGCAACGGAGGCCCGAATTATGCTGTCAGTTCCAGTATCGATAAGAACATCCACCTCAGTAGTGAATTTGAATCAAATAATCTAAATTGAACTGAGCCATTTATTTGGAAAGATGCAAACTTGCTGCAAGAAATGAATGTTTTTTTTGTTGGTATAATCCGTTCAATGTGCCCCCAGCATTATATCAGCTGTTAAGCAACACAGATTTCTGCCACTCCATCTATCAGTAGTTGGCAAACAGCGATGATAGATACAGAGATAGAGAGATAGCTGGAGACAGAGATAGACAGAGAGATAGTGGTAGAATTACTAATGCTTTGAAGGTATATCCTTCCTCAAAGCACTATGAATTCTATCACCATCAATACCAGATTAGGGAACGAAGCCCCGTTAAAATTGTTAATGTATCTGACTTGCAGCATTGAGCTTCACCTTTCTGCCTCCCTGGGGTGCTGAACCTCATAATAAATGCACCTTCTCATTCAATGTCTAATTAAAACACCGTTATGAAGTATTGTCCTTACATTCTGGAAAGTTAGTGCCAATACAGCCCAGACAGATGGGGGTAACTGTGTTATCCCTCTGATGTTTGTTGAGTCATAAGCGTTTCCTCAAGCGTTTCCTTGAAAAAGTGCAACGTCCCCACTGACACCTGGAAATCCCTGGCCCAAGACTGCACAAAGTGGAGGAGAAGCATCCGGGAAGGCGCCGAACACCTCGAGTCTCTTCGCCGGGAGCAAGCGGAAGCCAAGCGCAAACAGCGGAAGGAGCGCACGTCAACCCAAGCACCCCACCCACCCGCCCCTTCAACCACCGTCTGCCCCACCTGTGACAGAGACTGTAGGTCCCGCATTGGACTCATCAGTCACCTGAGAACTCATTTTTAGTGTGGAAGCAAGTCATCCTCGGTTCCGAGGGACTGCCTAAGAAGAGAAGAAGAGTTGAGTCATAAGTAAAAATGAGCACGGGCTTGATCAGTGAAGCTTGGCAAGTCTCCAGTATAAAAGCTGCCACACATTTGCCACTTAATTTCGGCAACTTGAAGTCAAGGATAAAGAGTGCAGAGAATCGAAATGTCCAAGGGGCAGTTCCTCTCCTGCTGCTAGGGATTAGGTGCGCTGGTGGGAAAACGAGAGACAAAGCCTGTAGTACAGCTTTTGAAATTAATGACTGGTATTGGATTAAAAAAAAGATCCCCTATTTTATCTTGGTGCACCGGTCGATGCAGGTGAGGTTCGGGTTGGAGGGAAAACAACAACAACTTGTATTTATACAGCGCCTTTAACGTAGTAAAACGTCCCAAAGCGCTTCGCAGGAGCGATTATCAGACAAAATTTGACACCGAGCCACATAAGGAGATATTAGGGCAGATGACCAAAAGCTTGGTCAAAGAGGTAGGTTTTAAGGAGCGTCTTAAAGGAGGAAAGAGAGGCGAAGAGGCGGAGACGTTTAGGGAGGGAATTCCAGAGTTAGGGCCTCGGCAGCTGAAGGCACGGCCACCAATGGTGGAGCGATTAAAATCAGGGATGCTCAAGAGGCCAGAATTAGAGGAGCGCAGAGATCTGAAAACCCCACGGATTCTTTGCTGTGAAGACCAGGATCATTTAAATATTTCTCTGCATTGTCTCATGAAGCCAGTGGAAATGATGCAAGAGTCACTGGGCGGGAGCAGGAAATCAGGCTGGAGACCAACACTGTTGGGGACTCAAAGGAATGGACCCCAGCAGTACAAGTGAAGATGGGTGGGGGGGGGGTGGGGTGTGGGGGGTCTTAGATGATCACAGATGGAGAAGGGGTGGGGGGGCGTTGAGGGGAAACCTGGCGGAGAGATGAATCCTAAAGGTTCTTTATTGGGCCAGGAGGAGCACACCTGCTCCTTAAGGAGCCGTAAGAAAATGTAAAAACACAACTTACCTGGGCCTCTTCTGTCCAGATACCGATTGTGCTGTTTGGCTGTGTACGGACCACCTGATTCCAGGAATTAAAATCATGCTGTGGCACCGACGATGTCATTGGGCCTTGACATTTCAAATTTAAATTAGGCCCCCGCCTAATTACACAGCCAAGCCCCAACGCTGCTCTGATTTGAAATTGTCACACACGCAGACAAACAAACAAACACACCCAGTATAGAGCTCACTGAATGGCAATCAGGAGTAGAAATCCTGGACGATTTTCTCCTCCCCAACCCAGGATCCTGACTGAGGCCATCTTTTAACACCTTTACTGCTGCACCTAACTCAGCACCGCCTGGGGAATCAAAACCTTTGACTTGCCTGGCTTGTATTGTTTAGCTGCTCGCTGGATGAATGCACTGAGTCATCGGGGTGCATTTCTATTTTTGTAGCACGTGTCTCTCTACTTTGGGTAGGTCTGAGCTGCATATTTGGTCTTTGTGCTTGCCATAGTTCTCTCCGCCCTTTACCAGATTTGGATGTAATGACATCCTTTGTGACCTCTAGACTTGACTAGACTTGACTTGACTATTCCAGCGCACTCCTGGCTGGCCTCCCACATTCCACCCTACGTAAACTTGAGGTCATCCAAAGCTCTGCTGCCCCGTGTCCTAACTCACACCAAGTCCCGTTCGCCCATCACCCCTGTGCTCGCTGACCTACATTGGCTCCCGGTTAAGCAACGCCTCGATTTCAAAATTCTCATCCTTGTTTTCAAATCCCTCCATGGCCTCGCCCCTCCCTATCTCTGTAATCTCCTCCAGCCCCACAACGCCCCCGAGATATTTGCGCTCCTCCAATTCTGGCCTCTTGAGCATCCCTGATTATAATCGCTCCACCATTGGTGGCCGTGCCTTCTGTTGTCAAGGCCCTAAGCTCTGGAATTCCCTCCCTAAACCTCTCCGCCTCTCTACCTCTCTTTCCTCCTTTAAGACGCTCCTTAAAACCTACCTAACAGCGCTAATTATTCTTTATGTGGATCGGGGTCAAAATTTTTGTCTTAAAATACTCCTGTGAAGGGCCTTGGGACGTTTTACTA
This sequence comes from Squalus acanthias, assembly GCA_030390025.1. Lineage (NCBI taxonomy): Eukaryota > Metazoa > Chordata > Chondrichthyes > Squaliformes > Squalidae > Squalus > Squalus acanthias. The sequence continues at coordinate 48,791,021 of CM059440.1, read as the reverse complement.
TGTTAAAGGCGCTATATAAATACACATTGTTGTTGTAGTGCAGGAACACAATCGTACAAACCAAAGCTGTTTATTTAAACGCACAAGAGAAGCCGGTTTTTCACTCTTGTTTGTTCTCCGACCACATGCTGTGCTGCCAGCCATTCAGTTACGTCATATTGTTTGTAGCCTTAACCCATAGACTGCCAACAGGCCCACAGGAACCAAGCTTTTAAGCTCACGTGGCTACCGCACTGTCTGGAGTAGCTGTAGTACAGCAATAATAACCCTGTAGATCTGAAACATGCACTTAAAACATACACTTTTAATTAAAGTGGTAAGAATGAAACACTTTCAATCTGCTCACCCTGTCTCCGAGTGTTAGCTTGGCTCAGTGGTCCTCTGAGTCAGAGTTCGAGCACCACTACAGCAATCATAGATCATAGAATTCGGCACATCATCTAGGCTGTCACTCCCAGAGCGGTGCTGAGGGAGTGCTGCACTGTCGGAGGTGCCGTCTTTCGGATGAGACATTAAACCGAGGTCCCGTCCGCTCTCTCAGGTGGGCGTAAAAGATCCCACAGCCACTATTCAAAGAAGCGCCAGGGGAGTTCTCCCTTGTGTCCTGGGGCCAATATTTATCCCTCAATCAACATCACTATAAAACAGATTCTTCTCTTCTCTTCTTCTTTGGCAGTCCCTCGGAACCGAGGATGACTTGCTTCCACATTAAAAATGAGTTCTCAGGTGACTGATGAGTCCAATGCGGGACCTACAGTCTCTGTCACAGGTGGGGCAGACGGTGATTGAAGGGGCGGGTGGGTGGGGTGCTTGGGTTGACGTGCGTTCCTTCCGTTGCTTGCGCTTGGTTTCCGCTTGCTCCCAGCGAAGAGACCCGAGGTGTTCAGCGCCTTCCCGGATGCTTCTCCTCCACTTTGTGCGGTCTTGGGCCAGGGATTCCCAGGTGTCAGTGGGGATGTTACACTTTTTCAAGGAGGCTTTGAGGGTGTCGTTGAAGCGTTTCCTCTGCCCACCTGGGGCTCTCTTGCCGTGTTGGAGCTCCGAGTAAAGCGCTTGTTTTGGGTGTCTCGTATCGGGCATGCGGACGATGTGGCCCGTCCATTGGAGCTGATCAAGCGTGGTCAAAGCTTCGATGCTGGGGATGTTGGCCTGAGTGAGAACATTGTCACATTGCTGTTTGTGGGAGCTTGCTGTGCACAAATTGGCTGCCGCGTTTCCTACATTGCAACAGTGACTACACTTCAAAAAGTACTTCATTGGCTGTAAAGCGCTTTGGGACGTCACGAGGTTGTGAAAGCCGCGAGAGAAATGCAAGTCTTTCTTGCTTTCGAAAAGATCCTCTGGCACCCATCAGAGGTTCTCCCAGTGTTCTGGCCAACATTCATCCTTCATCCAACACCACCAAACACTGGCCATTTAACTCATTGCTGTTTGTGGGACCTTGTTGCAAAGAAATTGCCTGCCACGTTTAACTGCAATACATCATTGACTATACTTCAAAACAAATCCATTGGCTGTGAAACACTTTGACGTCCTTAGGATGTGAAAGGTTATATAAATGCAAGTTCTTTTTTATTTTAGTTTCCCTCATTCTCGATTCTCTGGCATTCTCTAGCTGTACTGGTTTTAAATTTTTTGTTTTAAAAAAATTTGTTTTTTCCACTCTAACCTTTTCCTTATTTTCTATCCATATATTTTAATTACCTGAGGGTAGGTTTAAAATTTTTAAGTTTAAAAAAAAACAAGCTCAATACAAATCCTCACACTGTCTCCTGAAATAGGAATTTCGATCCCCGCTTTCATTTTTTTTATTCATTCACAGGATGTGGGCGCCGTCGACAAGGCCAGCATTTATTGCCCATCCCTAATTGCCCTCGAGACGGTGGTGGTGAGCCGCCTTCTTGAATACAACTGAGTGGCTTGCTAGGCCATATCAGAGGGGCAGTTAAGAGTCAACCACATTGCTGTGGGTCTGGAGTCACATATAGGCCAGACCGGGTAAGGACGGCAGATTTCCTTCCCTACAGGACATTAGTGAACCAGTTGGGTTTTTACAACAATCAAGTAGTTACATGGTCACCATTACTGATACTAGCTTTTTATTCCAGATTTATTTAATTGAATTTAAATTCAATTTCAACTCATGTCTCTGGATCACTAGTCCAGGCCTCTGGATTACCATTCCAGTAACATAATCACTATGCTTCCTCCTCCTGGCTCCCAGTGTCCTATTGGAGACAAGCTGGGTTTCTGTTGGCAAGAAACTTGCTTTAAAACGCCAGTTCTTCAGTAAATTTAAACTGTCTTTTTCCAGAAGAGGCTTTTCCATTGAGAAGCCAATAGTGCTTAGAGGAGTGAAATGATGGCTGGCACTCAGAGAGTTAATGTTGCACGTTGGTGGGCCAGTCTTATCAGGCTCCAGGTTGGTACTTGTTTACAAAAAGTAATTCGATCCTATAAACCCTTCGGTGTGATGCTTGTGCCACACTCTACTTTGTTACATAAACTTGTACGTTGCTTAACCTGGTGTCAATGCACAGCTAATGAGGGTCCAATGGGTGGAATTTCAGGAATTCCCCCAGATACAGCCCAAGACCTTGGCGAGGCGAGCAGAAGGCTTGCCCATTCCGCCCCTTCAGTCCAGAATTGAGGGCAATATTTAAATCGAGTGGATACTTGATGGATCGCAGTCCTGCCTTAATCTGCAGTCTCCCTGCGGAACATCTGCTTGTTTTATGCCCTCACTAGCCCCTGGAATTACAGATAGAAAAACAATCTTTAAAAAAAAGAAAGGAAGAAAGCCAATCATTTCACAATGGGTTTTTCTGACCTGGAGCCTAAAATTTACAAGCAGCTGCGATTCGCCAGTGATTGATCTAACAGGCTATTTAAGCAGTTATAGATATCTGGCTTTGCCTATTTATACTATTCTTCCACAGGAAGTACTTGAGGTGTCGGTTTAAGTGGGTAGGCCCATTTAGCAGCCAAAAAAATCACAATTATACTCCATACTACACATGAGCAATGTCACAGGAGATCCTCTAGTTCCGAATGCTACTCATTCAGCTCAGTGGGTAGCACGCTCGCCTCTGAGTCAGAAGGTTGTGGGTTAAAGTCCCACTCCAGAGACTTGAGCACAAAAATCTAGGCTGACACTCCAGTGCAGTGCTGAGGGAGTGCTGCACTGTCGGAGGTGCCGTCTTTCAGATGAGATGTTAAACCGAAGCCCCGTCTGCCCTCTCAGGTGGACGTGAAAGATCCCGTAGCACTATTTTGAAGACGAGCAGGGGGAATTCTCCCCGGTGTTGGGGCCAATATTTATTCCTCAATCAACATCACTAAAACAGATTATCTGGTCATTGCTGTTTGTGGGAGCTTGCTGTGTGCAAATTGGCTGCCGCGTTTCCTACATTACAACAGTGACTACACTCCAAAAAAAGTACTTCATTGGCTGTAAAGTGCTTTGGGACGTCCTGAGGTGGTGAAAGGCGCTATAGAAATGCAAGTCTTTCTTTCTTTTTCTTTATCAATCAGACAGTTACTTTTGATAATATTAAACAGTCATCCCCAAGTCCTTTATCACTGGTCTGGCTCTGCTGATCTTGGGAAATATTTAGTATGCCGTTCACAAATCATGCTATTGGTGGTACAATGGCATAAAATGAAACTCGTCTTTTAAAAGTGTAGTTTATTACTGCCATCGTAGCTAATCGTTTTTGAGATATTTGTTTTAGGAACTCACTTTTAATCTCAAGATTCCATCTATAGTATGCAATTCCACTGACAAGTTAAGGTGAATGCCAAGATTGCCATCCCAATTAAAGCTGCAAATAGCTTTCCCCCCACAGTTTCACCTAGATTTCAGCAGGAAATTACTTCACTGAGTTAATACTCCAGGCAGCTGAAAGGCTCAGTATATCAGGAGACTCCAAATCACATCAGAATCACATCCAGTTGATTACTGCTCTCTGCTTCTGAGAAACTGAGACCTCAGCTGGCTAAAATATTTTCCTATTGTGTTCATAATGAAAATCAGTCAGTAAATGGCAGATAACAGCTAGATTTATGAAATAGCACATTAATCTAGGAAAAATATCACAAAGGCTTTCAACATAAAAAAGCAATGATTATTCCATTGCACGGAATGCATTCTTTTGTTTGTTAACATCTATCTTTAGTTTTGCGACTGGTTTGTTCCAACTGTTTAGAATTATGCATCTTCCTGCTGGATAGGCCTGTATTTTCCTATGTGGGTGTTGCTGATCATGTTACTGCCTCCTGACGTGACCGTACAATGCGGTGAGATTAAAAACAATAATTAATTGCACTGAATTACTCAATGCCTCAACTCCATCCCGCGCCCCAGAATGCTTTCTTTTTAAAGGGCTGCCTTACTTAGCAATAGTATAAATTGGATGGCGGCCCCAATGGCTCAGTGAGTAAATGCACTGCCTATGTGTCGTCGACCACAGCACGTTCCATCTGCAGTCTGTGCCCAAATAGACAATCTCACTCCAGCCATATTGGGTCTCAGTGTTCCTGGCGAACTATTGAGGCCGATTCCATAACCCCACACTCCCAGTGGGGAGCCGCACACTGAGGGAGTGGATTATAGGAAATCACAGCCCGCACGCCTATGATGCTCTCATTGTGGGTTCAGAGTTCCACTCCAGAGACTTGAGCACAAAAATCTAGGCTGACACCCCCAGTGCAGTACTGAGGGAGTGCTGCACTGTCGGAGGTGCCGTCTTTCGGATGAGACGTTAAACTGAGGCTGCTCTCTCAGGTGGACGTAAAAGTTCCCATGGAACTAATTCGAAGAAGAGCTGGGGAGTTCTCCCTGGTGTCCTGGCCAATATTTATCCCTCAATCAACATCACTAAAACTGATTATCTGGTCATTATTACATTGCTGTTTATGGGAGCTTGCTGTGCGCAATTGGCTGCCGCGCTTTCTACATTACAACAGTGACTACACTTCAAAAAGTACTTCATTGGCTGTAAAGCGCTTTGGGACGTCCGGTGGTCGTGAAAGGCGCGAGAGAAATGCAAGTCTTTCTTTTCTCCTGTCTGTACTGCAGAGAAACTCATGCTTCAGCCAATTCTACTTCTCTGCTTCTCAAATTTCCATAAGTTTTGCTATTTAACTATAAATAATAACATCAAATCAAAATATTATTTCAAAATAAGGACAGGAGAACTTTATAATGGGGATTGAATTAAATATGTGCACCCTGACCCAATTATCCCCCACCACCCTCTAACCGCACTTCACCTGAAGACTACACTTGCTCTTGACTCCCAATGTGCAATGACATTGGAGAGCAACCAGCATATTATTAAAATTTTGTGTATGTGCAGACTGTCAAATTTTAACACTTAAACTGCCTATGTAGAAACACTTGTAATGGCAATCCTATGTGTAAACAGTTGCCTATCAGATGGAGGTGCATGCTCTGGCCAGTAAGGTGGCCCTGTGGAGCAAGTTTCTGGTGTCTCTCCCACCTCTTGTTACCATCTTCTACACAAAAAAAACGCATTTCCTTCGATGATCATGGGCTTTTCTTTTATTTGTTCATGGGATGTGGGCATCATTGCCCATCCCTAATTGCCCTTGAGAAGGTGGTGGTGAGCCACCTTATTGAACCGCTGCAGTCCGTGTGGTGAAGGTACTCCCATGGTGATGTTTGGGAGAGAGTTCCAGGATTTTGACCCAGTGACAATGAAGGAATGGCTGATATATTTCCAAGTCAGGATGGTGTGTGACTTGGAGGGGAACTTGGAGGTGGTGGTGTTCCCATGCACCTGCTGCCCTTGTCCTTCTAGGTGGTAGAGGTCGCGGGTTTGGGAGGTGCTGCCGAAGAAGCCTTGGCTAGTAGCATTATTATAGTATTTCTCTAGCACTTAGTAATAAATGAGTATGCTAACATGGCTTTAGATTTAATTTTTGTTTTAGTTTTTTTTTCTCCAGTTTCCTGTTCTTCCAAAGGTCTGTTGGAGTATGGCTCCCCCTGTGTCAGTGACCTTCAAACGCTTCATCCAAGTGGCCCTTGTTCAGGTGTGAGTCTACACAGCGAATGTAGATGGGCTGTTTGAGCTGACAGCAGAATCAGTCTGGCTCAGTTAGTAGCATGCAACGAGGTACTGGGTTCAAACCCCACTCCAGGACTTCAGCACATAATCTGTGATCAACCTTCAATGTAGTACCGAGGGAGTGCTGCATTGTTTGAGCTGATGCCCTTTGGCTGGGACATTAAACTGAAACCCTGTCTGCGTGCTCAAGTGAATGTGAAAGATTCCCTTGCACTATATGAAGAAGAGCAAGAAGCTATCCTGGTCAACATTCATTTGTCAGCCAACATCACCAAAGCAGATTATCTTGTATGGTAGTTGTGGGATCTTGCTGTGTCCAAATTGGCTGTAACAAAACAACAATGTCTACACTTCAAGAATTGACTGAGAAGTGCTTTGGGATGTTCTGAGGGTGTGAAAGGTGCTATGTAAATGCAAGTTCTTTCAGCTTTGAATTTCTAAGTCCCTTCACCAACATTTTAATGAGAAGTCGCACAACACCAGGTTATAGTCCAACAGATTTATTTAAAATTACAAGCTTTCGGAGCTGTTGCCCCTTCGTCAGGTAACTACCTGACGAAGGGGCAACAGCTCCGAAAGCTTGTAATTTTAAATAAATCTGTTGGACTATAACCTGGTGTTGTGCGACTTCTCATTTTTGTCCACCCCAGTCCAACACCGGCATCTCCGCATCATGAACATTTTAATGCTGTGGGCAACAATTACATTCAATATTGTAACTAATTTCTGCTGTACTCGATCCAAATGTCCACTCAACGGATATTTAGGTCTAAGCTGTGGATGAAATAATGTGGTAGGGAAGTTCGGGCTCCCAACACAACATGGACAGTTGTGTTCAAGATTCACATCCATCTGTGCAGCAATTAAACTGCAGCTGATGTGATTACATCATTGACTGCCCACATTATTGCATTCTTTAGAGTACAGCAGGATGTCGAACATTATTTGGTTTAAGGACCTTGCCAACTCAGTCATTTAACTCCCCGCAGAAAAATAAACATTGACATTACTGTTTATGTTTGCAAAAGCAGCATAGTGCTCGACTTTCTCCCGCACCTGAGCTATGTGGCAGTAAATCTTACAGTGATCATTACAACAACAAATTCCTAAATAGAGTTTTGTCCTGTGACAAGCATTTCCAAGTACTGCAGATTATTCTGAAAAGATTACTGAAGTTTTGAAACTGCCAAGCCTTGGCAACCGAAATATATATATTTTTTTAAACTCCTAAGTCGAGCATGGCTGGATGGAGAAACGAGAATCCCGTAATGAATGAACAAGAACTGGTGGTGAAGTAAATCTTTCTTTTTTATCACCCCATCACCCCCCCCCCCCAAAAAAAACAAATCCAGGACTGCTCCTAGGGTACAGTAGCATAGTGGTTAGGTTACTGGACTATGTAACTCAATCAGGTCTGGACCTAATGATCTGAGACACGAGTTCAAATCCTGCCACGGCAGCTGGGGAATTGAAATTCAGTTGATAAATAAATCTGGAATACAAAGCTAATATCAGTAATGATGACCACGTAACTATCAGATTGTTGTAAAAACACCATCCGGTTCACTAATGTCCTTTAGTGGAAGGAAATCTGCTGTCCTTACCTGGTCTGGCCTATATGTGACTCCAAACCCATAGCAATGTGGTTGACTCTTAATAGCCCTCTGAAATGGCCCAGCTAAGCCATTCAATAGGGATGGGCAATAAATGCTGGCCCACAATGAATACATTGTCTTTTTTTGACAATATAATAGTGTATGGGAAAGATTTTTTCTCAGTAGCATTAGGAGCCTGCTCTGCTATTCAATGAGATCATTGCTGATCTTCGATCTCAACTCCACTTTCCCGCCCTATCTCCATATTTTATTTAATTCATTCACAGGATGTGAGCGTCGCTGGCAAAACCAGCATTTGTTGCCCATCCCTAATTGTCCTTGAGAAGGTGATGGTGAGCCGCCATTTCAGAGGACAGTTAAAAGGCAACCACATTGCTGTGGGTCTGGAGTCACATATAGGCCAGACCGGGTATGGGCGGCAGATTTCCTTCCCTAAAGGACATTAGTGAACCAGGTGGGTTTTTACGACAACCCGGTAGTTTCATGGTCACCATTACTGATACTAGCTTTTTATTCCAGATTTATTTAATTTACTGAATTTAAATTCCCCAGCTGCCGTGGTGGATCATTAGTCCAGGCCTCTGGATTATTAGCCCAGTAACAGTATCATTATGCCATCGTACCCCTGATTACCCTAGAGTCCAAAAATCTATCGATCTCAGCCTTGAATATACACAACGACTGAGCATCCACAGCCCTTTGGGGTAGAGAATTCCAAAGATTCACAACCCTCTGATTACATACATAGGATTACATAGGATATAAAGCACAGAAACAGGCCATTCGGCCCAACCAGTCCATGCCGGTGTTTATGCTCCACTTGAGCCTCCTCCCGTCTTTCCTCATCTAAATCTATCAGCATAACTCTCTATTCCCTTCTCCCTCATATGCTTGTCTAACCATCCCTTAAATGCATCCATACTATTCGCTTCAACCACTCCCTGTGGTAGCGAGTTCCACATTCTCACCACTCTCTGGGTAAAGAAGTTTCTTCTGAATTCCCTATTGGATTTCTTGGTGACTATCTTATATTGATGGCCTCTAGTTATGCATCTTCCCCACGACGACTGAGCATTCACAGATCTTTGGGGCAGAGAATTCCAAAGATTCACAACCCTCTGAGTGAAGAAATTCCTCCTCATCTCAGTCTTAAATGGCCGACCCCTTATCCTGAGACTGTGCCCCCCTAGTTCTAGACTCTCCAGCCAGGGGGAAACAACCTCTCAGCATCTAAAAGGAGGTTACCAACTGAGTTACTGATGTCTCTTAACTTAATTTATTTTCTGGTCACTGACAGATGGAATTCTGGAAGGAGCTTACAAATGAAACAATGTAAAAGATTGTGGTTTTATTTTGGAGGTGTGCCCAAACCCCCAACCCACCATTCTCCCATCATCGCTTATCAGGCATAACTTCCATCAGTCGTCACTCTGCTACGATCCAGGTTGGTAAAGGCAATCCGCCCTAATAAATGGCGCAATATAACTTTTTATTGATGTGTGGCCTTTCGCCGCTTTATAGATGCTTTAGCCTTTATAGGCTTGGATTGATGATTGCTCCGATAAGTTTGAACTTTGGAAATTGCGATCTCCTAATCAGCGGTCTGAAACCATAGGAGAAGGAACATTTAAAATACGTCAACTTTGGCAGTCACGCTTAGGCATGGCCATCTGCCATGATGAAAGTGCATGTGCATAACAAACAAAATCACAGGGTATTGTGCCTATCCAGGCATGTGTCTTTCAGAATTACTCTGAAATAGTCCAAGTAAGATTAGCTCAAAATACTCATTACAGGTTTAACACTCATCCCCATAGGTTATTAAGCAAATATAATAAATTTTATTGGCTGTAGGATTGGGTAGCACAGTAGACGAGCACGCTGTTCTTTTAAACTGGATCCACATTTGAACCCAAACCAGTAAATTAAGCCAAATGGCTGTAACAATCCTGGGTCCAATGAAATAAAAGAAAAGAAAGAAAGAAAGACTTGCATTTCTATGGCGCCTTTCACGACCACCGGACGTCTCAAACCACTTTACAGCCAATGAAGAACTTTTTGAAGTGTAGTCACTGTTGTAATGTAGGAAACACGGCAGCCAATTTGCGCACAGCAAGCTCCCACAAACAGCAATGTGATAATGACCAGATAATCTGTTTTAGTGATGTTGATTGAGGGATAAATATTGGCCCCAGGACACTGGGGATAACTCCCCTGCTCCTCTTCAAAATAGTGCTGTGGGATCTTTTACATCCACCCGAGAGAGCAGAGGGGGCCTCGGCTTAATGTCTCATCCGAAAGATGAAAACAGAAAACAGAAAATGCTGGAAATACTCAGCAGGTCAGACAACATCTGTGGAGAGAGAAACCGAGTTAACGTTTCCGGTCGATGACCTTTCGTCAGGACTGGAAAAAGTTAGAGATGTAACAGGTTTTAAGCAAGTGCAGGGAAAGAGGAGAGAGGAGGAAAGAACAAAAGGGACTGTCTGTGATAGGGTGGAAGGCAGGAGAGATTAAATGATAAAAGGTATGATAGTACAAGGTGAAAGGGGGTGGTAATGGGACAAGTAAAGGAACAAAAGATGGGTCTAGAGGAGGTGTAAATGGCAACAGCAGAATTATTGCCAACAGTTGCTGTCCGAAAACATGGGAGCAGTGGTTATGATCTGAAATTGTTGAACTCGATGTTGAGTCTGGAAGGCTGTAAAATGCCGGAAAGATGAGGTGCTGCTCCTCGCACTTACGTTGAGCTTCGTTGGAACAGTGTAGGAGGCCGAGGACAGAGAGGTCAGAGTGGGAGCGGGGCGGAGAATTAAAATGGCAAACGACCGGAATGAAATGAATGTGGCCGGTCTAAATCCACGCATTGTGAGTCCGCAGCACAAACTGTCCATAGCTCATCACTAATTGGCAATCTCAGTCGGACAGGCAAGAAAGATGGCTGGTGTGGGAAATGGAAAATTGACGCCGATTCAGGGGTTGTAATTGTGAGGTGGAGGATAAAGATGTGGCAGGGTCGAGAGAGCTTTGCTCTGCGAGTGCTTAATATTGAATGTAAAAACCTGTACAAGTGTACCATTCCCTAACATTAATATGAATTAACCTCACTGGGCAGAAAATTCTTATTGACGAGGCTAATTAATTGGTGCCAGTGGTAATCCATCAGTGGACAGACATGTGAGTGGCATACAACTGCCATCTTCCCTGATGGCTCGGTGAGTAAATGGACTATTGGCATATCATAGAGTCATGAGAAGGAGGCCATTCGGCCCATCATGCTTTGAAAGAGCTGTTCAATTAGTCCCACTCCCTCACTGCCCCCCTACTCTTGCCCCACAGCCCTGTCAATTTTTCTTTTTTAAGTATATATCCAATTCCCTTTTGAAATTTAATATTGAATCTGATTCCACTGCCCTTTTCAGATCATAACTCACTGCGAAAACAATGGGCCAAAAATTCATCCCGCGACGCGAGAGTACGCACTGCGTACTCTCGCATATTCTCTCTCCAATTGCCGGTTTTCTGCATGCCCTGCGCATGCGCTGAAAACCGGCACTTGGTCTTTTGAAAAGGGGGCGGTTCCTCGGTGCATCGCGTGCGCGCTACAGGCTGCGCGCACGCTGTGCACTTCGTGCTTTGGACGCGCAGGTAAGTACGGAAGATTTTAGAAATGGAAAAAGGAGGAGTAAGACCCACTTTTAACAAGGTAAGTAGTGAATTAAGTATTTTTTGGAATTTTTTTTAACAGGTATATCTTTTTTAGAGACTTTAAAGACAGGTAAGTTTATTTTTATAACTTTTTAAAAGATTTTAAATTTTTTCAAAAATTTAATTTTTTATTTAAAATGGTTAATTTATTTAACTATACTTATTTTATTAATGTGATGGTTTTTTAAAAAAATTTAATTGAGGTTTAGCTGTTATTTTGGGGGGGTGTAAGATTCATAGATTTCACAGCACGTATGTGAAACTTATGAATGGAAGATGGTGTGCTGCCATTGGCTCTAACTGAGTCACGTGATCCCACAGCTCGCACGAATTCACTACGCCGGTGGGATACGCAAGCATTGCCCAGCTGATGTCTGGAACATCAAGTTCGTGCGAGCTGGATCTGAAAAAGCACACGCGGAGTGAGAGATCGCGGGGAAGCCTTACCCCCGCGGGAACAGAGCGAGATCAATTTCTGGGCCAATGTCTCATCTCCCCGCTGGTTCTTTTGCCAATTACCTTCAATCTGTGTCCTGTGGTTACCGACCCTCCTGCCAGTGGAAACAGTTTCTCCCTATTTACTCCATCAAAACCCTTCTATATTTGAACACCTCTATTAAATCTCCCCTTAACCTTCTCTGCTCTAAGGAGAACAATCCCAGTTTCTCCACGTAACTGACATACCTCATCCCAGGCATGACACTGAACCATGCATATGGGGAAGATCCAATGTCCAGTCTCTGAGCTGTGTGGAGTTACCTAATCTCAGCCGGGGTAGGGGGCACTACGGTTGTCCAAGTGTCCCTGGACTGGGCAAAAAAAAAAAAGAGCTGTATCTTCTTTTCCTGATCATTATACCTGCTGTGTGTGGATGTTGGGCAAAGGCAGGATCAGGCTCAAATGGGCAGGATGAGGCACTTTACAGCCTTCTGGACTCAACATCGAGTTCAACAATTTCAGATCATAACCTCTGCCCCCATTTTCCCAGATGGCAGCGGTTGATGATTCTGAAATTCCCCATTTACACCTCCTCTAGACCCATCTTTTGTTTCTTAACTTGTCCCATTACCAGTTCCTTTTGCCTCGCACCATCATCCCTTTTGTCTATAAATCTCTCCTGCCTCCAGCTTATCACAGACCTTCCCTATTGTTCTTTCCTCCCCTCCCCCTTTCCCTGCCTCTGCACTTGCTTAAAACCTGTTACATCTCTGACTTTTTTCAGTTCTGACGATAGGTCATCGACCTGAAAGCTTAACTCTGCTTCTCACTCCACAGACGCTGCCTGACCTGCTGAGTGTTTCCAGCATTTTCTCTTTTTATTTCAGATTGCCAGCATCCGCAGTATTTTGTTTTTGTATCAGGCTCAAACGTGTTGCCCCTTCACCCGCCCCTCCCCCCCCCATAGGAAATAGCCTCTTCACTATCTACTCAACACACGTAGAATGGGAAGGTACCACAGGACTAATCAGTGGCTGTGTAGACATACCCCATTATCAGTAATTGCCTGCAGCCAAGATAAGGGAGAAAAGGGCGGTAAATTGGTAAAGCACAAATCATCAACTGGAAGTTGTAAAAATGCCTCAAGAAAACACCACTGTTTTCATTACACGACAGTGATCATTCAAATTCTATGTATCACATTTATTGATTATTTTATTTGAAAACTTTTATTAACTTTAATCACATTGTGCTGAAATCTTTTTTTTAATATAAAAAGAAAGACTTGCATTTCTATAACGCCTTTCATGACCACCGGACGTCCCAAAGTGCTTTACAGCCAATGAAGTACTTTTTGAAGTGTAGTCACTGTTGTAATGTGGGAAACGCGGCAGCCAATTTGCGCACAGCAAGCTCCCACAAACAGCAACGTGACAATGACCGGATAATCTGTTTTAGTGATGTTGATTGAAGGATAAATATTGGCCCCAGGACACCGGGGAGAACTCCCCTGCTCTTCTTCGAAATAGTGGCCAGGGGATCTTTTACATCCACCTGAGAGAGCAGACGGGGGCCTCGGTTTAACGTCTCATCCGAAAGACGGCACCTCCGACAGTGCAGGCGAGGGTGCTACCCACTGAGCCACAGCTGAACACAGCAATATATCAGTGCAGTGCTACCCTCCCAGTGCGATGTGCCCCGGGGCACTCCTGTATTCTACTATTTGCAGAAACACAAAGCACCATTTCACGCTGCCAGATTGATACTGATAAGGCCACTGGAAGTGTGTTTGCACCTTAATTTCCAGTCCGCAGACCAGAATATTGGAGGGCAGAGGAAGCGACCCAGAGAATAATATCAACTTAAGAAACCACTAAGCGCATGTAGTATATATATTTAAAAGAAATATAATCATTATAATTAAGATTTATGACACACAAAGTATTCAACAACATGTTGGTAGCAGTAGCTGCCCCACCTAAAAAATCAAAGTGAAAGTGGCAGTACCTCTGGTGTTCAATTACTGCAGACTCCCGACCCTCCCTCGCAGCACAAATTAGATCGGCTCTGGGAAAAGGGCAGGATTATTTCTACGAATATGCAGCTAGACAAAATTATTTGTGTTGTGAAATCCGCAGCCACAGCACTTGCAGTCACCAGGCACATTATAAAGAGTCCATCGTGTGAGACGTCACCCAGTGTCGCTCAATGTTCTAGATCAGCAAAGTGTGAACTCTTTCAGACAATTGTAATACACCATCTTTATATCCAGAGTTCTCTGTCAAACTTGCAACAGTCCAGACTCGCTCAAGGTTTATTATATTCACCTCAGATATCTAAAATTCTGTTCTCCAGCTACTGAGTGTTGAAGCCAGTGTTGCAGGTTTCCAGTCACCACCTTTGTATCTCTGGTTGCCTGGAGATACAGAGGTTGATGTTCGCTGCCTTCGCCTGGCCTTAACAGAGGTGGTAACGGCCTCAAAATGGGGTCGGTAGCCTTACCGTCCCGGTTAACACCGGCGATACGGCCGACTCCATTTTGAAAGAGGCCTACCGCCGGGCGTCCGAAGCGGCCGCCTGTTTCAGGCCAAAGGCTCCATTTAATATGGAAATGGAGGGGGGGTCCTATGATGTAAATGGGACCCCGACTGGCCTTTTAGGTTGGGACTGGTCGGAGCCTGCGCTGTGTGCACCCTCTGACCATTTCCACGGGACTAAGACGCCCGCCAAAACTGAAGTGTCGAACTATCTTTGTGGGCCCCGGGCGGGGCAGGAGTGCACAAAAGTAGTCTGGACCGCTGCCGCGCCTGGGACCCCCACCCTCCGCGATCGCGACCACCCTCTCCCCCCCCCCCCCCCCCCAACCCCCACAACTTGCCTTGCTGGCGGCTGTCCCGGTCTGGTCTAGAGGCCTCAAAGGGATGCCTCACCTGCCAAATTTAAATGTGGCCGGGGCCTCAATATCGCGGTGAGGGGTGGGGGGGATCCTCTTCGTTGCCAGATCGGGCGGTCGATCTCTGCTCAAAATCGGCCCCACAGAAGATCAAAGGGCTCTTTGTGGCAATAAAAAGAAAGAACTTGCATTTCTATAGCACCTTTCATGACCTCAGCATGTTCCAAAGCGCTTTTACAGCCAATGAAGCACTTTTGAAGTGTAGTCACTGCTGTAATGTAGGAAATGAGACAATGTCTTCTGTGGGCTGGAATTGGAATCACACCTATTTATGAAGTCCACACCCAGGTGAGTGAGTGGGGTGGGGGGACGGTTTACACTGACGGAGCTATGTCATTACTAGGCAGCTCCTGCCAGAATTCAATGTCTACAATGTACTATTTTCCTGACTTAATCTGCAAAACCCACATGCTCTTTGATCTGCAGCAGTATGCTCAGGCAACGCAATATCAAAAAATAAACATATCCAACTTGACAGAACATGCAGTTAAATACAGCATAATGAGTACACAGGAGTGATTACCAGGCAGAAATTTTGTCATGAGGTTGCGATAATGCATTGCCATAAACCTAGATAACTCAGCCGCCTTTTGAAGCCTGAAGATCATAGACTGCAAGTCATTCCTGTGTATCTGCCGCGATTTCTAATCTGGAATGGAGTTGGCTTGGGGTTGGGGCAGGTGTTGGTGGCAGTTTTACTCATATTTTCGCTTATTTTTTAAGCTGACAGCGGGTTCATTGATGGCAAATGATGGTGAGGATATTCCATACTGCCAATGTTCTCACTCAATGATTAACGACTGTGACCCAATCACTACCAGTTCATTGAATTCAAATCTGCTGCAAAGTACATTTAGGATATATTATCAGGACATCGTATATATTGACCCTATTATCAGGATATAGTATATATTGACCCTATTATCAGGATATCGTATATATTGACCCTATTATCAGAATATCGTTTATATTGACCCTATTATCAGGATATTGTTTATATTGACCCTATTATCAGAATATCGTTTATATTGACCCTATTATCAGGATATTGTTTATATTGATCCTATTATCAGGATATCATATATATTGACCTTATTATCAGGATATCGTATATATTGACCCTATTATCAGAATATCGTTTATATTGACCCTATTATCAGGATATTGTTTATATTGACCCTATTATCAGGATATCGTTTATAATGACCCTATTATCAGGACATTGTATATATTGACCCTATTATCAGGATATCGTATATATTGACCCTATTATCAGGATATCGTATATATTGACCCTATTATCAGGATATCGTATATATTGACCCTATTATCAAGGTATCATATATATTGACCCTATTATCAGGATATCATATATATTGACCCTATTATCAGGATATCACATATATTGACCCTATTATCAGGATATAATATATATTGACCCTATTATCAGGGTATCGTATATATTGACCCTATTATCAGGATATTGTATATATTGAACCTATTATCAGGATATCATATATATTGACCCTATCATCAGGATATTATATATATTGACCCTATTATCAGGATATCACATATATTGACCCTATTATCAGGATATCACATATATTGACCCTATTATCAGGATATCTTATATATTGACCCTATTATCAGGATATCATATATATTGACCCTATTATCAGGATATCACATATATTGACCCTATTATCAGGATATCACATATATTGACCCTATTATCAGGATATCTTATATATTGACCCTATCATCAGGATATCATATATATTGACCCTATTATCAGGATATCACATATATTGACCCTATTATCAGGATATCATATATATTGACCCTATTATCAGGATATTGTATAAAGTGACCCTATTATCAGGATATCATATATATTGACCCTATTATCAGGATATCGTATATAGTGACCCTTTTATCAAGGTATCATATATATTGACCCTATTATCAAAATATCATATATATTGACCCTATTATCAGGATATCACATATATTGACCCTATTATCAGGATATCATATATATTGACCCTGTTATCAGGATATCACATATATTGACCCTATTATCAGGAAATAGTATATATTGACCCTATTATCAGGATATAGTATATATTGACCCTATTATCAGGATATCATATATATTGACCCTATTATCAGGATATTAAATATATTGACCCTATTATCAGGATATCATATATATTGACCCTATTATCAGGATATCATATATATTGACCCTATTATCAGGATATCACATATATTGACCCTATTATCAGGATATCATATATATTGACCCTATTATCAGGATATTGTATAAAGTGACCCTATTATCAAGATATCATATATATTGACCCTATTATCAGGTTATAGTATATATTGACCCTATTATCAGGATATCATATATATTGACCCTATTATCAGGATATTAAATATATTGACCCTATTATCAGGATATCATATATATTGACCCTATTATCAAGGTATCATATATATTGACCCTATTATCAGGATATCACATATATTGACCCTATTATCAGGATATCATATATATTGACCCTATTATCAGGATATCGTATATAGTGACCCTTTTATCAAGGTATCATATATATTGACCCTGTTATCAGGATATCACATATATTGACCCTATTATCAGGATATAGTATATATTGACCCTATTATCAGGATATCATATATATTGACCCTATTATCAGGATATTGTATAAAGTGACCCTATTATCAGGATATCATATATATTGACCCTATTATCAGGATATAGTATATATTGACCCTATTATCAGGATATCCTATAAAGTGACCCTATTATCAGGATATCATATATATTGACCCTATCATCAAGGTATCATATATATTGACCCTATTATCAGGATATCGTATATATTGACCCTATTATCAGGATATCATATATATTGACCCTGTTGTCAGGATATCATATATATATATATTGACCCTATTATCAGGATATTGTATATATTGAACCTATTATCAGGATATCATATATATTGACCCTATTATCAAGGTATCATATATATTGACCCTGTTATCAGGATATCACATATAATGACCCTATTATCAGGATATCATATATATTGACCCTATTATCAGGATATCGTATATAGTGACCCTTTTATCAAGGTATCATATATATTGACCCTATTATCAAAATATCATATATATTGACCCTATTATCAGGATATCATATATATTGACCCTATTATCAGGATATTGTATATATTGAACCTATTATCAGGATATCATATATATTGACCCTGTTATCAGGATATCACATATATTGACCCTATTATCAGGATATTGTATAAAGTGACCCTATTATCAGGATATCATATATATTGACCCTATTATCAGGATATAGTATATATTGACCCTATTATCAGGATATCCTATAAAGTGACCCTATTATCAGGATATCATATATATTGACCCTATCATCAAGGTATCATATATATTGACCCTATTATCAGGATATCGTATATATTGACCCTATTATCAGGATATCATATATATTGACCCTGTTGTCCGGATATCATATATATATATATTGACCCTATTATCAGGATATTGTATATATTGAACCTATTATCAGGATATCATATATATTGACCCTATTATCAAGGTATCATATATATTGACCCTGTTATCAGGATATCACATATAATGACCCTATTATCCGGATATCATATATATTGACCCTATTATCAGGATATCGTATATAGTGACCCTTTTATCAAGGTATCATATATATTGACCCTATTATCAAAATATCATATATATTGACCCTATTATCAGGATATCATATATATTGACCCTATTATCAGGATATTGTATATATTGAACCTATTATCAGGATATCATATATATTGACCCTGTTATCAGGATATCACATATATTGACCCTATTATCAGGATATTGTATATATTGACCCTATTATCAGGATATCATATATATTGACCCTATTATCAGGATATCAAATATATTGACCCTATTATCAGGATATTGTATATATTGAACCTATTATCAGGATATCATATATATTGACCCTGTTATCAGGATATCACATATATTGACCCTATTATCAGGATATTGTATATATTGACCCTATTATCAGGATATCATATATATTGACCCTATTATCAGGATATCAAATATATTGACCCTATTATCAGGATATCATATATATTGAACCTATTATCAGGATATCAAATATATTGACCCTATTATCAATGTTTCTAATATTTTGACCCTATTATTTCCCCAGTAATCGCGATGGATTATCACCCACTAAATTCGCAGTGATTTTATCACAATCATTAGTCTTTCAATGTCTCAGGGTGCATTTCCAATGGGATCGGCTACTGAAAAACCAAAAAGGGACATAATATGAACCTGAGCTGCCCCATGAACTCCACAAGCTATTGATAGCCTGCATGTGATCACGTTTGTATCGACTCTCACTCTTGCAGTTCATGCCATCATCTGTACCCCTCACGATTACTACGTGCCAATCTGTAGAGCAGTCTTATTTCACTACCCTCCACTGCAGATTGAATTCTTACAAAAGTGCAGTGTGACACTTTGTTGGCGATATCATAAATAACAAGTGTTGCAAGTACGCATGACTGACTATACAGCTAATAATTTGGCAGATTGGAGTGAATAGACAGAGGATAAAGGTTGTCGGTGCAAGCTCAGCAGAAACAAGAGTGGTGGGTGAGCAGGGCTTGGCGCGGGATAGGATACGGGCAGCAGAGGTTTGGATGAGCTGAGGTGTACAGAGGGTGGAGGTTGGGAAGCCAGCCAGGAGAGCATTGGGATAGTCAAGTCGGGAGATGGCAAAGGCCTGGGTGAGAGTTTCAGCAGCTGATGGACTGAGGCAGGGGCTGATGCGGGCGATATTACAGAGGAGGAAGTAGGCAGTCTTTGCGATGGAGAGGGGATGGAGTTGGAAGCTCAGCTTGGGTTCGATGTTGCTAACTGTGTGGTTCAACCAGAGATAGTGGGCAAGAGAGGGTGATGGAATCGGTGGCAAGAGTCTGGAGCTTGTGTCGGGGGTGGGGGGGGGGGGGATATGAAGACAATGGCTTCAGTCTTCCCAATGTTAAGCACAGCTGTCTCCTAGAGTTCCAGAGGGAGACTGATGCAGAGAGAATTGGAGGATAAGGAAAGACAAAGGGAACTAAAATAATGTCAAAATAAACATAAATTATTCAGTTTAGTTGTTTATAAGACTAAGATTACACTAAAAAACTTATTCTTGACTTTTGCATGACTTCATTATTGTAACATGAGTGGTTATTTTAGCATCACTAACTGAAAGCTACTGTGCCAGTGGGCCTGAAATGTCCCTGAACATTCCAGCACTGTAAGGATTAAGTAGCATTTCAGACCTGGAATGTAATGAGACTGTGGTTATAAAGTACTTAAGTTTCACTTTTATAGTTTGGAACATTACCTTAGCAAGGTGCGTACCTGGATACTGACTCCCAGGTATTCATCATTCTCTGTTTTTAAAAGTCAACATTGAATTTCCAATGATCGCGGGAGTCACTTTTTACCTTGTGTCAGTCTCGCTGCCAGTACTTTTATGAAAACATCATTGGGGCAATTTTCCACGGATACTTTAGACGCTAAAGAGGCTCCGAGGTGGCCAGGATGGGGTCTGGAGCTGAATCGACGGTTTAGCCCGCGTTTAGCGCAAGATGCCATCTTGGTAAAGGAGTTGAAGCCTGCGTTAGGAACGGCTGCCTGGAGGCTAGTTAAGGGACTTAATGGCCCGGATTTTTGCGCTCTCGTCGTAAGCCCTCAGAAAGGCCCCCCCCCCCCACCAAAGTTCCGGGCTTCCGCATGCGCTGCACATGCGCGAAAACCCGGGACTTGCGATCCGTCAAGGTTCGCCTCGACAGATCATCTGCACCGACCCAAAAAACACTTTCACCGGTGCAGAGTGGGGCTATTTGCCCAACTACTGCCCAGCAAATGCCCACGAAACCCTTACGCCCGATAAAAGCAGGCGTAGGGCCTGCCTTCACCAGCGTGAGGGTTAATATAAATCTTAATTTAAACATTTTTTAATCAGGCACAAACATTTAAAATTAGTTTATATAAATTCTGGCCCGGACTAAAAATGTTTAAAATTATTTTTCAATAAATAACTTTTTATTGTATTTGCTTTATTGAAAGGACTTCTAATTAAATGTGAAAATGGGAACATTTATTTTTATTCCATTTGTATAAATTATTTGGGGATTCCTCGTATGCCAACAGGGATTCCCTTCGTAAATAGAATCCCCATAAGCATATTAGGAATCCTCCTTTTATTGGGAGGACCTGGCCCACGTGATCCCAGGGACGCTTCCGAACCGCCCGCGCCCCTTGGATCCGTGGGCCTTTACGCAGGCGAATGCCCGCAGGCCCGAGACCCGAAGTCTGCGCAGCCCGGGAGCCTGAAGGTAGGTGCGGATATTTTTATCGGGTCAGAGGTGTACTCCGGAGGTACGCCTCCGACCGCAAGTTCTGGACCATTGCCACTTGAAATGCCTGCTAGCGCTCATTAAGGAGGGTGCCCGGCATTTTGGTGGTTAGTGCTTGTCCCAACGCCCTCCCCTAACAGCGACCGGCTGTTTGGGCGTAAACAGGTTGTTGCTGAGAATTTCTAGCACTACCTAAAGGGATACTCACCATCTCATACGATAGCAAAATACTGCGGATGCTGGAAATCCGAAATAACAACAGAAAACGCTGGAAAAACTCAGCAGGCCAGGCAGCATCCGTGGAGAGAGAAACAGAGTTAACGTTTCAGGTCGAAGACCTTTTGTCAGAACTGGAAATAGCAGGAAATGAAATAGATTTAAGGCAAGGATAAAGCTGGGAAAAGGGGGAGGGGATGAAAGAACAAAAGGAGAGATTAAGAGACATTGAGAGACATTAAGAGATAATCAAGGCAAGAGGAGGTGTTAATGTGACAGGTTGAGGCTAAAAGAAGTGTGAAATGCACTGGCAGAATGAAGGACAGCTGCCAGCTTCTAGGAGGAAAAAAAAAGGTGGGGGGGCAAACAAAAGGGTGGATGAAAAAATAAAATATAAATGTGATAGGGGCTAGGTTATGATCTAAAATTGTTGAACTCGATGTTGAGTCCAGAGGGCTGTAGCGTGCCTAAACGAAAGATGAGGTGCTGTTCCTCGAGCTTACACTGACCATCTCATGTTCACTTGCTGCTGGAGTGGTGAAGAGGACCTCTGAAACACATTGGGAGACTTTCTGCGACACTTTGTCAAGACTTCACCAACACTCGAGCAGCATTTATTCCTCAAATTCTCTGAGGACTTCACCTAAAATGAGTGAGTGCTGTGCTCCTCCACCTTATTGGACACCTTAGAAAGTCACTTGGAGAAAGGGAGTGCTTGGTCTTGGGCATCTCGCTAGGGGTCTCCCTTGGTCTGCAGGAGGAATGGGAGGAGGAGACGAGGCCAGGCAGAGCAGCAACAGTTGTTGCAGGAGAGAGGGACAGGAGGGCGAGGTGGCGTCCTTCCCCCCTGAGGGTACAGGACATCCCTCCTCCTCCGGACCTCCTCCACCAGGACCACCAGTGCCACGTCCGAGAATCTGTGTGCCCTCGCCCTCAGTCCCTGAGCCATCCTGCAACGTGCTGCTGTGTGCCAGCCAGCGCACTCCACACCTTCAGTGGAAGTGGGTGCGAGGAGCCCACGTATACCGCTCCACAAAATTTGCGTCTAATCAACACCTGAGTGTTAAGCCTGCAGGTGTCTGGTTTAGCATCTCCAGGCAAGTTCAAATTATGGTAATCAGCAATTAGGACCAGAATTGTATGCTAAATCCAGACTTTCAAACAGGTGTGTCTTATTAGCGCAGCACCCATTTAGCACCTGTTTTCACCCTTTGGCTAAAATAAGTCCCACGCATCTTTAAAATACAGCTTCTAAATAGAGCAAAAGTTTAGAGATTTAAAAAATCACATTAAACCGGTGCCCGTTTAAAACAGGCATTAGACAGCAACACAAGTGGTGCCTTCACAGTATGTGTCTTGGGGGCTTTAAATAACACAGGGACAGTTATAAAAGGAATGACCTCACGCTTGAAGCCTGTGTCCTACCATAGTCCTGATTTATAATCCTTTACACGTTTGCACAAGGCTTAATTGAAATATATTTCAAGCACTGACACAATCTTTCAGATCTTTGACGCCTGCACGTTCCTGGCCATCTCGCTGCAGGGTGTGTCCTCATTTGCTTAAATTTCTTGCTTTCCTTTCAGACTCACTCAATGAATAAGACCCAGGCAGATCCTGCACCGCAAAAGCATGGCACACAATATATTTGCATTAGAATTGTCCCCGGCCATTTTATGCAGGCATTTTGTTAACACATGTTCCTTTAGTCTTTGCACAGGGGTCTCTCAAGATGAAGTAACTGGCACCAGAGTTGATGGGAAAGGGCCTCCATTTCATGAGAATCCACCCCACACAACAGATCACCCCAGAACCATCCGTCCTGGTAGTTCAGATAGGATTACCAACCCTCCAGGATTGTCTCAGAATCTCCAGGAATTGAAGATTACTCTCCAGGATTCTGGAGAAAACTTGAGCTGATCCAAAACTCGGCTGGCCGTGTCCTAACTCGCACCAAGTCCCACTCACCCATCTCCCCTGTGCTCGCTGACCTACATTGGCTCCCGGTTAAGCAACGCCTCGATTTCAAAATTCTCATCCTTGTTTTCAAATCCCTCCGTGGTCTCGCCCCTCCCAATCTCTGTAATCTCCTCCAGCCCCACAACCCCCCGAGATATCTGCGCTCCTCTAATTCTGCCCTCTTGAGCATCCCTGATTATAATCGCTCCACCATTGGTGGCCGTGCCTTCTGTTGCCTCGGCCCTAAACTCTGGAATTCATTCCCTAAACCTCTCCGCCTCTCTACCTCTCTTTCCTCCTTTAAGACGCTCCTTAAAACCTACCTCTTTGACCAAGTTTTTGGTCACCTGCCCTAATATCTCCTTATGTGGCTCGGTGTCAAATTTTTTGTCTTAAAATACTCCTGTGAAGCGCCTTGGGATGTTTTACTATGTTAAAGGTGCTATATAAATACAAGTTGTTGTTGTTGTTGGAGAAAAATCATAGAGGTGTTAAAAACAAATAATTTCTTTCAACACTTTTGTTTATTGGTTATAAAAATGTTGGAGATGGGAAAGAAAAAGCTGTTTGACTGACAGTCAAGAATCATCCAATCAGGTAATGAAGGGGCTGCTCACTTTCCAATTAGTCGTGAGAAGGCCGTGAGCTGAGGATAGACGTGTCGGGCGACCAATGAGGGGAGCGTGGAGGCGGGGCGGTTAGAGGGAGGAGATCATGTGACAAAACCTCCAGGAATATGTCCAGCCAGAGGTGGCGACCCCTAGGTTCGGATGCTGAAGCACATACCACAAGTGAGGTTAAAGAAGGTGGAGCAGTAACCAGTTAAATAACAACCCGTCACCAGGGAGCAAGGATTCCTGGCTTACAGGAGCTGCCTGTCACAGGGAGCTCATTACAGAACAGCAGCACTTCAATCCGGCCCTTTGAGCGTGTTCAGAGCATTCTGGATGGTGCTTCGGAGAATCTGTACAAGTGCAGTTCCGGCAGAATTGCAGCAATCACCTTTTTCATGAAGTACAAACAACAAAAGTAGGTCTCTTTTGGCGTGCCCAAGTACTGTCGGTGTGTGGCTGCTGGGATGAGAGTGTGGGCACAAAAAAATGCCTCACGTGCATTGGTCTTTCTTCTCTCCACAGAAATTTGTCTTCCTCTTCCAACTCTATGAGTAATATCCCAATGTCAGCGGCATTCTTCTGTTGAGCAACTTACTTGCCGCAAGTGAAAGAAATGGAATGCAGAAAAGCAGCAGCAGCAGCAAGTAACTCTTTTTGGTGGAAAACAATAAACAAATAGACTGTCACTAAAAAGACATTAAAGAAAACTTAACAACTTAAATTTAAATTTTGTTCCCGGGGGTGATGATGCACTCCAGTCCCTGAGGTGCCCACCGGTCGCGGACGGCCTCAAGCGTGCCGGCGGACACCGCGTGCTCCATCTCCAGGGCCACCCGGGCGCGAATGTGGCCGCGGAAGGGAGGCGGGCAGTCGGGCCAAACGACCCCCTCGACCGCCCGCTGCCTGGACCTGTTAATGGCCACTTTGGCCAGGCACAGGAGCGGTCCCACGAGGAGGTCCCCCCGACCTGCCCGCTCCCCTCCGCACCGGGTGACCAAAGATCCGGAGCATGGGACTGAAGTGCAGCCAAAAATCGAGGAGCAGCCCCTTCAAATAGTGGAAGAGGGGCTGCAACCTCTCACACTCCATATATACATGGAACACGGACTCCTCCACGCCACAGAAAAGGCAAGCGGCAGCAAGTAATGCGACAAGGACAACGCAGATAAAGATATCCAGAAAGCGAAAAAAGAAAAGAAAAAGAGCTTCCAAACAACACTGGCAAACACTCCTTGATTAGTAAATCGCAGCAGTGCCCGTTTACGGAGTGAATAGGTGAAAAACATCAATGACTTTGGCATGAGAGTGGTTTGCCCGAGATTGCCTTGAATTAGGATTGGGAATTTAAAAAACATTTCTTTTTATTCGCTTATGGGATCTGGGCATCGCTGGCAAGGCTAGCATTTATTGCCCATCCCTCGTTGCCCCTGAGAAGGTGGTGGTGAGCTGCCTTCTT
Source organism: Squalus acanthias (assembly GCA_030390025.1). Lineage (NCBI taxonomy): Eukaryota > Metazoa > Chordata > Chondrichthyes > Squaliformes > Squalidae > Squalus > Squalus acanthias. The sequence continues at coordinate 48,765,448 of CM059440.1, read as the reverse complement.
GAACCGCTGCTGTCCGTGTGGTGAAGGTGCTCCCACAGTGCTGGTATGGAGGGAGTTCCAGGATTTTGACCCAGCGATGATGAAGGATCGGCGATATACTTCCAAGTACTTCGACACTCCCGGCATCTGAGCATAATTGGGAAACTGTGTAGCCGCAACTCCTGCTTTTCCATTAATTTTAAAGTTAAGGGCTGGGGATATGCAATTTTCCAATATGCTGGAGCGCTGGAACATCTCCCCTAGAATTCCACTAGCGATGGCAACCATTTATATCTCACCCAAGAGACCATTCTTCCTCTGTGAGCAATCTCACCATGAGGGAGGCCATCATAACCAAATCTGAGTGTGTTCTCACCTGACGCCCAGGTGCACTTTTGAGCAGGACTTACTGATTAGCAGGAACACTGACTGATTTTTTTGTTTTGTTTTCTTCTGGGATCATCGTATTATCTTTGTCGGTTAATATTAAACTGGAAGGTGGCTTCATGCACTAGGCTATGAGTTTGTACTTAACTCTTGGCCGGAGCTCCTGATCAATATCCAGTCACCACAGCACAAGATACACTGACCTGGGATCTGTGTGAGGACAGGGTGCTGTGTGAACAGTTGAATCAACAGTAGTAGTCAGGCGAGAACCGAGGATGCTTCATATTTCAACTCTGCTTCTGTTAATTCCGCTCTCACAGTGTGACGTTCCACTGATGACAACTTCCACCGGTTAAGCAAAATGTCAAGTGAAAAAGAGATAGAGGAATCGACAAAAAGATGTCAGTGTTCATTTTTTTAGGAAACGGAAATGTTCTCCTCCGTTGAGACCCCTCACTCATGCTGGGGTGCAGCATTGCTCTGGTACCTCGCGTGTTTTCCTATGTCAGTCTAGACAGTGAATCATACAATCAAAAAATCCTACAGCACAGAAGGAGGCCATTCGGCCCATCGTGCCTGTGCCGGCTCTCTGAAAGAGCTCTCCAATTAGTCCCACTCCCCCTGCTCTTTCCCCGTAGCCCTGCAAAGTTGGCAGACTGTTTGAGCTTGGAGTGTATGACAGTCAACCCTATCCGCACCCAGTGTTCACATACTCCATGGACTTTTCATCAGCGGTCACCACATAGCTGATGGGAGCGAAAATCATAGAATCATCAAACAATACAGCACAGAAAAAAATGAAGACTTGCATTTCTATAGCGCCTTTCACGACCACCGGATGCCCCAAAGCGCTTTGCAGCCAATGAAGTATAGTCACTGTTGTAATGTAGGAAACGTGGCAGCCAATCTGTGCACAGCAATCTCCCACACACAACAATGTGATAATGACCTGATAATCTGTTTTAGTGTTGTTGATTGAGGGATAAATATTAACCCTCTGCTCTCCTTCGAAATAGTGCCGTGGAATCTTTTATGTCCACCTAAGAGAGCAGACGGGGCCTCGGTTTAACGTCTCATCCGAAAGACGGCACCTCCGACATTGCAGCACTCCCTCAGCACTGCACTGGGAGTGTCAGCCTAGATTTTTGTGCTCAAGTCCCTGGAGTGGGGCTTGAACCCACAACTTTCTGACTCAGAGCGAAGGGTGCTACCCACTGAGCCACAGCTGAAGGAGGCCATCTGTGCTGGTTTTGGAATGCGGGCTGATGGTTGTTTTTACCCTCCCTAATCCAGAGGCACCGAGCCCCCCCAGCCAATGCCCCAGCCGAGACCAGCTGACTCAGTACAGACCAAGAATCAAATCGGAACCTGTCACCACATACAGAAGAGAAAATCCCTGAGAACAAAATGCGCCTTTAACGTGGGAGTTTGAAATCACAGAGAGTTTGTGATGATCACAGCACAGCACATCACATAAACATGCAACCAAATGTCTTGTGCTTGACAAACCTGGCTCAGCTTGGGCGTCGACCTTATTGCCCATTTTGCACACGTATCAATAACATCAGTGACACTAATTACACACCCTAAAAACCTCAGTACCCAAACTAAACAAGCTGTAGCCTGTTGACTAGAGTATGCACCCAAGCCAGGAATCCTGACAAGGCAGCACAACTCCCTGACTGTAACATTTACAACTATTCATCTATATTGAATGAGAGCTATTGGTTTTAGTCGGAAGGACCAGGGAGCATCATTTCCATCATGTGAGTGACCCAATGGCAATTTTACAATTTAATGTTTTTTTTTCACACAAATCCCATCATCCAGTCATGTGTTTGGCAACAAACAAAGACCCATTTGCCAAATACTTGTATGGCAGTGCCAAGGCCTATTTAACGTCTCATCCGAAAGACGGCACCTCCGACAGTGCCGGACTCCCTCAGCACTGCACTGGAGTGTCAGCCTGGATTTTTGTGCTCAAGTCCCTGGAGTGGAACCTGAACCCAGAGCCTTCTGACTCGGAGGCAAGGGTGAAAAAAACAATTCTCGGCAGCAAACAGTGTTACAGACTTCGAGAGGCCATAAGGAAGGATTTTGTAGAAAATAAGAAAAAATGCATTCTTCCGACTGTAGTAGAGTGGTGTTGTCAGAGTTTGGATTAAGATGCATTCATGCTATTGATGTGACATGGCTAAGCCTCCTTTGTTTTCTCAGTTAGTTCTCAAAGTGTTGCTGACACCTTTCCCTACCCCTGAACAAGTTTATCCAGCTGGTAGCTGAGCCATACAGACAAGAAGATTCTGGAGTCGATCCCCAGTCTGATCAGCTGATGTTAACCAACCAGGTGTGTTATGTGTAGACATCAGGTGAGGACAAGATTGGGCTCAGTCACATGGTTTACCAGCACTCATTGTCAAGAATGGTCACATGGGCAAAGCAGCAGAAAGCAACCAACATTTTTTTTTAATTATTCGTTTTATGGGATGTGGGCGTCGCTGGCAAGGCCAGCATTTATTGCCCATCCCTAATTGCCCTTGAGAAGGTGATGGTGAGCCGCCTTCTTGAACCGCTGCAGTCCGTGTGGTGAAGGTACTCCCACAGTGCTGTTAGGGAGGGAGTTCCAGGATTTTGACCCAGCGACGAAGAAGGATCGGCCGATATACTTCCAAGTCAGGATGGTGTGTGACTTGGAGGGGAACTTGGAGGTGGTGGTGTTCCCATGCGCCTGCTGCCCTTGTCAGTCTAGGTGGAAGAGGTCGCTGGTTTGGGAGGTACTGCCGAAGAAGTCTTGGCGTGTTGCTGCAGTGCATCTTGTAGATGGTACACACTGCAGCCGCGGTACATCGGTGGTGGAGGGAGTGAATGTTTAAGGTGGTGGATGGGGTGCCAATCAAGTGGGCTGCTTTGTCCTGGATGGTGTCGATCTTCTTGAGTGTTGTTGGAGCTGCACTCATCCAGGCAAGTGGAGAGTATTCCATCACACTCCTTACTTGTGCCTTGTAGATGGTGGAAAGGCTTTGGGGAGTCAGGAGGTGAGAGACTTGCTGCAGAATACCTAGCCTCTGACCTGCTCTTGTTGCCACAGTATTTATGTGGCTGGTCCAGTTAAGTTTCTGGTCAATGGTGACCCCCAGGATGTTGGTGGTGGGGGATTCGACGATGGTAATGCCGTTGAATGTCAAGGGGCGGTGGTTAGACTCTCGCTTGTTGGCGATAGTCATTGCCTGGCACTTCTGAGGCGCGAATGTTACCTGCCATTTATCAGCCCAAGCCTGAACGTCGTCCAGGTCTTGTTGCATGCGGGTATGGACTGCTTCATTATTTGAGGAGTTGTGAATGGCGCTGAACACTGTGCAGTCATCAGCGAACATTCCCATTTCTGACTTTATGTTGGAGGGAAGGTCATTGATGAAGCAGCTGAAGATGGTTGGGCCTAGGACACTGCCCTGAGGAACTCCTGCAGCGATGTCCTGGGGCTGTGATGATTGACCTTCAACCACCACAACCATCTTCCTTTGTGCTAGTTATGGCTCCAGCTAGTGGAGAGTTGGCCCCCCCGATTCCCATTGACTTTAGTTTTACTAGGGCTCCTTGATGCTACACCCGGTCAAATGCTGCCTTGATGTCAAGGGCAGTCACTCTCACCTCACCTCACCTCTGGAATTCAGCTCCTTTGTCCATGTTTGGACCAAGGCTGTAATGAGGTCGGGAGCCGAGTGGTCTTGGCGGAACCCAAACTGGGCATCAGTGAGCAGGTTATTGGTGAGTAAGTGTTGCTTGATAGCACTGTCGATGACACCTTCCATCACTTTGCTGATGATTGAGAGTAGACTGATGGGGCGGTAATTGGCCGGATTGGATTTGTCCTGCTTTTTGTGAACAGGAGATACTTGGGCAGTTTTCCACATTGTCGGATAGATGCCAGAGTTGTACTGGAACAGCTTGGCTAGAGGCGCGGCTAGTTCTGGAGCACAAGTCTTCAGCTCGTTAGCCGGGATGTTGTTGGGGCCCATCGCCTTTGCTGTATCCAGTGCGCTCAGCTGTTTCTTGATATCACGTGGAGTGAATCGAATTGGCTGAAGTGAGGGTGGGGACCTCAGGAGTAGGCCGATATGGATCATCCACTCAGCACTTCTGGCTAAAGATGGTTGCAAACGCTTCAGCCTTGTCTTTTGCACTCACGTGCTGGGCTCCACCATCATTGAGGATATTCATGGAGCCTCCTCCTCCCAGTTAGTTGTTCCATGACTGGATGTGGCAGGACTGCAGAGCTTTGATCTGATCCGTTGATTGTGGGATTGCTTAGCTCTGTCTATAGCATGCTGCTTCCGCTTTTTAGCATGCATATAGTCCTGTGTTGCAGCTTCCCAGGTTGGCACCTCATTTTTAGGTACGCCTGGTGCTGCTCCTGGCATGCTCTTCTACACTCCTTATTGAACCAGGGGTTGGTCCCCTGGCTTGATGGTAATGTTAGAGTGAGGGATATGCCGGGCCATGAGGTTACAGATTGTGGTGGAATACAATTCTGCTGCTGCCCCACAACACCTCATGGATGCCCAGTTTTGAGCTGCTAAATCTATCCCATTTAGCTCAGTGGTAGTGCCACACAACACGATGGAGGCTGTCCTCAGTGTGAGGACGGGACTTCATCTCCACAATGACTGTGCGGTGGTCACTGCTACCAATACTGTCATGGACAGATGCATCTGTGACAGGTAGATTGGTGAGAACGAGGTCAAGTAGGTTTTTCCCTCATGTTGGTTCTCTCACCACCTGTCGCAGGCCCAGACTGGCAGCTATGTCCTTCAGGACTCGGCCAGCAGTGGTGCTATCGAGCCACTCTTGGTGATGGACATTGTACACCCAGAGTACATTCTGTGCCCTTGCTACTCTCAGTGCTTCTTCCAAGTAGTGTTCCACATGGAGGAGTACTGATTCATCAGCTGAGGGAGGGCAGTAAATGGTAATCAGCAGGAGGTTTCCTTGCTCATGCTTGACCTGAAGCCATGAGACCCGGAGTCAATGTTGAGGACTCCCAGGGCCACTCCTTCCCGACTGTATGCCAGTCGGACAGGACATACCCAGGGATGTGATGGAGGAGTTTGGGGCATTTGTTGATTCTGTGAGTATGACTATAGGCTGTTGCTTGACTAGTGTGTGGGACAGCTCTCCCAATTTTGGCACAAGTCCCCAAATGTTGGTAACGAGGACTTTGCAGGGTCGATTGGGCTGGGTGTGCCGTGTCCCTGGCCGGTGCCGAGTGTGGTCCATCTGGTTTCATTCTTATTATTGTGTTTCGTAGCAGTTTGTTACAACTGAGTGGCTTGCTAGGCAATTTCAGAGGCAGAGGCAACCACATTACTGTGGGTCTGGAGTCACATATAGGCCAGACCAGGTAAGGACGGCAGATTTCCTTCCCTTTTTACGACAATCCGATAGTTTCAAGTTTATCATTATTGGTACTAGCTTTTTATTGCAGATTTATTGAATTAATTGAATTTAAATTCCCCAGCTGCCGTGGTGGGATTTGAACGTCTCATGGATCATTAGTCCAGGTTTACTGGATTATTAGCCCAGTGACATTACCACTATGCTATTGTTCCCGGCATCTGGGCAACTATAACCCACCAATAAGTCAAAGCTTTCAACAACAACAACTTGTATTTATACAGCGCCTTTAATATAGTAAAATGTCCCAAGGCGCTTCACAGGAGCGTTATCAAACAAAATTTGACACCGAGCTACATAAGGAGCTATTAGGACAGGTGACCAAAAGCTTGGTCAAAGAGGTAGGTTTTAAGGAGCGTCTTAAAGGAGGAGAGAGAGGTAGCGAGGCGGAGAGGTTTAGGCAGGGAATTCCAGAGCTTAAGGCCGTGGCAGCTGAAGGCACGGCCACCAATGGTTGAGTGATTAAAATCAGGGATGCTCAAGAGGGCAGAATTGGAGGAGCGCAGAGATCTCAGAGGGTTGTGGGGCTGGAGGAGATTACAGGGAGGGAAGGGAGCAAAAAAAATTGTTGCCGAAAAATACTGGTGATCATAGAATGATACAGCACAGAAGGAGGCCATTTGGCCCATTGTGCCTGTGCCGGCTCTTTGAAAGAGTTATCCAATTGGTCCTAATCCTCCACTCTTTCCCCATAGCCCTGAAAATTTTTCCTTTTTAAGTATTTATCCAATTCCCTTTTGGAAGTGACTATTGAATCTGCTTCCTCCACCCTTCAGGCAGCGCGTTCCAGATCAAAACAACTCGCTGCATAAAAAAAACATTCTCCTCATCTCCCCTCCCCTTTCTGGTATTACAAAAAAGATGAGTTTTAATACACCGAAAACTGTGGGCAACGTTCCCAGATTTTCCAATATGCATGGCAGGAAGCCAAGGTTTCCCACCAGTGCACAAACTCGGAAAATTACCCCCTTTGTCCTTGGTTAGAAGGACTCCGACTGTGTGAATTCATGAGAATCGGAGGCCCTTTCATGTTTTATTTATTAAATTACCTTCGACCATAGATGGCTGCACGGTGAAATGTTTCATGCCATCTTCGCTGCCAGCGGTATAACAAATACTAAAGACTAAAGCACCTGAATACTACTGGACAGAACCACATTGCAACAGGCCAACAGTAAGGATGCTCCAGGTGGCCTCTGCCTCCTCCAGCTCCCCCCTTCCCCTCACCCCCGGGCTGGGAAGCAGGAGGATCTAATCAGCTCGGATTCCAACTCTGAATTACGATTCAGTGAAAGGTGTTGGAAAGTGTGCATGTTTGGACGTGGAATGGTGACAGGATTGGGTTTCCCTGTGATGCCATGAATCGCCTGCCAACATTGTCAAGGCTCACACACGAAGTATCTTTTTTATTTATTCATTCACAGAGAACTCCCCTGCTCTTCTTCGAAATAGTGCCCTGGGATCTTTTATGTCCATCTGAGAGAGCAGACGGGGCCTCGGTTTAACGTCTCTTGAATACTCTGGCAATCCTGGGCGCCAGGACACAATGGGGGCAGCCAAGCCCTGGAGGTGGTACAGAGAAGCGCAATGAGATTGATCTCTAGCATCAGATGACTGAGTGATGAAAAGGCTGATAAATCTTGAGCTATTTAGCCTTTTAAAAGAAAAAAGGAAGACTTGCATTTCTATAACGCCTTTCATGGCCTCAGGATGTCCCAAAGTGCTTTACAGCCAATGAAGTACTTTTTGAAGTGTAGTCACTGTTGTAATGTAGGAAACGCAACAGCCAATTTGCGCACAGCAAGCTCCCACAAACAACAATGTGATAATGACCAGATAATCTGTTTTTGTTATCTTGCTTGAGGGATAAATATTGGGCCAGGACACCGGGGAGAACTCCCCCACTCTTCTTTGAAATAGTGCCGTGGGATCTTTTACGTCCACCTGAGAGAGCAGACGGGACCTCGGTTTAACGTCTCATCTGAAAGACGGCACCTCTGACAGTGCAGCACTCCCTCAGCACTGCACTGGGAGTGTCAGCCTAGATTTTTGTGCTCAAGTCCCTGGAGTGGGACTTGAACCCACAACCTTCTGACTCAGAGGTAAGAGAGTGTGCTGCCCACTGAGCCATGGAGGCAACAGAGAGGGAACTTCGAAGACATGGGCATGATCTTGCCAGCCCTGGGGAGGTGGGTATGGAGGCGGGACTGCCGGGAAAATGGCAGAATCTGGGGGCGGGTGCCCAACCCGCCCCCAACCCGTCTCCGTGCCATCTTGCCAGGAGGCGGGTAGCCGTCCCACGCCGGGTCCCTTCTCCTTGGAGGCAGGAAGGGGATTAGTGCCACTTATCTGCCTGTTAACAGGTAGTTAACAGGCAGATAAGAGGATTATCCCCATTTTACCCACACAAGTGCGGGCTTCCTGAAGGCTGCGAACCCCGCCAGGGTCACCGAGGCGAGCAGTGGGTCTGCGGGGGTCGGAGGGGTGCAAAAGTGCGCTGTGAAGGTACGTGATGGGTGCAAGTGTGGAGAGGTAAGTGTGTGAGGTAAGTGGAAAGTGATAGAAAAAGTTTACTTACCTTTGTTTCTTCCTGCAGACTACAATCGGTGGGGATGCGGAGAGTCTCGCACCTCCGCGGCAGAGATGACAGATGGCCGCTGCATTCTCCGATGCAACAACCATCTAATTTCTGCTAAAGAAAGAGGTTTGATGAGGTCTTGAATTCAAGAACTCATCAAACTACAGAGAATGTCAGTATTTGACAGCTTCACAGAGCTGTCAAACGATGACAATTCATCTGTCAAAAATTTTGACAGATGAAACATCCTACGCTGACGTTCTCTGTAACCGACTTTCCCTTAATTGGCCTGCTGAGCCGGCCGGGCGGGCTTAACAAGGTCAATCAAGGGAAAATAGCGCTGGTTGGCCAGAAGTTGATGGAGGCGGGACTGAAACCCGACAAGTGGGAGTCCCGCCTCCAAAAGCTCCCCATTGGCAAAATCCAGCCCCTGTATTAGATAGCAAACAGTGCAACAGATGATCACAACGTGGAATGGATTTCCAGATAGGATAGTGCAGGCAAAATTTCTTGAACCATTTAAATAACAGCTGGATGGGGGGACTGCAGGCTTTTTCTGGATGCGTGAGCTAGATGGCCAAATGGCCGTATCTATCTGGTGATCATTGGTCTAATTAAATGCATTGTAAAACTGTAGTGGTTTAAAGCAGTCAGGTCCTCAAAAAATTTTGACACCCTGGAATATCATCACATTGAAGAATTTTAGCTCGGAATTATCAGCGGGTTTTTATTGGACTCTACTCAGTGCGGGAGGGACTTGTCCCAATCTATGTCTTGTGGTGGGAAGGAGGGGTTGTCCCAATGAGTGATGGGGAAGGGGTCAGAAAAATGCTGGGTGGGATTTGAGGTTGTTCCATTTTTTTGTGCAGGGTGATGGAGAAAGGTTAAGGAGGTTCCAGAGATAGGGAGGTGCGAGGCCATGAAGAGATTTGAATACAAGGATGAGTATTTTAAATTTGAGGCATTGGGAGACCGGGAGCCAATGTAGGTCAGTGAGCACAGGGCAGATAGGCGACTGGGACTTGGTGCAGGATAGGACATGGGCAGCAGAGTTTTGGATGAGCTGAATTTTAAGCAGGGTGGAGGATGGGAAGCCTGCCAGGAGAGCATTGGAATAATCGAGTCGGGAGGTGACAAATGCATGGATGAGGGCTTCGACAGATAGGCTGAGGCAGGGGCAGAGATGGGTGACATTACGGAGATCTTTGTGATGATGGGGATATGAGTGTCATCAGTGTACATGTGTAACCTGACCCCTGTGCCTTCAGACAACATGTAGATGAGGAAGGGGATGGAACAAATGATAAATCCTCTGGGGACTCCTGAGGTAACAGCGCATGGCAGGAAGAGAAGCCATTGCTGGAGATACTGGGCTCTTGCGCATCCCCGATTGTAATCGCTCCACCATTAGTGACCGTGCCCTAAGCTTCCCTCCCTAAACCTCTCCATCTCTCTACCTCTCTTTCCTCCTTTAAAACGCTCCTTAAAACCTACCTCTTTGACCAAGCTCTGCCCTAATATAATCTTGTGTGGCTCGGTGTCAAATTTTATTTGATAACACTCCTTGGGGCATTTTACTACATTAAAGGCACTGTTTAAATGTAGGTTGTTGTTGTTGTTGAGATGCTCTGGATACAAAAACGGCCTTTAAATACTCTTTGCTGTTCCTGAATGCAAAGAGCAGACTTCACCCACCCTCTCCCACAACCTCCAACCACGCACACAAAAAAATCACTAACTTTTGTCACAGTTTAATTCAGCTAATTTCATGCAATTGAGTTAGCAGCATATTACTAAATTAAAACTCAATGAGTATGACATGCTTCGAAAATGATGATGTTTAAAGTCACAATAATTAAAGGACTCGACAGCAGTTTCTTTCCCCAGTAACAGAATAATCAAAAGCTCATCATTATATAAATATTTGGATTAGTTTGTTCCTTCTTGGGTGTCTCCACATTGGGATGCATTTCAATTGACCTGTGACCCTCTATGTTTTGCATTCCATTGTGCATATAATTTGTATTTCCCTAACATAGTCCAAAAAGGTTAAACAAAGACAAATGGAGTCATGTTTTAACAGTCTGCATTATCTTTTCAATTCAAATTCTTTTCTGATAAAGTAATGACTTATGTGAGAAAGTAGTCGGCTGAGCATGGCGATCAGATGGTATCGTCTTGGTCTCGGCATCCGTGACAAAGTTTGCACATGCTCCACTTCTAGCCTGTAAAGCTTTTTTATTGTATAGCATTTGAAAACGGAAACTGCTGTGAGCTAGTGGGCAAGCTATACGTCTGAGCTGTACGTACTTCCAGCATAGGCTGTGAATGAGAAACACAGGAACGGACGTAGGGTCCAACGAGTCAATCAATCCATTTGCTATGGCCTGGAGGTAAGAGCTACACATTACCTCATACCTGCCAATCATCAATTTAGTGTCCACAGAACAATGTGTTTTTTGTCACTTTTTCCTTAGTGACTATTCATAAGCCAGTAGGTGGGCAGCCATATTTATTTAGCAGAGAAATACATCTTAAGCCACGAGGCTAAATAATTGACTTTAAGACCCCGTATGCTCGGATTCTGCCCTATGTAGTAAGCTATGTTTGACCCAAATTTTCACAACCTGGGAGTGATTTTAAACTCCTCTGATTTAGGATTGCTGGAACCTTTAAGAAAATATTGCCCGGTGTTAAATGTGCACTCTGGAAACTTATTTACTTTTGAAAAAGAGTTGAAAAGTTAAACAGTGGAAGTGTAGAACAATAGCTGCTTTGTTTGCCACTGGCGTGAATTAGAAACAGAACCCAGAGAGAGTGTTCGGATCTTGGTGACATCATCAGCCAGCAACAGGGACACTCCTTGTGGGAATTACAGGCACAAGAGAATCACTGACCAACGCCAAAACCACCTGGTTTCATTAAGTGGATAGGATGTGTTTACCATGAGTGAATCCTTTAGAAACATTAAATTATCTACACATCTTATGTGGTGAGAACATTTTTGCATTTGCTCTAGAAACAGAAACATCGCCTAATCCACTTTTCCATGACTCATAGGGCTGTGATAGCGTTAGGATTGTGTTGAAATTCAGATGTTTATCCTGCACTTTGGTCCTAAGGCAAAACTTCAGGTGCTGACCACCCAATGGCTTACCAAGTACACCATGTAGTGTGGCGTCGAGTAGCATGGACTAGAAGGTCCCAGGTTAGAGCCTTCAGCTGTGCTGAGTTAGATGGTTTTAGGCAGGGCAACAAATGAATCACCTTGTCAGTGTCAGCCGTGGCTCAGTGGGTAGCACACGCGCCTCTGAGTCAGAAGGTTGTGGGTTCAAGTCTCACTCCAGGGACTTGTGCACTAAAGTCTAGGCTGACACTCCAGTGCAGTACTGAGGGAGTGCTGCACTGTCGAGTTGCCATCTTTCAGATGAGATGTTAAACCGAGGCCCCTTCTGCTCTCTCAGGTGGATGTAAAAGCTCCCATGGCCACTTTTTTGAAGAAGAGCAGGGGAGTTCTCCCCAGTGTCCTGGCCAATATTTATCCCTTAATCACCATAACAAAAGCAGATTATCTGGTCATTATCTGTTTGTGGGAGCGTGCTGTGTGCAAATTGGCTGGCGCGTTTCCTATATTACAACAGTGACTACACTTCAAAAAGTACTTCATTGGCTGTAAAGCACTTTGGGACGTCTGGTGGTCATGAAAGGCGCTATAGAAATGCAAGTCTTTCTTTCTTAACTGCCATTATTGTCCCATGGATGGAGAGGCAAATATCAGTCAGGCTCCCTTCGTCCAATTATTATCCAGTGACCCAGCCCCCACCACCACCCCCACTGGAAAGTGCAGGTTTACGGATAGCAGGTAAATACAGCCAGCTTCAGACGCGAGGTCTTCCACAGTCAAATAGCCAACTAATGTCCACAGCCTAGGCACCCATATAAAGAATAACAAGGTACAGGAGGGCAGCTGGCAGCCATGCACCTGTACCCCAGCAAGGAACCAACACCATCAGGGGAGGAGAGATAAAAAGGGGAGAACATTAAAACCAACAACTTTAACGCTCACATTGCCTTTTGTTTCCCTTGGGCAACGTCACACTCCAACTGTGTATTTACTTTCCCTGACCAAGGGTTAGGACACCAACAGAAACTGGCAACCATTTTCATATGTTCTCTAGCCAAAATGGCAGCGAAATAATTTGCAATTAATGATCTTGTGTGGGAGGAACCTCGAAGCTAAAGAAATAATGAAGTTGACATGCTTGGTTTATTTTGTTTAGTCCAGTCTTCTGCTGAAAAGGTGAATAGGTGCAGGAACACGAGAGTCAGGATGTTGTGATGGGGACTGTAGGGTTATTCTGGAAGGTTGAATTAAGATGGGTTGAACGGTCTTCATCATCCGCAACTATCTTACAATCTTGTGAACATCCTAGACCCCTGTTGTACCAGAACTGCTCTGAATACAGACAATTTCCAGCCCCAAAACATCCAAATTATGCAGCACTCTCGCTTCTGAGTCAGAAGGTTTGTGGGTTCAAGTCCCACTCCAGAGACTTGAGCAGACAACCTAGGCTGACACTCCACTGCTGTGCTGAGGGAGCGCTGCACTGTCAGAAGTGCCGTCTTTCGGATGAGACGTTAAACACAAGGCCCCGTCTTCCCTTGCAGGTGGATGTAAAAGATCCCGTGGCACTATTTTGAAGAAGAGCAGGGGGAGTTATCCCCGTGTCCTGGGCCAATATTTATCCCTTAATCAATATCACTAAAACAGATTATCTGGTCATTATCACATTGCTGTTTGTGGGAGCTTGCTGTGCGAAATTGGCTGCCGCGTTTCCTACATTACAACAGTGACTACACTTCAAAAAGTACTTCATTGGTTGTAAAGTGCTTTAGGACGTCCTGAACTCGTGAAAAGCGCTATAGAAATGCAAGACTTTCTTTTCACAAAGTGGTGTTTAGTGTCATTACCATGTGGATCCAACTGCAGTATAACTGCAAATAGATCCCATTTTGGCTTGTACACACCACAATACAATACATTATGGTGTGTGCCTCATTATTCTCTAAAGGTTAAATATTTGTTATCAGAGGCACCGTAACCATCCTAGGCTAACAAGTACTCTTTTGCATGGAGGACTGACACGATCCGAGGCTGGCTCTGGATGCACATGTACAGCATAGAATGTGCAGCTGGAAACAAGTTCCTCGAGTGAAAAGATAAATGGCTCCAGATTGTTCACACAATAATACAAACTCTGCATAAGCTTTCTCTTATTTCTCAAAAAAATACTTCCGTGATAAATTTCCGACCCGGCACATTCAGTTGAACAAATTCTTCCTGAATATTAAACATAATTGTTCATTTATCTCCTTTGCTACCTAATCATTAGTCCGTGTCCTGCATCATTAAAGGGGAAGAATGCTGAACACCGTCAGATCCCCCATCATAGAGTCCTTCTATATCCCTCTAGCTTCCCTCACCCACATCCTTTCAATGTACCACCAGTTCTCGTATCAGCTCAGTCGCATTCTCACCTGTGGGTCATAAAATTGTGGGTACAAGCCCCAGGCTAGCAGTTTGAGCTCATACTCTGCAGTGCTGCTGGGCACTGTACTGTTGGCAGCGTTGTCATTCGATAAAACTTAAAACCGAGGACGTCAAAGGTGAGACGTGAAACTGAGGATGTTAAAGAGCTCGTGATGCTCTTCAAACAAGAGCAAGGAGTTCATAGAATGACACAGCACAGAAGGAGGCCATTCGGCCCATCATTGTCCTGGTGTTTTGCCCAATTCCCCCTGACCCCCATCAACCAATAGTACTAAAGGAGCAGGTTAACTGGTGATTCTGCTCACTGGGTGCAAAGTGGCTGCTACATTAAGAACATAAGATTCATAACCTCTGAGTGAAGAAATTTCTCCTCATTTCAGTCCTAAATGGCCGACCCCTTATTCTGAGACTGTGACCCCTGGTTCTAGACTCCCCAGCCAGGGCAAACATCCTCCCTGCATCTACTCTGTCAAGCCCTGTAAGAATTTTATATGTTTCAATGAGATCACCTCTCATTCTTCTAAACTCTAGGGAATACAGACCTAGCCTACTCAATCTTTCCTCATAGGACAATCTCCCCATCCCCGGAATCAGTCTGGTGAACCATCGTTTCACTCCCTCTAAATATATCCTTCCTTAGGTAAGGAGACCAAAACTGTACACAGCACTCCAGGTGTGGTCTCACCAAGGCCCTATATAATTGCAGTAAGACCAATTACCCTTATATTCCAATCATTTTTTAATAAAGGCCAACATATCATTTGCTTTCCTATTTGCCTACAGAACGACAGTTTGCACCCTTCAAAGTAATTAGAATTGTATGTGAAATGGTTGGAGATGTTTTTGAGAGCTGATAAAGAACTATATAAAACGCAATTTTATTTTTCTTCACGGTGTGATTATTTGTATCACTCGACTGCGGTGCATTTCTGGTGCCCTGCCAACTTCAATATCAGCAGAAGAGTGAACAGCAAAAGCAGCAAGGGCTTCACTCCAACAAGATGTCATTTTCCTCAGGGAAGTACTCAAGATGAGGCATTTTGTAATTAAATGACTCTGTGAAAGAAATCAGTCATGTTTTGAAGACGGCAACTGCAGTTTCGTGGAGCTTGGTTGTACAGTGGCGGTTCAGAGGGAGCTGAAAGCATATGTCTCTGATTGATGTATCCAGAATAAACCGTGTACGTATGCGTAAACATGGATAGAAATGACTGGTACCATTATTAGGAGACAAAACAGGTTTGTAAGGCATTTCGCTGTCCACTATCTTAACCAATGCAAATTTAAAATAGAAACATTGCTGTTAAAATAACAGAAACACGAATGTCATAAAATGCAGTAAGGGTTCGTCAGCCTAAGGTCGCACGACCAGGAGGGAACAAGCCTGCATGGGAGGAGGATCACACAATTGTTTTCCCCTTGTGCTTTTGGGGGATCATTCTGGAAATTCGCAGCTTGTAGAGCACAGAGGGAGTTTGGAAGAATGAGAGGTGAGCTCATTGAAACATATAAGATTCTGAGGGGGATTGACAGGGTAGATGCTGAGAGATTGTTTCCCCCTGGCTAGAGAGTCTAAGAAAGAAAGACAGACTTGCATTTCTATAGCACCTTTCACGACCACCGGACGTCTCAAAGCGCTTTACAGCCAATGAAGTACTTTTGTAGTCACTGTTGTAATGTGGGAAACGCGGCAGCCAATTTGCGCACAGCAAGCTCTCACAAACAGCACTGTGATAATGACCAGATAATCTGTTTTAGTGATGTTGATTGAGGGAGAAATATTGGCCCCAGGACACATGGGGATAACTCCCCTGCTCTTCTTCAAAATAGTGCCATGGGATCTTTTACATCCACTTGAGAGAGCAGACGGGGCCTCAGCTTAACATCTCATCTGAAAGACAGCACCTCTGACAGTGCAGCACTCCCTCAGATACTGCACTGGAGCATCAGCCTGGATTTTTTGTGCTCAAGTGGGACTTGAACCTATGCCAATATCTGACTCAGCAGGCAAGGAGTGCTACCAACTGAGCCACTGACTGACACTAGAGCTAGAGCTAGGGGGTCAGCCTTTTAAGACTGAGATGAGGAGGAATTTCTTAGAATCAGAGGGGGAGAAATTACCCTCCTCTGTGCCTCCGCAGCGGGTGCTAACGGGGCGCAAAGGCCTTTTTGCTTCATTTAGCGCTCCACGTCCCTCTTGAAGCAAATAATGGGAATTTCAGAGAGGCTGGAAGAGGTTAGCACCTGGCACTAACTTTTCCAGCTTTTCTGATTTAGCGCCCCAAACGGGGCTCGAGGGGAATATCTAGCCCATAGAATGGTTACAGCAGGGTAGGAGGCCATTTGGCCCGTCGAGCCCGTGCCGGCTCTCTGCAGGAGCACTTCAGCTAGTCCCACTCCCCCGCCCTTTCCCTGTAGCCCTGCAAATTTTTTTCCTTCAGGTACTTATCCAACTCCCTTTTGAAAGCTGTGATTGAATCTGCCTCCACCACCCTCTCAGGCAGAGCATTTCAGAGGGTTGTGAATCTTTGGAATTCCAAAGGGCTGTGGATGCTGAATCGTTGAGTATATTCAAGACCAAGATCGATAGATTTTTGGACTCTAGGGGAATCAAGGGATATGGAGACCGGGTGGGAAAGTGGTCTACTGCTCTTGATTCTTATGTTCTTATATGAGGTGGGAGTGAAGCACGTGGCTTCCCCAAGCGCCATACAAGTACCATTTTTTCCTTCTTTCTCCCCTTACTCACATGAATGTACTGCAGCAAGCTGCCATGGTACACAGTATATAACTATAGACTGTTTTTGACAAACCTGTATTGATCTTTGACTGCGAGCTCTTGTAGCCAATAATAACAATAACAACAACTTGCATTTATATAGCACCTTTAATGTAATAAAATGTCCCAAGGCGCTTCACAGGAGTATTTATAAGACAAAAAATTTGACACCGAGCCACATAAGGAGAAATTAGGGCAGGTAACCAAAAGCTTGGTCAAAGAGGTAGGTTTTAAGGAGCGTCTTAAAGGAGGAAAGAGAGGTGGAGAGGCGGAGAGGTTTAGGCAGGGAATTCTAGAATTTAGGGCCTAGGCAACAGAATGCACGGGCACCAATGGTGGAGCGATTATAATCAGGGATGCTCAAGAGGCCAGAATTAGAGGAGGGCAGATATCTCGGGGGGGTTGTGGGGCTGAAGGAGCTTACAGAGATAGGGAGGGGCGAGGCCATGGAGGGATTTGAAAACAAGGATGATAATTTTGAAATCGAGGCGTTGCTTAACCGAGAGCCAATGTAGGTCAGTGAGCACAGGGGTGATGGGTGAACGGGACTTGGTGCGAGTTAGGACACGGGCAGCCGAGTTTTGGATGGCCTCAAGTTTACGTAGGGTGGAATGTGGGAGGCCAGCCAGGAGTGCGTTGGAATAGTCAAGTCTAGAGGTAACAAAGGCATGGATGAGGGTTTCAGCAGCGGATGAGCTGAGGCAGGGGCGGAGACGGGCGATGATACGGAGAATGGCCAGAAATAGGTGTAAAACTCGTTAGACTGGCTGCACAGAAGACGCATTTTCACTGGGTGATGGTGCCTGCCTCCATCTAACTCTGATTGTCACAGGAAGGTAGCAGAGTCACTTCAATTCCAAGAGGATCCCACAGACACCGAGCAGCCAGCCACCTCACTTCCTCCTCCCAATGGAGAAGCACCCAGAAGGAGCACCAGGTTAGGTGCTGCAAGACACACATCTTATGTGTTTCCAGTCACCTAAGGGAAGCACTGAGATAAAACCCAATAGGCATGTACACTTATTATTTTCAGGATCTTCAATTTGGTTGCATTTTATTTAATTAGCACTGAGGGGGTGCTGCACTGTCAGAGGTGCCGTCTTTCAGATGAGACGTTAAACCAAGGCCCCGTCTGCTCTCTCAGGTGGCTGTAAAAGATCCCATGGCACTATTTCAATGAAGAGCAGGGGGAGTTCTCCCCGGTGTCCTGGGGCCAATATTTATCCCTCAACCAACATCACTAAAACAGATGATCTGGTCATTATCACATTGCTGTTTGTGGGAGCTTGCTGTGCCCAAATTGGCTGCCGCGTTTCTTACATTACAACAGTGACTCCACTTCAAAGAGTACATCATTGGCTGTAAAGTGCTTTGGGATGTCGCGAGGTCGTGAAAGGCGCTATAGAAATGCAAGTCTGTCTTTTTCTTTTTTTATCCTCTTCTTCCTCCACAAAAATTCCCATATTCTTCTTTTTGATTGTAGCAACAAAAAAAAACATTTTAAAAATAGTCTGCCTGTCATAAAAATACTGCAGTTTGAGCTTGAACAGGAAATCCAGAATGTTCCGGGCCCTCATCTCCCATTTTATTTGGGCGAGATGAGATTCTGCACAAGAATATCAAAGACTTGCACACAGCCTTATTTCAATCTGATTTCCATGTTGGAATAAACCTCTCCCTCAGAATTTATGTGATCGGGTGTACAGGACTCTGCAAAGCTCGAGAGTTTCCAATTTCACACCAGCTCATGAATAAAATCTGTATTCCTTCTTTCACAGACCTTATTTATGTGAAGTCATTTGGTGATGACACTTCTATTAACCAGTTTCTCTTAATTTAACCAATTCTTTGAATTACACAGGATTACATAGGCTATACGGCACAGAAACAGGCCATTCGGCCCAACCAGTCATTGCCGGCATTTATGCTCCACTCGAGCCTCCTCCCATCGTTCCTCATCTAACTCTATCAGCATAATCCTCTATTCCCTTCTCCCTCATATGCTTGTCCAGCCTCCCCTTAAATGCATCTATACTATTCGCTTCAACCACTCCCTGTGATAGCGAGTTCCACATTCTCACCACTCTCTGGGTAAAGATGTTTCTTCTGAATTCCCTATTGGATTTCTTGGTGATTATATCTTATATTGATGGCCTCTGGTTATGCTCTTCCCCACAAGTGGAAACACTCTCTCTGTATCAAAAATTTTCATAATTTTAAAGACCTCTATTAGGTCACCCCTTCTTTTTTTCCAAGAGAAAAGAGACCCAGCCTGTTCATGGGCTTGGCAGAGAATGCTTCCTTCATTGTTTAGTCATCAAGATTGGGGGAATTTGTCGACCGTTGATAAACTAGTCATTAATGAATTCTTGACAAAATGTGACCGTTTACATTAACCCTGTACTGAGAAATAGTAATTAGTCACTAACTTAATTAAAGGAAAGAACTTACATTTCTCCAGCACCTTTCATGGCCTCAGGGTGTCCCAAAGCACTTCACAGCCAATGAAGAACCTTTTGAAATGTAATCAGAGATTTTCTTTGAAACAGACTTTAATCACTAGGCTTTCTAATTTACTATGGACACTAGATCTTAATATTACTTTCAGATATTTGATGAGTGATCTTTCCTTCATTCCCCTCTAATATACATTTGCTCTGCACCTAAAGATGGTGACTGGGGTTTTCCGCTTTTGCGCTTGCCAGCCCATGAGTTTCTACACATTAAAGTTGTTGTTTGGTATGGTGGGAAAAGCTTATAATGGGATGTCTAGTTTGGTTCTCCATTCGATGGCCTCCTGAGATGCCGAGTGGGGAAATGAGGTGCCTCCCACAACAGATCTCAGTGGGCAGGTTGATGTGATGTGTTCCACGGTCTGGGACTCACGGCCACAGTCTCACTTCGGGCCGTCCCTCATCTTCCACTTGTGGAGCAGGTGGCCGCAGCGTCCGCGCCCAGTGCAGATTGGGTTGAGCGCCGTCCACCGTCTCCGAGGGAGGTCGGAGCCAGGGTCCTCTGCTGTTGGCTCAGTGATGAGGTGTTGGTTCTTGCGTCCCACGAGTCCGTCCATCTGGATAGTGGGTCGGTACCAGCCGCGTGAATATTGACTGCCATGAGGACGGTGTCAAGGACGCTCAAGTCCACCCCAACTGAGTGGCTCCCGGTGCTGTCCCACATTGACCCGCCTGCCATTCGCCGCGATGCCACCTTGCTCCGTGAGATTGAAAAAACCGTGAGCAACATCGACCTTCTTATTCACAAAGACTTGAAAACCCCACCGCGAAAGCGCTTAAAATCACGCCGGCCATTCTGGGAAACAGCAACTGCATTAAAGTGAATGGGCAGAAAATCGTGAATTGGTGAGCACAGAAGCAGGAAACCCTGGCCAGTGAAAGGTGCTGAGGTATCGTTCTACAGGGCAGCTGTCTTTCACTCTGCCGGCGCAATTTACACTTCATCTAGAGCCATCCTTTGTTTCTTAACCTGTCCCATTACCATCTCCTTTTGCCTTGACATGAACCCGATATCCCTATTGAGGCCGTCCTCATGAGTGCGGAACTTGGCTATCAGTTTCTGCTCGATGATTTTGCGTTGTCGTGTGTCTTTTTAAATTTAATTCAATTTAAGCTAGTCTAGAGAATGTAACACTATCAGTGGCTTCATGTAAACAGGTCCACGGAGAGCTAGCCCCACGTGTTTGCTTTACTCATATCTGTGGTGATCAAATGCAAATCCTGCAAGTACACCCAAGTTCGCTGGAATAACCCAAATCTGTTTTGACTAGTCAGTTGTATTTTCCTTCCTGTTGTTCAAAGTAATAAAGATTATCAGTGCAGCCTGTGTTTTTGTTTATGCTTGTGTGGTTCTCTCTGTGCAGAAGACCTTTCGGACCCGTGCTCTATTTTAAAAATGTTTTGTGTTTGCACACCTGCCACTCAAGCGATTGAATCCGTTGAATTGAGTCCCAGGTCTTGAGCAATTTTCAACACACACGGGGTATATTTTCCACTGGTCACCAATGTTGGTGAAAAAGTCAGATCCCACTTTACACCTTAGCTGTTTTTTTTAAATAACGTTAGCCAACAGGGGAATATATAACCTGCCGCCATCTGTAAGACTTTTAATATTTTAATATCTTAATATTTTGGCATCTCTTTTAATATTTTCTCCATTCCTTTCCTGAAGGTGCGGACTCATGATGGAGTATGGTCCTCTGTTGACAGCAACAACAACAACTTGCATTTATATAGCGCCTTTAAAGTAATAAAACATCCCAAGGTGCTTCGCGCGAGCGCATTCAGACAAAAACAAAAATTGACACCGAGCCAAAGAAGGAGACGTAAGGACAAGTGACCTAAAGCTTGGTCAAAGAGGTAGGTTTTAAGGAGCGTCTTAAAGGAGGGAAGAGAGCTAAAGAGGATTAGGGAGGGAATTTCAGAGCTTGGAGCCCAGGCGGCTGAAGGCACGGCTGTCAATGGTGGGTCGAAGGAAGTCGGGGATGCGCAAGGGGCCAGAATTGGAGGAACGCAGAGTTCGCGGAGGGTTGTAGGGCTGGTGCAGGTTACAGAGATAGGGAGGGGCCGAGGCCAAGGAGGGGTTCGAAGACTCGGATGAGAATTTTAAAATCGAGGCGTTCAGGGACCGGGAGCACAATATAGGTCGAGCGCGCACAGGGTGCGATGGGTGAATGGGACTTGGGGTGAGTTAGGATACGGGCAGCAGAGTTTTGGATGACACTCATCTAGATGACCATTCTTCATACATTAGCTTACATTGGCTGTGGAACAGGCAGTTAAAGCAAAGAGAGAGAGGGGTGCGAGAGCCAAATCTGATCATACCTTCTCGGGTGTACATTGCTGCAGGAGGTGGCGAATAGGAATCAGAAACAAGCGCGCTAGTTGATGCTTCCCCTTTCTAGATGGGAGACACTGCAGCCAGATGTAGTGCCCCCACTGCTACCCTAGTTAAAATCAGCTAATTCAATAGATAACACAGATCAAACCAAACGGCTTTCCTGGGCTACGTGGCTCAGTACCACACAGTGTATTTATTTATTTATTGAACTAATCGCTTTTTCTGGGAAGGATGCAGCGCAAGCACAGACCAAGGACGAGGCGAGCGAATTTTGTCTGAGCTCTCGCCCACTTTTAAAAAAAAAATTCAGGCCCTATTTGCAAATATATTTCTGTTGCAACCTTAGACAAATAGAAAACACATCTTAATTTACCAGGAAATGCACAACAGCTTGCATCAGATTGCAACAGAAAACCAGCTGACAAGAGAACAAAAAACAGGAGCAAGGCCAGGCTCCAGCAGATCTCCGACAGCTGATGCTTCGTGGCTGCTACAGACAGGCAGTGAGATGCAGCACCAGATTTCAAAAATACTCGAACATCTGATGTGAATGAACATATGAAATCAACTGGAAGTCTCGGAAGAGGACTGCGAGTGCTTGTTAACAATCCACCGAGTATATCCAGCCCGGATTTCTGAAGTGTTTGACCTTCAGAAGGTCAATAACCCCATGGAGCTGATTGAAAAACAATGCACATTGACTAGTGCTTGCAACGGCATTGGCAGTCTGAAATCCAGTCAGCTTTTTTTTTTAAGATAGGAGACACTCCAAACAAAAAAATAAGCTTTTTCTAAGTCCAAAAAAGTGTAGAAAATTTTACTTTTTAAGTGGCTGGTCTCTCAATTTGACCACAATCACATTCTGAGCTGAGAGAATAAACGACCAACTGCCTGAAATCACAGGGAGAACAAGGACCCTGTGCCGCATTCCCCCATCTATTCGTCCGACAGCATTGTGAGATGTGTGTAAATAAAATATGCCAATAGCAAGGCTTATGTGCAAGCTTTCACAGCTACTAGTGGGTTTGTGTTTGCAGCAAATGAAGTACTTTTCTGAAGTACAGTCACTGTTGTAATGTAGGAAACGCGGCAGCCAAGTTGCGCACAGCAAGCTCCCACAAACAGCAATGTGATAATGACCAGATAATCTGTTTTTTGTAATGTTGATTGAGGGATAAATATTGGCCAGGACACCGGGGATAACTCCCCTGCTCTTCTTCAAAATAGTGCCATGAGATCTTTTACATCCACCTGAGAGGACAGACTGGATCTCGGTTTAACGTCTCATCTGAAAGACGGCACCTCCGACAGTGCAGCACTCCCTCAGCACAGCACTGTGAGTGTCAGCCTAGATTTTTGTGCTCAAGTCTCTGGAGTTGGACTTAGAACCCACAACCTTCTTGACTCAGAGGCGAGAGTGCTGCCCACTGAGCCACGGCTGACACCACAGGATTATAACATGGTTGCTCAACTCCCTAGAGTCCGTGTCAATGCCACGATGTAGATAAAAGGCAGGAGAATGAGGAACTAGAAACTGAAGAGAACCAGCAGCACTCGTACCACTCCATCCATTACCCGAAATGCTGACTCTCTGATCAGGACGCTACTTTAGTCAAGCTCTGACACACCAGGTCAGGGAAGTCCTATTCCACCAGACTAGCAAACGTTTTATTAATCAATTGTACCATTTACATAGTGTACAAACAATAGATCTCTGGCTATTTGGTGGGTTTCGTTCTCTTCTTGACATGTGCTTTCAACATAGCTTGCCTGCTTTCATGTTGTCAGCCCAATTAATGTCTGACAAAAATTTGCAAGTACTTAAGTTTAATGTTTCAAAAGTAATTTTAGACTTACGAATACAGACACACAACATCACTGTGGAAAATCTGTTGGGCTAGATGGCTCCCGCTGGAAATATGAATGTCTGCTGACAGTTTAGTGTATCGATTACCCCAGGCACGGTTTTTTTTTAAATCACCAACAATAACTTGTATTTATATAGCACCTTTAACGTAGTAAAACGTCCCAAGGCGCTTCACAGGAGCGATTATCAAACAAAATTTGACATCGAGCCACATAAGGAGATATTAGGACAGATGACCAAAAGCTTGGTCAAAGAGGCAGGTTTTAAGGAGCGTCTTAAAGGAGGTGGAGAGGCGGAGAGGTTTAATGAGGGAATTCCAGAGCTTAGGGCCCAGGCAGCTGAAGGCACGGCCACCAAAATCAGGGATGTGCAAAAAGAAAAAGAAAGACTTGCATTTATACAGCGCCTTTCACGATGTGATAATGACCAGATAATCTGTTTTAGTGATGTTGATTGAGGGATCAATATTGGCCAGGACACTGGTGAGAACTCCCCTGCTCTTCTTAGAAATAGTGCCATAGGATCTTTTACGTCCACCTGAGAGGGCAGACAGGGCCTTGTTTTAACGTCTCATCCAAAAGACAGCACCTCCGACAGTGCAGCGCTCCCTCAGTATTGCACTGGAGTGTCAGCCTAGATTTTTGTGTACAGAGGCCAGAACTGGAGGAGCACAGAGATCTTGGAGGGTTGTGGGGCTGGAGGAGGTTACGGAGACAGGGAAGGGCGAGGCCATGGAGGGATTAAAATCAATGATGAGAATTTTAAAACTGAGGCAATGCCGGACTGGGAGCCAATGTAGGTCAGCGAGCACAGGGGTGATGGGTGAATGGGGCTTGGTGCGAGTTAGGACACGGGCAGCAGAGTTTTGGAGGACCTCAGGTTTATGTAGGGTGTGAGGTGGGAGGCCGGCCTCGAAGTCCATTTTTATACTCACTGTTTGCTTGGCTGAGGCCTTATTAAAAATAAATATAATACAGAAATATTACTGTTTCAAGACATGATTCAGTTCTGCTACCATCACACCTAAATTTGAGCTTCTATTCAACATGCGGACAAATCCATTCATTCCATATGGCTGCTACAGTTGTAGTGAATTTGAAAACAACATTTCTGATCTGTGTGAAGTTAGTCAAGTGTTCAGAGAACAAGCTTCCTCAGTGCACCTGCTGACCTGGAGTTGTTGATTAGCCCAGCAAGGATACGTTTGCCTTTCTGAACACTTCCATTCTAGTCGTGGCTTGGTAAAAATTCATCTGGTGACCAAGGTTGTCTAGCAACATGACTAAAGTATTATCACAATCAGTTGGCCAGTATTTCAGGTAATGAATGGTTGTTGACATTTGTGGTGTGTTGAAGGTGAGAAAGAGTGAAAGAATGAGAGAGCAAGAGAGAGAGAGAGAGAAAGAAAGAGAGAAAGAAAGAGAAAAAAGAGAAAGAGAGAATGAAAAAGGGAGATTGGGCCGATATTCTCTGGAGTTTAGAAGAATGAGAGGTGATCTCTTTGAAACATATAAGATTCTGAAGGGGATTGACAGGGTAGATGCTGAGAGGTTGTTTCCCCTGGCTGGAGAGTCTAGAACTAGGGGGGCATAGTCTCAGGATAAGGGGTCGGCCATTTAAGACTGAGATGAGGAGGAATTTCTTCACTCAGAGGGTTGTGAATCTCTGGAATTCTCTACCCCAGAGGGCTGTGGATGCTGAATCATTGAGTATATTCAAGGCTGAGATCGATAGATTTTTGGACTCTAGGGGAATCGAGAGATATGGGGATCGGGTGGGAAAGTGGAGTTGAGGTCGATGATCAGCCATGATCTTATTGAATGGCGGAGCAGGCTCGAGGGGCCGAATGGCCGACTCCTGCTCCTAATTCTTATGTTCTTATCAGAGAGAAAGAAAGAAAAAAGAGAACGAGAGAAAGAAAAACAAAGAGAGAAAAAGAGAGAAGGAAAGGAAAGAAAGATTTGGACAGGAACATACTGAGCCCTAAATGTTTTATCGCCGACTTATATTAATGTTTATTCTCAGAGATATTTTGCAGTATCTCACTCCAAATGCTGCCAGATCAAACGTTGCATACAGTCAGTGCAGCATGTTATGCTGCTCCACTCCCCCGGATAATCTTGGCATAATCTGATTTTAGTTCCAAATCCTGATCCGTCCTATACGTAAATTTAAATTTTAATAAAATTCATTAATCACTCATTGCAGATACAAAATCCCACACACTGATGGATAAGATATGACTCTTCCCCCCCGCAACCCAACATATGTAGATGGCTTTATAACTCGCCTGTGACTTTCTTGATTGTGAGTTTGGATATCATCTTATAAACATCAGACGGCAGTCACATTTCATTCAACTGGGATGCATCGCAAGTGCCGACAGCCAAATGCATTCATAAAATAAAAGTAAGAATTGCATTTCTAAGGCGCCTTTCAAGACCACAGGCCGTCCCAAAGTGCTTTACAGCCAATGAAGTACTTTTTGAAGTGTAGTCACTGTTGTAATGTAGGAAACGCGGCAGCCAATTTGCTCACAGCAAGCTCCCACAAACAGCAACGTGATAATGATCAGATAATCTGTTTTAGTGATGTTGATTGAGGGAGAAATATTGGCCCAGGACACCGGGGATAACCCCACTGCGCTTATTCAAAATAGTGCCATGGGATCTTTTATGTCCACCTGAGAGAGCAAACGGGGCCTCGGTTTAACGTCTCATCTGAAAGACGGCACCTCCGACAGTGTAGCGCTCCCTCAGTACTGCTCCCCCGACAGTGCAGCTTTCCCTCAGTACTGCCCCTCCGACAGTGCAGCGCTCCCCCAGTACTGCCCCTCCGACAGTGCAGCACTCCCTCAGTACTGCCCCTCCGACAGTGCAGCGCTCCCTCAGTACTGCCCCTCTGACAGTGCGGCGCTCCCTCAGTACTGCCCCTCCGACAGTGCGGCGCTCCCTCAGTACTGCCCCACCGCCAGTGCGGCGCTCCCTCAGTACTGCCCCTCCGACAGTGCAGCTCTCCCTCAGTACTGCCCCTCCGACAGTGCGGCGCTCCCTCAGTACTGCCCCTCCGACAGTGCAGCTCTCCCTCAGTACTGCCCCTCCGACAGTGCAGCTCTCCCTCAGTACTGCCCCTCCGACAGTGCGGCGCTCCCTCAGCACTGCCCTGGAGTGTCAGCCTAGATTAATGTGCTCAAGTCTCTGGAGTGGGACTTAAACAGGGTCATGAGGACCACATTTAGCCAAAGAACAGATCATTGCCTGAAAATTAACCTCAGCATAAGGATTGCTCTGAGTTAAAGGGTGGGGCTTTCTTCAATGGTGCAGGGAATGGGGTCCTTTACTGGCATTCCTGTGTGACGTGGCACAATTCAGTATTTGCTCAGAGCAAGTCATTTTCAGAGAGAGCAATGCATTTCAGCCTGGACCTGGTCGGGGAGAAGTGATACTGGGCATTTTCCGACCTCCACCTGAACTCTGGTAATGATATGTATATTTTAAGGTTAACGTTTGTTTCACTACTGTCGAAATCCAAAAATAAAACAAGTGCACAATTGGCACTATGTTATATTGTCATTTCCCCCGCGCACCCCTCCCCCATCACACCACCCCCTCCGATGGACTGACAATATCAAAAACTGTAGAAAACAAGTACGTGAACTTCTATAATTACATCTGTCACAATTTCCCATTTCTGGTTTACTTCTGTAACCGGTATGCTGATAAATCTTCGACACAGAGATTGAACTGGACATACATGATTGATGCCGACTTCCAATGTATGAATCAGTCGTTCCTTTTTACTTTCTTGCTGTAATTTTACATTTTTTTTCTCTCCTTCTGATTTTTGTTGGGTTAAGTGTCAACCATCTTCCAATACCTTGTTCAAGTAGCCATTATCACGCGTGAACTTTAGAAAAGAAAGAAAGACTTGCATTTCTATAGCGCCTTTCATGACCACCGGACGTCCCAAAGCGCTTTACAGCCAATGAAGTACTTTGTTTGAAGTGTGGTCATTGTTGTAATGTGGGAAACGTGGCAGCCAATTGCGCACAGTAAGCTCCCACAAACAGCAATGTGATAATGACCAGATAATCTGTTTTAGTGATTGATTGAGGGATAAATATTAGCCAGGACACCAGGGAGAACTCCCCTGCTCTTCTTCAAAATAGTGCCATGGGATCTTTTACATCCACCTGAGAGAGCAGACGTCTCAGTTTAACGTCTCATCTGAAAGACGGCACCTCCGACAGTGCAGCGCTCCCTCAGTACTGCGCTGGAGTGTCAGCCTAGATTTTTGTGCTCAAGTCTCTGGAGTGGGACTTGAACCCACAACCTTCTGACTCAGAGGCTAGAGTGCTACACACTTTTAAATTTTTTAAATTTTTATAATTTATTAAACATTAAAAACATTTACAACATCGTGATCATTCCATTGTATCATACAAATCCATTCCGCCGCTCTGCACAGCCATTCCTCCAACACATATTAACATCAAAACCTGAAATTTACTTTACTCCCATAACATGTACTAATCTATTGTACTTTAAAATTGATCAGTAATCATGGCTCCGAATAAGGGAAGTGTGCCTGATAATCCCCCATCATTTAATCTCTGGCCCTTCCCTCCTCTCATGCTCGTTCCCAACTTTTCGGGCAGCTGTTGCTTTCTCCTGCAGCCTCCGGCTCTTTTTCATCTCCTGTTTGAACCTTCTCTGCAGTTTCAGCCTCTTCCTTACAGTAGGTTTGGGCCGAGGAGCTGCCCCTTCTCCCTCCTTCTGCCCCTCACTAACCTTTCCCTTTCCACACGATGCCACCCCACCCCCCACTTCCATGTCTCTGTCCCCCTCTGACTCCTCACTCTCGAGCTCTTCTGTAACCTCCCGTCCCTGCTCCCCGTCAGATACACAATCTCCCTTCGAGAGTCTTTCTGCTATCACGGTTTCTCCAACAGTGTCACTCCTTTTGGCCTCATCTCCACCGCTGACCCTTGCTCCCCATTTCTTCTCTCTCTGGGACAATGGCGCCTGTCTTGCTCCCTTCTGGCGTCTTTGTCTCCCCGCTCCCGTTCTGCTGCCCCTTTAAGGCTCCTGCCTTTTGTACCCTTTCCTTGTCTTGCCCCGTCCTGCTCCCCAAGATGTCTGACTCCCAGTCTTTCTTTGGAGTACTTCCACTTACCCCACACCCCACTCCCGCCTCCTCTCCGCCCGTGGACTCCAGATTCTTTAGGGAGAGCCGAGCCGTATTATGGCTCGACGCTGCCCTCGACCCATGCTGCCCGCTGCTATCTTTGTCCTTTTCCACCGTACTTAGTGTGTTTTCCACCATTTCCATCCTGTTCTCTTCTCCGCAATTTTCTGCCTTTTCCTGCGCTCTTTTCTCCTTCCATTCATCAGCTGTGTCCTCCGCATGCTCCACTCCTCCGGCCGTTCCGCTCACACCTCCTGCTCCTTCTCCTTCTCCCATCTCCTCGTCACTCAAGGGGCTTCCTTCTGCCTCACACTCACAGCGGGTGGGGCCTTTGTGACACACCCCACAGCTCTCCGCCTTGCAGCTCCAAGCGATGTGTCCAGACTTGCCGCAGTTATAACAGTACAAGTCTGGACAGCTTCTTACAAGATGGTCGTGTCCAAGACAATAATAACAAACCTTCACCTGGAAGTACTGCTCTCCTTCCATTGTCTCGAATTTCATGCTATACGGCAATGACTTCACCCCCTCTGGGAACCGTACCTTTACATAACAGGTTCCATCTGCTGCCCACGTTCCTGGATAGTATCTCCTCTTTATTGCTGAATAAATTTTAATATCCCACGACTCCAACGTTTTTATTAGCACATCCTCCCCAATATAAACCGGTTTAAGAATGAGACCAGCACCTCTTCCGAATATAGCAGAGATACCTCCATGAACTTATCTCCAACCTTCAAACTCAGTAAAAATCTTTCCACCTCCTCTCGGCCACTAACCGTCACCTCGAACCCAACATTCGGCTTTGGTCGGCAGGCAAAGCAGCTTCCCTCACCACAGTCCTCATGTACCACCTGGATAATATCCCAAGCTCGTATCTCCTTATCCTCGCACTAAACCACCACCATGTTTTCTTTTCCAAACCTCCCAGGATCCCGGCCCAAATCTTTGGGCCTTTTTTTCTCCCTTCCCTCAACATTTTCTCCCCTGATTAAATTCATCTTGGGAACATTGTCCTCTGAGGGGCCTGGCACTCCAGGCCCCTCAGCAGCCATCTGGCTACTGATTAAGGACCAAAAAGGCCCTAAAACCTGAAAAAACCTCCAAAAACCCACCACCAAATTTTTATAAACTCACTCCAACTCCCTGCAGCAATCAAGCACCCAGCAGCACCTGCTCACTCTTATCCCCCGCCTAGAGAGTGCTGCCCACTGAGCCATGGCTGCCTCACATTGCGACAGGACTGTTAATAAACTATTCTTCCACATGGGGCATCACAGCTGAGCACAATTTCTCCTCAGCCAATCGCCAGGGACACTTATTTTCCAGCCAGGGACTGTTGCATAGTAATCAGGATTGGGACCCCTGGCTGATATGCACCCTCCATGACCCAGGGGTGCAAAGACCAGACTTAACCTACCCACTGCAGAGATGGAGGAATTGATCCTTGCATCTTCCTGGCCTATATGTCTCAGTACAAATTGAATAGCCATCAAGGGAGTAAGTTGATCTTAAGTTGAGTAGCCAAAAGTATACTCAATATTTCAAAACTTTTGAATCTTAAACTTTGAGAAGTGGTTTAGAATACCAGCTTTTCACATTCGAAACCCGGGTTCAAATCTATTCTGGACTGATGGAATGTCCAGGATCTGATGCAGGCGCACACTCAACCCTACTAGGAACTGATGCAGACTAAGTGTGCGTCTATGTCAGTTCCTAGCAGGAACGAGTGTGAGTCAACAGCACAAAATGGCCCAAATTAAATAGCACTAAATTGGCAGTCTCAATTGGAGAGGACACAGGTGTTGGGGTGGAATTGTAGGGGATGGTCTGCGTGGATTAATCAGAATGGAGGGAGCTATATCATTCATGCCTGTCCTCTACTGGCAGTGTGTGATGCTAAGATTTGGCAAAAAATAAGAAAAATGGCCTATTTGTGATCATTGCGATTCCTCACGTAGAGAATAAAATTCTGCCTCATCCTCCAGCCCCCCAAAAATGATTCAACTTTGATCATTCTCAGAAAAGGGATAATTAGTGAGTAATTTTCCAAAGTATGCGTGGGTTCTCTTCCAACTATATGCTGATTTAAACATGCAATCGTACACGTACTCAAATGAAGGAA